>JAVJAQ010001445.1:533092-574453 GCA_032362365.1 Zygogramma bicolorata | reverse complement strand
TATTTTCTGTCAGAACTTGAGCCAAAAGTGCATCAAGGTTATTTAAAAAAACATTGATGTCCCCTGTACACGATCTATATGAGCTGATAACTGAAGTATTTATGCATTTCACAAAAAATGCCACAGAATTCTGAGTGGAGTTCAACGCTGAAGTTACTGAGATATAGAATTCTTGTGTTAAGGTCATTTTTATAGAAAATAGCAACCCACTCCAGGTTGGTTCTTTTCTCTACCGAGGTGGGTAGCTGAAAAATGGGTTGGAATGTTTATTGTATGTAGATTGTCTCTGGTGAGCCAATGTTCAGACACACATAGGATGTCAAATTTGTGTTCATTCAAGAGGACACTAAGTTCATTGATCTTGTTTGATAAACATTGTATGTTTATATGAAAAATACTGAAATTATGTTTACTTTCTGATACCTATATAGTTCGATCCATCTTCATTGGACTCACCATCTTTATTTGTAGTTGTGGTGCAGCAATCTACGATTACGTTTGGCTCTACTTCTGTAAGACACTTCATCCCATTTTTCGTTCTCAAGAACTACCACATGTACAGGGCCTGTACATTTTGTATTTTGCTTGTGTATTCCGCCGTGGTAATAGCGGCATTCACTTCTTTTTGCGTGAAGATTTTCGGAGAATTTTTCGAGTTTTGCCTGTTTGTGACTGAACTATAAGTGGGCTCATTTGAATTGAAATTTGATGACGATGATTCAGAGTCAGGTGCCGAGAATTTTCGCGAGATGTTTCGAATACTTTCTGTAGGGACCTGCTCATCATTGTTTCCAGTATTTGCAATGATTTGGCTTTTTTTACTCCCATAGACACTAAGTTTTTCATTAAGAAACAGTATTTTATCTTTCAACAAACCACAGTTTTCATCGAAAATATTGCATTTTGATTCCAATACATGTACCAGTTGATACACAAGTCAATTTTCGACTGCTTAAGGATCTTCTTCGGCATCCATAATGGAAGTTTTATTCTCATTTTCACTGATCTCAATTTGTCTACATAACGCACTCTCAACTTGTGCAACATGCACTATGCAACTGGGATTCTGGGATGGAAGACTGCTTTACACTTTTGGCACTTAACTGGATTTGCAACAACCCCTTTACAATATTTGCACTCGGTTTTCAATTCCGAATCTATACACGAACCACCCTTGACCGACATACTCGAAGGTCGTAGATGAACTAGTGCAATAAGGAAAGCATTGTTAGTCAGTTGCAATATTCTATTTTTCTATACCTATTGGATGAATCACTGCTCTTTATGTCATTTATTATCACTACCATTTTTTCAGTAGTATATTCATATAATCTCTCTTATCTTCAGCTAATGTCAGAGGAGAATTCAAAGCTCAAGGGGTCCACCACACAATCAATGGAAAGGACCATATCAAGTTAGAAAAAACTTCGATCGACATGGAAATCGGCAAACCGCATCTCTTTTTTGATCGCATATTTGGAGATAATGAGGAACTTAATGCCAATACCAATAAAGTAATCAACGAGAATATCGAGGATCTCATCTCGGAACTGAAACCTGTCATATCTAAAATCGTAGAGGAATTCATAGCGGGGATTGCCAATCGACTCTTTGACAGATACACATTCGAAGAACTGTTCAAACCTTGAATTGGTTATGTATTTCAATGAAACTGTAATATCGACGTAATATATATTTTTGCAATATTCTGTTGATTTCATTCATGAAAAGTAGTCCTGAGCGTGAACTCATCGGCCGAATACTGAGCAGACTAAAAACTTTTCAGATCTGAAAGTCCACAAATACTATTAGAAATGACAGCTACAAAAACAAATGGAAAAATAACTCTTATGCACAAATTTCATTATATACAAGGTGACACATAAGAAACGAGGCGGCCCCTAGAAGCTTTACGAAACATATATCTCATTATTTCTCAGCGCAAGAATATTCAGGCCAGTGATGGATTTGATTCAAGACTATTATTTTTGAATCATTTTCATTGATTAGTGTCTTTGAAAAACCTGATTGAGGTCATCCATAGCTGAATGCAATCTGCAATTGGAAAATGAAAACATTGTTTTCAGAAAAATTCATTTCACACAGGTGCTCGAAGATAACGATTCAACTCGTTTCAATCACTAATATCAATATCCGTTTTCTCAAAAGAATTCAGGAACATGATTTTTTCTGTAGTGAAAACAACATTTTTCACCTGGACATCATGCAAAAAAAATTAAATCAATAATTTTCAAGTTTGATGTTCATTCCTGGAGAAACAGATTTCTCATTATTTTCATAAAATATAGGTAGTTCCAGAAAATATCACCCACCCCAATCACTGATATGAGTGTTGTGGAGCTACTTTGTCCTTGAAGTGATTCGAGAATAAAGTAACTATAGTAAAGGTTATATCAGTAAAACTAGGGTATGTGAATACAACCCATTGAAATCATGGGAAAAAGAAGCATAATTGAGTTTACCCATTTTATCGAATTGTATTAATTATTCATCATATGATTTTTTTATTGGAAATTTGCCCATGGTTCTCAAATTCTCTAGCGGGAAATCATATAGTTTTTGTCAGAAAAAATATAGATATTTTGTGTTTTGTTAAACTTTGGTGGCATGAAAAACTTTCGACTGTTCATCTTCATTGTGAAACATTGAAATCAAGGAGTTGTAGGTATACGCACAGCAGTTTATTGAGCAGTTATGCGAAGCGGGTACTTCCACAACGTTCTCAGTTCTGGAGACCGAGCCGAACCCAGGATGGGTGTGCCTATGTCGCCCTAGCGGAATCTGAGTTGCCAGAGGACGGAAAACGGTAGCCCCCAGTTGTCTGCCAATGGCGGTTTTTTATCTGGGACGCAAAAAGGGTAATTTTCCGTCCTATGATGTCATCGCAAATTTACTATTGCTAAACGTGAATTTTTGAAAACTGAAAAATCCAAATTCTGAAATTACATCTTCGAAATTCTCCGTCAGACATCATAGATCAGTATTATACTTGTTGAATTTGCCGAGAAAAAGAGACGAATGTATTGTTCATGCCATGTAAATATTCAGCATGCTTTGTTGATTGTTTTGTCAGTTGTGATAATTGTTCGATTTGTAGAACATCCATAGCATCTTTCTCAAAAAAATTTGTACAATGAATTCCTTTCATTATCGACCTCTAACGTGATATTCATGGAATTTGAAACCTCAGTACCCGTCTCGCAAATGAGATGATAGACGATTGATTCGAATTTGAAGCCTGATGACATCACCATCTCGCAAATGAAATGATGTACGATAGATTAGAAGTGAGTATTCAATGTACTGATTGAACGTGCAAAAAAACAAAGTTCGTTGATTGGTAGAATTCGAAATACACGGCGTTCAAGTTGCATATCAGTCATTTTTTTTGCTCTTATCTTCCACGTACCTTCATACTACTAAATATCATTCAGATTATGCAGATTACATCTTCATGTACGGAGTGGAAAATGGAAACATTCTAGGAATGTCTGAAAATTCGATGCTATAATTGAATATTGAAAAAAAAAATTTGGCATGCAGTACACTATTCTTATTATATCATTAATCACAATGCATACATTTCGAACAGGGTGATTTGAAAAGTTGGTGAAATATATATGGCCGATATTCAAGTGACATATCATCCTCCGAAGATAGCTGATACCGTATAAGTATGATTCCCTTGAGATATATAGGGGGTTAATAGAAAATTTTGATGATGAAAATGACAAAATATCGACATTTCAGAAATCACCTTGTGATTCACGATTAACTTAGTTGAATTCCTTCACTTTCATTCAATATATTCATCATTTCTTCCTCAACACTCTGAAAAAAATTCAGTTTCCTACTATGACTAATTTCATAGTTATTAATTGGTAAATTTTTCACCATTTGCATGGAGAATTGAAGGAATTCATACACGCGTACATGTGGCCAATATTTTCCACAAATAGTGAAACGTGAAAATGTGGAAATGAAAATGAATGTGGAAGAGGGTGAAGATTAGAGATAACAATCACATCAGATATATGAATTTAATAATACAAGGTACAGGTAGTTGGGTGAACTTTGTTAGTTTGAGCTTTGTTGGGATAAAACACGGATTATTTGGAAAAACTGAAAATGATTGATAGACCGCTTTTATTATCAAAAGGAGAATTCGAATCTTAGCAGCGACTTTTTTTCTCTGATTTGTGTTCCACTCGGAAAAGAGTTCACATGCTTTTTATATATGCTGGCTATCAATAGAAATCTATAGACATCTATTGTATTTCATCAATATGGTAATTCAATAAGAAATGATAATTATCGCTGAAAGAACTAATGAAAATTCTAGATACTTAGGGAGCTATTTGAGCGATGAATATGATCGAGGTGTTGTATGGGGGTCAAGATTGGTTTTTTACATTTTTTGGAAATGTACGCTCTCACACTACCACATCTCTGAACTATTATTGAACGTCTGGCAACATTGTAAAAGTCTTTGGTATTCCTGGTGGTGGAGGTCAACTCGTCGGAAGCAAACGCTTTCGTTCCGTTGTTAACCACTAATCGGTGATTTACATTAATTCCATAAAATTCAATATTTCCCGAAATATTGTTCTCTACTAAAATGTACTTTGATTTCCGTTTTGTTTTGTTTGTCATTGCCCTCTTAATTCTTCGCTTTGTTAAATATCGGAAACATCTTGTATATTCGGCAACTTTAAGTTCACCTCTATTGAATGCAATAATGGGTTTCTGAACTATTGGCACATATTCAATATAATATCAAGTAGGTATGTGATGTTAACTTCGTTGATTTTTTTGTTAGTCATGATTCTTCATGAATAGTGATATAGTATAATTAGAGCGGACTGTTACGTTTGTGATATAAATTTTAGTATTCAGCAAATGGCTAGGATATATGGAGAAGAAATTGTCGATAAACAAGAAATGGCTGTATTGAAAAGACAAGCTGCGAAAATACCTCCTCTCGATATTGATGAGGAAACCAGAACTTTTGTCAATTGTTATCGGGCAATACTCAACGACATAGGAGATTGGAAAATAATCCTAACTGTCTCCGACACAATATTTAATCTTCAGCAACGAGCCTCACCTGCATGGTATGTGACTCCCCCATTAATACATTAATATTCACAGAATGTGTTTCCCAGAATGTATGTAATAAACCAATTGAACTAATTCTTGCAATGCCTCAGAACAGCTGCAACTGCAATAAAAAGTTTTTTCGATGATGAGTTCGAATATTTGACGTCGCTTTCGAAACCGCAATTTCAAGAATTATATGAAGTTTGTGAATCCATCGAGTAATATGGCAACAAGAGATTCATATCAGAAAAGCACCTTATGTGTTTCAGATGAATTTTTGAAAATAATCATGCTATATCTGCCTCTGTAAAGTACTAGCATGGTAATTTCCAAAATACTTCTATCTTTGATGGAGCGCTTTGTACCACAATATCGGATTTGAGGGCAATAGCTAGAGAGAATTACATTGCATGACACGTTTCTCCATTTGCAAACAAACTCTACAATAACAAACCTGATATTCCAAAAGCCATAATTTATATTGATTGTACATATAAAAAATTGAAAAATGAAGTGATTTCTGAGTATTACGCCAATCTTTTGTTACCACACACTGGCCCCTTTTTCTCAGATGTTCGCAATAACGATGCGATTGGTTTCGTCCACTTATAAGAAGGTCAGGAACAGTTGATACAGAAACACGAATGCAGAGAAACCATATGAGGTGAACACGTGTTGAAGCCGAAAATCTTCGTTTGAGAAATGGTCGATGGGCTTTCACTCAATCACCTCCATGTTCCTGAATTTCCCCGTTTGACATTGGAATACTTGGAAGATTTAGCAGGTATTCATCATATTCAATCATCAGCTGCATATATTCAGAGAGAAGAAACAAATAAAGTAGATGAATTCATTGCTGAGCCTAATCTTGTACGATTACATATTTTCTCAAGATTCAGGAATGCTACCAAATAAATGCTGTAGGTGGTATACAATATCGAAGACTGCATAGAGTCTTGCACGTCAGGGGTCAGAACATTAGGTACTTGTGCACATGTAGCGACTGTTTTGTGGTTCCTTGTGTTTGCAAGATATGTGAAAAATAATCAATATCTATCCACATTACTTTTGAACTGTATCATTGATGCTGCAAACAGATAAGGACCTGAAAACATCGATAATGGCCCTATACTAGTTGAAAACTAATAATTGAGATACTATAACAAAGCTCCTCTCGATAACTGTTTTTATAACAAAATTCTGACTTAAAGCATGTCCTTCGATGTTATATTTGTTGTATAAAAGTTATTCGGTGCTCGTTAATGATCCAAGATTCAAAATAATCGAGAATTCTATGAAAAATCTTCTCAAAAATCTTCAAAATCTGACAATATCTGTCCTTCTTTTCTCATCCAACTCCAAAAGAAATTAGTCTAAGGCCAAGGGTCTTGTTCAATCGTCATAACTAACGAACACCTACCCAAGTAAGATTCATCAAACACCACAAACGGGAATAGAGTATAATTCACTACCCAAAATGATCTCGATCAATCACCCCATAACAGGAATATTTGCTATTTGGTGTGATACAATAATCACTACGATTTCTCATATCCAAAACGGCACCCGACGCCCAAAGAATGCCTTGCAAACCACTAAGCTTCAGTCATTGTAAATTTTTTTGATTTTTCTTCTTCATTTCCTTTCCATCGACGACAGAATCAAAATGTACCCGACATTCGATAGGGTTTTCTTGTTTAATGAAGGCCGTCTCGCTGCTACGGATGGGGTGGACTCGGTTATGTCTGTTCCTTGTCACCGAATTATATCACCCCTTTTCCCTTTTTCCATGAAACCATTACCATCAACGATATGAATCCTGCTCAAATAGAGATCTTGTTATGTTGAAACAGCTACCTAATGAAAAGTCACAGCAATTCTATGACCGGTGCCTTCATATTCTGAATCTTTTACGTAGTTATGTGAATTCACATTCCATAATGTTTTCGACGGTCTAATCGGTTTAGAGGTTTTACAGTTCGAATCTCAATTTTGAGACTGGTCATCTTATCACTCCATATGCAAAAATAAAATTGCTCTTTCATAAAACAAAAAGTTACCTCAACCTAGTGACAATTGCTCCCAGAAGCGAACAAGTTATAAAAATCAAAACATCGATTTCCAAAGGCGAAATAATAATACCCCATCAAAAGTTCCACAACTGTGAGATATCGGAATGCCTCACCATTTCAAAAAAAAAACGAAGCTTCAACAAATATTTTAAACAACACTACAGAACCCATAACTCTGGATTTTTCGGAAACAATATTAATTGTCTCACAAATCAGAACCGATCACCTGAATGCCGAAGAAAAAACCAATATTACCGATTTGTGTATGAAATACTCAGATATCTTCTACCAAGAAGATACGCCTTTGACATTCACTAGTAAGGTGAAACATCGAATACGAACTACTGATGAATCACCTGTTTACTCGAAATCATATCGTTATCGTCTCATCCACAAAAAATAAGTGGAAAATCAAATATCCAAAATGCTGGATTCTAAAATTATCAGACCCAGCAACTCACCTTGGTCTTCTCCAATTCGGGTAGTCCCAAAAAAGGCCAATGCCTCTGGCAGGCAGAAATGGCGAGTAGTTGTGTACTACTGAAAGGTGAATGAAGAGACTATCGATGATAGGTATCCGCTACCGAACATCAATGAATTATTGAACAAGCTAGACTTGGCGAGCGGATCCCATCAGATAGAGATGGATGAGAAGGATATTGAAAAAACGCCTTCAGTACTGAAAATGGGCACTACGAGTACCTGAGGATGCCGTTCGGGCTAAAGAACGCTCCAGCATCGTTCCAAAGTGTGATGGACAACATCCTCAGAGGTATACTGGATGAAAAGTGTCTCGTCTACTTAGACGACATCATTATTTCTTCAACATCATTACAGGAACATCTAGAACGACTCGAATGTGTATTTCAACGACTCAGAGAAATGAACTTCGAAATTCAGCTCGACAAATCCGAGTTTCTGAGAAGGGAAGTCGCTTATTTGGGGCACATTGTCACCCCTGATGGCGTCAAACCTGACCCAGACAAAATTAAAGCTATAAAAAATTTTCCGTTGCCAAATACTACCAAACAAATTAAGGGATTTCTTGGATTATTGGGTTAATACCGAAAATTCATAAAAAACTTCTCGCATATCACCAAACCAGTCACTAAGTGCCTGAAAAAGGGTGCAAAAATAGTACATCTTCTCATCAATGAGCCGATACTGCAGTACCTAGATTTCTAAAAAACATTCAATTTAACTATCGATGCTAGTAATGTTGCCCTAGGCGCGGTGCTGTCCCAAGGTCCTATTGGAAATGACCTGCCGATAGCTTTTGTGTCTCCAACGTTGAACGATTCTGAACAGAACTATTCTGTAGTAGAAAAAGAGCTGTTGGCGATCGTATGGGCCACCAAACATTTTAGGCCCTATTTATTCGGAAGAAGGTTTAACGTGATCACCGATCACAAACCA
This sequence comes from Zygogramma bicolorata, assembly GCA_032362365.1. NCBI lineage: Eukaryota > Metazoa > Arthropoda > Insecta > Coleoptera > Chrysomelidae > Zygogramma > Zygogramma bicolorata. The sequence goes on along the minus strand of JAVJAQ010001445.1, from coordinate 565,844 downwards.
CTTGAGTGGTTGTTCTCCCTCAAGGACCCAAACTCCAAATTACTACGCTGGCGTATCATATTAGAATATGATTGCACGATCATATATAAAAAGGGCAAACTTAACACCAATGCAGACGCCCTTTCTCGCGTGGAAATACACACGAAAGAAACCAATAACAACCCTGACGAAATAGAACGGATATTGATTGAAATGTCTGATAAACCGATTCCCGATAACAATGATATTGATATTGACCAAGTTATCAGAGAGTTCACTAAAAACCTACCACAAAACCGCGATATTAATAATATATCAATGCAAGTTCAAACCAGCAATGATGACACAGGTATCAGTGAAATCCAACAAGATGAACCGATAGCCGAGGACGGAATTGACGAAGATGTTACCGTCCAATTAAATGCCGAGCAAAATCCCACTGTTAACATCCCAATCGTGGATTATGCAGTAAATTTGGCACAAAACCAAATTATCATCAGTTCAGTACTGCATTCCCCAGCAAAACCAAAATTGTCGATTTTTTTTTGAAAAAAAGAGAAGAATAACCGTTCAGTTTTCCTAAAATAATTTCGACCAAGATGTGGTGAACTTTATAAAGGGTTATGGATCCCCAGATATTCAATACCATCTATATTTCGAGAATCCCGGTATATATGAACTTTTTTCGGCAGCAGTTCAAAGAAATTCCGTATGGCCATCAATCAAATTTGAAAATGCAATGAAAAATTAATCGATATAACCGATAAAGACGATATTAAGGAAACAATCAAAAACTATCATGAGGGCAAATCAAATCATCGTGAAATCGATGAAACCCTATCAAGAATAAAAGAAAAATATTATTGGCAGTTCATGAAGAATGCCATCTAAACGTATATTAATGATTGGGAAATTTGTCAACAGAGTAAATATGAGAGAAACCCTGTTAATATAAAAATAAATGTAACTCCTACCGCAACCAAACCATTTGAAATTATCCACGTCGATACTTTCACTATCGAAAATAACAAATTCATTTCTGTTCACCTTACCACCCACAGTCTAATGGAATAGTTGGGAGATTCCACTCAAATTTGATTGAACACATTTGTCTTCTCAATACAAGAAGTTTCCTTAAGACTCCTATAAAATTGAAAATGCCATATGCTATCTTAGCCTATAACCATTTTATACATTCAATCACAAAATTCAAACCGATCGATATAGTCAACGGACATGTAACCGATAATGAACCTTTCAATATCGAAGTCGATGAAATCCTAATCAATGACTATATCACCGATCATCGTGAAAAATCAAAAATTCATTATGAAAAAATCAATTCCGACCTGATGCAAGAGAAAAAAAAAATTCGAGAAACGAAATGAGAAACGTGATGATCCGGAAATATTCACACCGAAACAAAAGGTATTCGTTAAAAAATATATTTGCAAGAAAACTGCTAACAAGTTCGGTAAACCTACAACGTTGAAAACAGTTAATAAAGATAACAAGACCGTATCAACTGACACTCAGAATAAATTACACATGGATAACCTGAGACGACTTTGAGGCAGACGTTCACTTTGGAGAAATAAACTTGACCTATCTATTGTTTCATATTTCCGGAAATCTTTGGACTCCAAGGAAAACTAACGCTCCAGAGAATAAGTAATAATCCAGGTTTGACCCCATTAAAATTAGGAACCGCAAAAGTTGAGGAAACACACTACTCATTGATTTTCTTTTATGACCTAAAACCAATCATTATTGAAATGAATAAATTGCATATTCAATGTATCAATTTCGGAGGAAAAGGTAATCAATGGATTAGGATCGATATTCAAATCAATAACAGGAAATTTAGATTCAACGGACGGGGAACGCTTTGAAAAAGTTATTCAAGAACTGCAAGCCAATCAGTACAATATTGCATCTGCTATTAAAAAGCAGAATTTGTTATCTCTCGCTCTGATCAGTGAATGCAATGCCACTATAATGCAATGAATTGCAAAAACAATTTGGAAAAAATCGATTACCTATCGAAATTAATCTTGAAAATACACTGATGTATGAAAGGCTCATAGAAGTTGTTTGGTATTCATCGAATGATAAAATAACTTATATTCTTCATATTTCAATAACGTACCCAACTGATTTTGAATGTTTTCACCTTTTTTCTATACCCATTATGGTAGGCAATCAGTTCAAGACAATAATTCCTCAAAAAAAAATTTTGGCAGAAAACGATTTTCACTATACATTCATGAGCGCAGTGACAACAACAAGAAGAAGTTATCAAATTGATTGGGACACACCTAATCGATATTCCTGTCGAGTGTCGAATTTCCATCGACCAACAAACCATTGTCAATGATGAGCAGACCGCCAGCTTCAGTCAACCTATCCTTTTCTCGGACATAGACGCTGAATTTCAAGTACCATACCTACAACAAGAACATATTCACTGGACGAGCTACAAAACATCCGAAATCAGCTGATAGACAACCAACCCAAATTGAGTTCCCATTTCGGGATTTCCAATACTCCAAGCATATGGACAATTATCATTTATGGCTTATCGATAATTGGTGCAGTATAAATGATATACATACAATGTATTCCAAGATGTCGTGCCCGAAGACCGACCGAGAACCAGCAAGAAGATGTCGATCTTCGAACCGTTCAACTCCGTCGTTGACTCTCAGGACTTGAAACTTTGGGGGGAGAAATTATATCATCCCTTTTCCATGAACCTGCTGACTTTGCAGGGTCAGCTTCCCAGATTCTAGGAATCACCTTATGCACACCGACTCTTGGCGTCTCGTGAGAATTCAAAACAGTAGTCAGTAGTAGTTGATCTTGTTAGCATAAATACGCATTTTAATAATATTTGTATTTTTGAACGGAAATAAAATTTTTAAAACATACTTTGACAATCAAAGAACATTTTGGTGTAGTCAGTAGTTGATCTTGTTAGCGTAAACACGCATTTCAATAAATAATACTTGTTTTTTTGACATCCCTAACACCATAAATAAATTAAAGATTGGGGGATGTCCCAAATTCCCCTAATATCAAATTAATCATAATTGTCACTACAAAATTTTTTATGTCCTTTTTAACTTCACCATATGAATTTGCTATTTTTTTCATCTCCATAATTCAATGTAAATTCAGCTGATGATGAACCTATGTAGGTTCAAAACATGTACTGAATCACCGTACTGACATCTTTCAAATATTGAATTGTGGAGACGACTTTGAGTTTTTCTGCATCGTAAATCTACTACACTCCACTTTGAGATACAATGGACTTCTACCACAGGTTAAGTTCCTTATATGGTGGATGGAATTGGATGGACAGTCATTGGTCATCACCATGCTCATAATGTCATGTATATACGGTACCAGCTACCTTCGGGGGATGATAACTCACTTGAATTTTCAGGATGTGTACATAAGAACTGGCCATATATTTCACCAAACTTCAAATCACCCTGTACGAAATGTATGAATTGTAAATAATGATGGTATGAGAATAGTATATTGCATGCCAGAATAATTTTATAAATATTTCATTATTACATCGAATTCCCAGAATTTCCTAAAATGTTTTTATTTTTCACTCTGTACATAACGAATGTTGAGTTGATAAGAAATATTTGTCCAAAATTCAACATTGGCATCGAATATGAGTTACGTAATAGTAGGAGAGCTGGTGAACAATTTTGGGTAGCACCTCGTACCAACGATTAGTTAGGAAACTATTGAAAAATTAAATCTTTAATAAATAACAAAAATGTTCTTGAAGAACGCTGGGGTTGTGAGAAAGTAATGAAGAAAATGAGAGACGAATAATCCCAGAGAGCCATGCCAATTTGATGGAATTTATCACCCGTCATACTATCAAGAAAGTTCCATATAAGTCCAGATGAACAGCACTATGCGTAGCTTGTGATGCGAGAGAGAGCATTTACCGGCTGTCCCTAACATTTTCGTGGGCCTCGTGTTATTGTTTCATTATGGCTTCTATCGAAATGAAAATACAATCGAATTCCATTGATTCGAGAGGGAATGCTTACCGCAATCTGTACTTGATGCTATTATCGATGAAAACTTTATAGAAACAGACGCCAGCGCTGTAACAAGTGAGTCCTATTTAATATTTTCCTATTGTTATTGAAATTTCAAATAATTATCTGTTTCATACGAGACTGAATCTATTTCATTCTTCGAAAACTCCCGAACTGTTTGGCATACCAGGATATGATATGCTACATAGCGAAGGTGATTTGAACCAAAACGACGAAGTAGTGATTTATATTCGATCCCAACTATTGCCATAAGATAGTAAAAATAAACCATCTTAAAGCTATCGAGTTGAAAGTTGAATTCGGAAATACTGAAATATTTTTATTTGCAATTTATAGACTCCCATCTACAGACCCTCGCGACTTCAGTAGGGACTTATATGTATACATATTTACAAACTTAATCTTCTGATACATCTTCCTATTCCATATTTTTAGGCGACATCAACATTGATATTTTGAGAAATAACGATGTGACTGATGAATATTTGAATATCCTGAGTGAGTTCGGCTATGTTTCCGCTATCAATAACCCGACTCGAATGCAAGGAGATAACGGATCTTGTATCGATCACATCTTCATCAGAGCAGTACCCCTACTGCTAGAAAGAGTTATTGCTATGGTAATTCAAACTGATATCACCGATCATTTTTCAACTGCGATTCAAATAATGTTTGATACTCCTCAATGCAATAAAAAAATCACTCAAAGAACGATGACGCACATTAAACAATCCGAGTTAAGAAAGAATATGGAAAACATATCATGGGACGTTGTCTTTAATGCACCTTCAGCAAATTATGCAATGAACGTTTTCTCAATATCATCACTAATGCCATAGAGCTATGCACAGTTCAAACAATACCCAAAATTAAGAAAAAACACGAAGATAGCGCAATGGATTACAAATGGTTTAGTAAAATCGGTTAACACAAAAAATGATCTTTTTAAACGCGTACGTTCGAATCCGATGAATATGCAGATGAGGAATGATCTTAGAGTATATCAGAATAAACTAACAAATTCAATAAGAAGAGCAAAATATGACTACTATCAGAAAAAAATTAAAATGAACTCGACAGACTCTAAATACTTATGGGAAGTTGTGAAATTGTAAAAGAAGTAAGCAACACACATAAAACAAAACGCCCAATTACTCAAATAAAAACTGATGATGGTGGTACTGCAACAGATAAACATGCAATCGCTAACGAATTCAACTTTATATATTCCACCTTAGGGAAAAAAATAGCAGATAAGATCAATAAAAAGCCAAATTTCCTGTATTTTCCTGAAATTGTACCAAATTCTTCTGTTCTTCTTCCTACCAACAGAAATGAGATCAGAGAGGTAATCAAAGATCTAAAGACAAAAAATCCACTGGTATTGACGGTATCTGTTCCAAAACGTTGAAATCCATTTCCTTGTATATCGAGGAGCCTTCGGCATTCATTTTCAATATGTGTATGGATAAAGGTTTCTGGCCAACAGCACTAAAGAAAACAATAGTTATTCCTTCATTCAAAAACGGCGATGAGACAGTGTTCACATATTACAGACCCATTTCCCTTACAACACATCTGAACAAAGTTTTTGAAAAGATCCTTAGAAGAAGGTTAACGTCGTACGTCTCGAAATATAACATAATATCTGATCGTCAATTTGGGTTTCGCGAAAAAGTATCCACTCAGGACGCAATCATAGCTCTCATCACAGATATATCAGCAGCTCTTAATGAAAATAAACCATGCCTATGCGTATTTATCGACTTGTCGAAGGCATTCGACACAATTGACTATGACCTTCTATTGAAATTCTTGGAGGATATTGGTATATGAGGCAAAACTCTGGATTTGTTCAGAAGCTACCTCACCGATAGATCCCAGTGTGTGAGAATTGATGACGTGTTGAGTGACACGCGAAAAACTGTTATTGGGGTTCCCCAAGGCACGGTTTTACTCTTCAACATATATGTGAATGGACTGTACTCTATCGAAAGTAAAGGTGAAATATTGGGATCGCAGACGATACGGCTATATTCTACAAGGCGAATGAGTGGGAGGAACTGAAAAGTATTGTTGATCCTGATCTCGGATCAATAAAAAATTGGCTTGAACATCGATTGTTGACAGTAAATTTCGAGAAAACTCATTATCTACCCTTTAGCTGCAATAATTTCAGTATTCCTTCTTTTTTACAATTGAAGATTGGTAAACATGTAATACTTCCCGAAGCAAAAGTGAAATACCTAGGTTTGATGATTGATTCACATCTCAAGTGGAATGTACATATTCAATATATCTGTAATAAGTTACGTTGTATACTATATAAATTCAAATATTTGTTGAAAATACTGACATACTCTGATCTCAAAATTCTGTATCACGCACTCGTGGCGAGTCATCTGAACTATGGAATCGCTTGTTGGGGTGGAACATTCCATATACACCTTCGTCCACTTGAGGTGCTCCAAAACAGGTTCTTGAAATTGATACCATCAAAACCACCACATTATTCAACAGAATCATTGTATTCCGAAGCTAAAGTTTTCGATATCCGCCAAATGTTTTACTATAATATTGTCATAGCTTATTACAAGAACAGATGTTTCACTCTTCCGACTCACTTATACAACACCCGTACAAAAAATAAGCACGTTATTCCTCAAACGCAAAAATCAATTTTTCAGCATTCATACAATTACCTCGCTCCCAAGCTGTTCAATACTATTCCCGACGAAATGTGCAGTACCACAATTATTCACCTGTTCAAGAAAAAATTAAGATTATTCATATTATCTCAACCAAGATTTTTTTTGCCGAACTTGTTGACAAAAAAAATATTTGAAATTTGTGTCTCATGTTTGCTATATACCTGAAACGATATGATGCATATGTTTGCATCTTTATCATTACCATCAATTATTCATTTATGTATGAAGCAGTTTTATGATATAATGTTAAATGTGTGTTATTATTTTACGACATTTTTTCACAACAGTACCTATTATATATTAGGTTTACAATTTTACAATTTGGTCATTTTATAGCTCCAACATTATTTCAAAACATGTATATAGATTCAAGTGCTTCTGCACTTATTGCCATTTCACTTCATTCACCATAGCTATATTTGTTTGTATGATTATAATTATCTTTTTCGATGAATAAAGTCATTATTATTATATGTTATTTTTATTCATTACGGATAATGCAGAAGAATAGGAGGAAGAATGTTCAATGTCTAATGAAGAAGTTCATGAGGATCGAGATGCCAAGTTGAAATTTATTATGAATTATTTCAATGGTATATTTTCGGCTAATTAATAACATTTGATAAATTACCTCATACTATTATCATCATGATTGTCAAATTCAGGTGTGCATTCGATGAGCTTTGACCTGCCACAAGTAGTGTCTCATTCCTGACAAAGTGCTGTGTACAGTTGAGTTTGAGGCTAGTGAGGAGAAATGATGAATCAAACGTATTGTTCACCAGTTTGAAAATCATACATATACCGGGCTCCTCATGATGAGCGTTAATTAGCCGTTTCTGACAAACTATTTAACGGATCAACCTGGAAATTTCACAGTTTCCATAAATCAATATGACCAACAAGCCTAAAATATTTTAGACGATGCCGCATTGTCGCTTCTACTATAAAGTGGCGGCTTCTTTGATTTTTCAAATGGAACACCCCGTATATAATATCATATTATGATTCATTATCACTTTGTCAACAAATTCATAAACTATTTCCCTGAACCTATCTATTACCGTTTAGAAGATATAAATTAATTTCGATATTGTTTTCACCAAACATGAACTTTTATAAATGCTGATAATCTTGAAGTCCCTTGCACTAAAACGATCAAATTTGAAATGGAGTGGAGTGATACTATGAGGATATTCACTCCGAGTCATATTTTCATTTGCCTCATACAGGGTCTTCAAAAAATGCAGATACTTTGATCTCATGAAAAAATTAGTGGAACTCAATTTTTTCAAATGGAACACCCTGTATATTTCAATATTTTTGAGTTCTACATTCAATTTCAGATTGACTTTGTTCAGATAATACTATTTTTATTTTGAACCGTTTTCGAGATACACTATTTCAAACGTAATATTTCTTTTTGGTCCAGTTTTTCAACTGTCTCAGATCAGTAAATTCGAAATTGGTATGTACCTTAGAAAAAGTTACAATTTGTTTACATTTAGGTATTTGTCTGTAACGTACAACAGTGCACATTATTTTTTAATAGTGTGCTTCGAAAAAAAAAAAAACCAATTATTTAACGTCAGACTTTCGTTGGTGGTTTTGACTGATTGCAATAGCTACCAATTTTTATAGAATAATGTCAAGATTAGTTTACAGTAATGAAGATTTCTTGAATGAATTGATAATTTATGGTGAGTGCAATAGAATTGCAAGAAGAACATGCCGAGTATTTCATGAAAGATATCCACAACTTCCGAAGCCGAATAATAATGTGATAAATCGACTACTAAAAAACTGTAGGTTGAATGGGACCTTCCGTCCAAAAATCATTCGTAAGAAGACTAAAGTGGATGATGATGACAATGGTATAACAGTTTTGGGATACTTCCATGCTTTTCCAAATGCTTCTCTGCACGAGGCTGGAAGGGAGATAGGTACACCCTAAGTGACAATTTGTCGAATTCTTAATAAGCATAAATGGCATCCCTATGAATTCTACTGTGTCCAATATTTGAAAGAGACTGATTTACCTCGTAGAGAGGAATTTTTTGAATGATTACTTGTCAAGACTCAAGAGGATGAATATTTCCTTGACAATATCATATGGACAGATTGTAACGTGGTTACATATGGTAACTGTTACTGCAGATTTGCCAGACTAATTCAGTGGAGATCGGCGTGGTGTTCTTTGGACTGACTTGCCAGTATCGTATTTAGGTTGGTGTCAAGCAAGGATCTTGAAATTAATTTTGGCTGGACGCCAGAAATTTTTTGTTTATTTAAAAGGATAAAAATTCAAACTTCCCTAATATAGATAAAGATAATTTTTAAGATAATTTCCTTCTATGTTGATCAAAACAATAAAACACGAAGCAACTATATATGGTGTATAATAACAAACTATAAAGTATAATAAAACAACTTGGATATTGATTTTGAATATTGTTCAGTTATTAATGTACCTTGTCTGGTATCTGGTTCACTGGACTCTGGTCGTATGGTTATTGTGGTGGTGGCCAACTCAAGCTTCTCTTCTCTATGGTGGCTACGTTGGGCTACTATATTCACCCTGATGTTCCTGGGAGAAGTCGGGCTACTATATTCACTCTAGTGTTCCTGGTAGATTCTCAGGTTTGGACTTGCAGTTCAGTGGCTGGGCTTGGACTCACCGTAGTTGTTGTATCATGAAAATGATATCGCAGAGTTATAAAGGAACCAGATAGTTGTACACCAGACTTGAACCTTGGATGACTGACGTAACTAGCAAACTCTCAGCAATTATATAACGTAAAGATATTTGTGTAAGACAATGCAAAACAAGATATTCTTATAACTATGATCTTAAATTAATGCTCAAAAATGATATTTCAACATGTGTTGAGACTATGATTCATTACTGAATTTATGAGTAGTTAAAGCTAGTTACACATGTGTTCAAGATATATTTAAAAAAATGTCTGCTAACGATATATGAATTATTACGGTTATTGATATCTACAAGATAATGATCACAAAAATTGTAGAGATAGAAAATATATTGAAATAGAAAAAAAATGTTCAGAGAATTTCAACTTTTGTTTGTTTGTTTGGAATCAAAATATCTGATAATGTGATAAAGAAGTTCCGAGAAAAATATATTCAAATACTACTTCACAAAATCTTTCGTAATCCAAGTTTCAAGTGCAATAAACCTTTGAGTGCAACGAATAGGACTCAAAATAGATATTTTCAAAGAGATAAGGAACGGTAGATACTTAAATCAGGAACATAGTTTCTGATTTAAGGAATAACGAAATTTTTGACTTTCAAGAAAATATGCCCACTGGACCCTATGGCTTAAAAGAAAATGACTCGAGGTGAGTTAAAACACACAATTACTGATTTTATGGAAAAGAAAAAATGTGTGAATCAATACTCACCTAGAATCATCTCCAGCCTGGATGTACAGGATACCATGTGGGTTACTACGTTTTCAATATATTTTTCCAAACAGGAATCAACTTTCAGCCTCTATTCCGAACAAATTGATTGAGATCTTTTCAGAATTTCATTCGTCATTTGGCCAAATGCTGTGAAAATAAAAACGCAGTCAAATTCTTAAAAATCAGAAATTTTCGTTTCACGAAATTGTGAAAACGAAATTGATACGCCTCTGGCGATAATAACCTGAAAATATCAATAAATGGAATCGATAATCACTTGAATGTTGAAGGATTACAAAGATAAATCAAGATAAAGATTACGTGAAGGTATGCTTGCCACCATTGGCTAAAATTGTTGAACAGAAGATAAGAAATTGTAGGAACTCTTTTCACATACCTGATATTCCATTCAAGATAACAAACACTTCATGAGAACTTTTTGTGGAAAAAGGAAGATAATGTAAAGATATTCAGGAAACGTGAAAACAAATTTAGCAATCAAATCTCAAAACAATGTTGCCTCGATGATAGCCTAATTAGAAGAGAGCTTGATGAGCTTCTTCCCTTTTCGACAGATTTCAATTCGATCCTGCGCGATCAATGGCCCAAAGCCAAAATGGCGTTTCTGTTGCTGAACAAAAATTCTGATGTTTCAGCCATTCTCCGCTAGATGCTCTAGTATATGCATGAAATCGCTTTTATTGATTAATGTGAAGTTTCCACTTTCGAATGATAGATGTCGGGCTCATATAAATGATAAATTTACTTATTATAAATGATGTAACGATTATTCGTTACAAGATGAGGCCAAGTTCACAAAAAATGGAGTTTTCAATAGACACAACAGTCATTATCGGGCGCCATAATATCCCCATGTTGATGGCAATCCATTAGATTATTTCGTTTGAGGTTTCATTAAAAATATGATTCACTCTACTCCAATAACAACAATGGAAGATATGACATCGAGAGTTACAACTGCTTTCAATAGTTTGACTTGATCAGAAGCGCTACACATGACAATCTTCTGAAGAGAGTACATGTTTGTTTAAGTAGAGGTGGAGATGTGTTCGCATGTACGCATCGTACGTATCGTACGGATCGTATGAAACGGATTTTAGAATTATTAGTATAGTAAGTTATACATATGCGTCCACTGACCGGCAGCGGACGGATCGCACGTATCGGTCCGTCGGTAATGCCGATGAAATTGATCGAAGGGGCAACTTTTCCGACTGGTGCGGATGACGTCATGCGGTTTGCCGATAAGTGGACGCATGAGACATACGAAAATACTGGAATAATTTTACGTCGTCGTTGAGCAAATCAGTGAACAGTGTATGATATTTTCCAAATTGTGATCTTTTTTTGAATATGTCATGTATCCACATTCTATGTCTTCTCTTATTTCCTTTCCTTTCTTCTTCATCTAATAACAAAGCAATAATGACAAGTTCTTCATCACTTTCCATGATCGGAAATATTAAACACTGTAATGTTTTCGATTGTCTCCTCACAACAAAAATGCGAATGTTACTTAAAAACCGACCATCGCATCGGCAATCCGATCGCTACGGTTATAGTGGACGCACTACCACAAATCGATCCGTTTTATACGATCCGTACGATACGTACGATGCATACCTATGGACGATTCGTAACTCCTGTCTCTTGATTCGCGCGGGGTTCTTTGACAATTACAGGGCTTCCCATTCTTGTGAATTTGTATATAAAGAAACATTTATTTCTTGATGATGACACGTATAGAAATAGTGTTCAGATATTTTTCATCAACAGGAATATCGTGTGATGAGGAGTTGGTCTCAAAAACACTGTGGAAATATTCCGATAAAAGAGGGTGTTCTGATTCAACATCTGAAGCGGACTTGTTATGAAATTTGAAAAGAGATGGTATAGTTTTTTTTTATAAGTGACCAAGAAGTCTCTAGGATGGGTTCGAACATTATTTTCAGAGGATCGGATATATGTTTTGTGATCTTCATCAATATTTGACTTCACGATTCTGCGCAGATTTGAGAAGATTTCGTAATCTTCGGGGATTTTCCATTTTCACATTCTCTGTGGAATTTTTCCTTTCGCATGATGACGTGTTTTTCTGCAGGGGGGGAACAATGAGGGGGATTTTGATTTCGATATGATTTTGCGAGGGACATATCAGTCGATCAAGTGATTGATCACTCCCTAAAACCCATTAACAGCCGCGTCGACAGGACAGTTATGGAGGGGGTCACCCCAGACTATTAGATTCCGATTTATACCTGCAAAATCTGCCCAACAAATTTCTCTCGACTGTGAGTATTACATTGCCTAGACTTATGTGATGTCAGACTCATTGATAATTCCAAGGTGGGATGGTGGGAGTTCTTGTTGACAAAGGGTGATAACTATTTGTTAACTGTTATTTCCAGAGATTAAATCAAATTCATCAATGGAGTATTCACAAACAGGAAGAAATCTCTTCTAGAAATATCACGTGGACAGTCTATAATTGATAAATGGAATTTAGACGCAGCAACGTGGTTTCAAGCGGAGGACAGGGGTTTAAATTTCCGCCAAGCCACCATGCTGGGTAATCACAAGTTAAAAGGTAAGGCTCGTTGATACATTACTCGCACAAGTTTCGACTTCTGAGTGTTAACGTTCGTCAGCTGTATCACTACTTTTCTTCGGGTTCGAAGGCCTTCGTTCTTTGGAATTTCTTCCTGACGTTTCGCTAGCACGAGTGGCTAGCTTCTTCAGAGGCTTACTCATCTTGACTATCATTCCGATGAAAAGTAGTGATACTAAAAACCTCAGCCGCGAAAGCCTTAACCATGTTGTTCGTCAGCTGGTTGACGGAACGAACAATTGAGCAGATATGAAGTTTCCAACCTTCGTTGGGTTGCAGTAATGCCAAAAGGTCTTCGAAAATGCTATTTGTACACCACTCAGATACATTACCACATAACACTGCATGCTTCATTCCTAAGCCATGATTCGCCAATGCATATCATGTCAAAATTGTAGGAACTGGTAGATTTCAGGAACGTTTTGACATTAGTTTTCAAGCACCTGGTATTTTGAATATATAAGCTGAAACTGTCCCGGAAAATGGAGAGGACGAAATACATTCAACATACTTTTGCTAGGTGAATGTAACTTATTGTTGCAACCTCATCAATGAATCTCCGTTTTTTATAAGGAGAGGTCTGGTAGCACCGGAATTCTTTATATCTCGCCGTCCTCAATCCAACATCATTTATATTATAAAATCGGAAAGATTCTCGTGCTTTCCTGAACAACGCCTCAAAATGAAGAGATAAATGTTCATTTATGTAAACAGGGATTGCCTGTTCAGTTAAATTTATCTTTCTTCCTTTCTCCATTCCATACATTTTTTCTTCGTCAAATAAGGAACAAACTTCACAACGACATTTCTTGGAGATGCATTATCAGTGTTATTTCAGTATTTCATCACCCTCTGAGCGTTTTATATATCTAGGTCTCTCTTATTTTTTACTGCTTGATTGCTGGAAATACTCTAGCTGGTCTCCAGCTATAGATACTCCAGTGAACACAGTGAACATGTTGAACCGAGCCAATAGCGAATCAATATATTTACTCTGATCAAGGGTAATAACACTATTTTTCTTATCAATGCACACATTTAGCCCCAATCTATTTAGCATGTCCCAAATCTTTCAATTTGAAATGACGTGCCAGGTTTTATTTCGGATCTGTACTTTCAGCTATGTTGTTCGAGAAAATTTAAAAATCATCAACGTATAAAGCAATGACAGCAAGAACATTTTGGACACGTTTTATGAAAACAAGTTTCAAAATTTGATTCACCATAGCCTGAACCCAACAGTACATCCTCGACTCTCTTATACCAGACACGTGACGATTCTTTCAGGCCATAAATAGCACGCTTCAACTTCAAAACTCTGCCTTCATGTTTTGGCTTAATGAAACCCTCAGGTTGTCTCATATATACAACTTCGTCTTGGTGTCCATGTGAAAAAGCCGTGGTTTCATAAGTGGCTCACATCTAGACCTAAATCTACTGACAAAGCCATTAGTAACCTAAGTTTAGAATACCTAACGATCGGTGAGAAGGTTTCACTATAATCCAGTCCTTCTCTTCGGGTGAAGCCCTCCGCCACTGATCTAACTAACTTTTATCATTTTCAGGATTACTTTTTATTTTGTATACCCACTTACACTCAATTACTGTGCCATTTTTCGGTAGGTCGACGACTTCCCAGGACTTGTTTTCCTCCGGGTTGTTCATCTCTTCCTGCATGGCTTTTTGCCAGTCGCCTCTGTCGTTTCTAGCCATGGCCTGCGAGTATGTAGCTGGAAAATCTTCAAAACTGGTATTACTATCTGCATTACTCAGATAAGTGACATAATCTTCACACTTCTTTTTTTCCTTTCTCTTCCAGATTTTCTTACTTCTATCCTCTGAGTTTTAGCCCCATCAGCGTTGTTTGAAATAAAGTCTGAGTTTGAATCATCCAAGTCTATAAATGAACTGTCTTCACTAATATTCCCAACAGTTGAATTAGAATCTGAATACCCCACTGCTTCAGACATTTAGTCAACTTCTTCATTATCTACTATTTCTGATATATTTTCAAATCTTTCACTTCTAAAGTCTTCATCAACGATTACATCTCTGCTGGTTGTTATGTCATCAATATCTGCGTTATAGATTCTGTAGCCTTTAATATTTTCATAATAACCAACGAGTATATGTCTTTTTGCCTTTTTGTCAAATTTTTTGCGCCTGTCTTCGGGTATATGCACCATACTTCCAAAAATGTTGAGCTCTGACAGGTCAGGTCTCTGTCCAACCCAAATTTCAAATAGTGTTTTTCCATTGATTCCACTTGCTACATAACGATTTCTGAGATAATTAGCTGTATTGACTGCTTCTGCCCAGGAACGTTTCTCTAAGCCAGCATCAAACAGTAGGCACCTAGCTTCTTCTATAAGAGTTCGATTATGACACTCAGTCAGTCCATTTTGTTCTGGCGTGTGAGCATTTGTCATTTGGTGTATTATTCCTTCATTTTTGAGAAAAATCTTAAACTCATTTGAACAAAATTCACCACCTAGATCTGTGCGGAGGACTTTCATTTTTTTATTTTTCTGCTTTTATGTCATAGCCTTGAATCCTTTAAACATAGCAAAAGCTTGACATGCGACTACAATCAACTAAAAATAAAAAAAAAATTGTTCTAAAATTGTTCGTTCCGTTGACCAGCTGACTAACGTCAACCCTCAGAAGTCGAAACTTGTGCGAGCAATGGATCAACGAGGCCTTATCTTTTAACGTGCGATTACCCAGCACGGTGGCCCGGCGAGGATTCGAACCCCGGCC
This sequence comes from Zygogramma bicolorata, assembly GCA_032362365.1. Taxonomy (NCBI): domain Eukaryota; kingdom Metazoa; phylum Arthropoda; class Insecta; order Coleoptera; family Chrysomelidae; genus Zygogramma; species Zygogramma bicolorata. The sequence goes on along the minus strand of JAVJAQ010001445.1, from coordinate 550,237 downwards.
TTCCGCTTGATAGGCAGATATGCTAACCACTACACTACCGAGACCACGGTAGTCTAGTAGTTTACCACTAAAAGTAGGGAATACTTATAGCCGCCAATAGACACATTTTTCCATAGGTCCACAGATATCACCATGTATGACATCTAATAAGTTTCAGCTGCGTTTACCTGTGTTTCGAAAAGGTAGTCTTGCTTGTTTTGCCTTCACAACAAACCATGCAGTTAGATTTATCTATGTATACCTTCTCTTTTAGTGATACTCCATTGACACAATTCTTCATTTTGTACATATATTGGCTCTTGATGTGAGCCAATCTTCTGTGACGTTTCAGGGGATGCTGCCATTGTCCAATTTTCATATTTTGCTTATATATGCCGTGTACTAGGGTTGCTGTAGCTATCCGCACACCAGAGATATTTCCGATCGAACATCCTTTATGGGTAAACATGACTCTGTTACCTTTGGCAATGATCTCACTTACTAATATGAGGTTTGTGGTTAATAATAAGTTTATTTACCAAAAAATATGTTACTACATAATCAATACCAGAAATAATTGTTATTGAGATGTAAATAAACATGGAATTCCCACTAAAACTAAAGTTGCGCGTGGGTTAGTTGAGGTATGCATAAAACCTCTTCAACTTGTATCTCGTGGGACTGTCCATTACAATCCGTAACAATGTTCAACTTCCGGAATATTCTACTTGTAAAATCTCTTTGTTTGCCACTACAATGTTCTTTATATTTGGTTCTGAACAATTATGATGCCAACTTCTGTTAGGGGTCATATGTTTACTCGCTCCTGAATCCAAGTAAAAATTGTTTTTATTATACTTGCTGCTGAGTAATACTGCACTGAAGGCATTTCATTGGGATTTATTGGATTTTTCCGGACAACGAGGCATGTACTGTCCACCTTTCTTACATATAAACAAATGATTCCGCTTAGGTACTTTTGTTTTTTTTTTTTTTTTTGACTGTGATGTCTTTGACTTGCCATCTCTTGGTTGTGTCTGCAAGTTTCGTTCAGCTGCGAAAGCATTTCCACTTTTACTTCCGGTGGCGCCATCTGTGAACATATCTAGTAAACTTGTCTTGATTGAATTGGTAGAAATCTTCATACTCGAGTGCTCCACTGCCATAATCATTGGTGAGAACTTTTCTCGAAGACCGACAAAAAGCAGGGAACCAACCCATTCCTCGTCGATGATGAAACCTGTCCTCTTCAACTTCTGGGATGTTTCAATGACTTGGTTGACATGTTTCCATAGCTTTGTAGATGAAGAGATATCAACGTACGCAGGAGCGCGATTTTTCTGACGAAACCAGTGTCTTCAAAAAGATTTTTAATTTGTGACCAGACATCCTTGGCGGTAGCGGCATCTTTCACGTGCCACGCAGTTAATAATAATAATTAAGATTCCGTATTTGACCAACAGCGAACATCAAATAATTTCAAACTAGAATGTTCCCAAAAAGTTACATTGACATTGGCTATATAGAGAGATGGACAGAAATAAAAAACAAACATTGTGCTCTAACATCCTATATTGGTGTTCTTGATGAATAGCGGAATGTTTTCATTCATACATGTATAAATCGGTTACATCTAGGTACACATAACCTCAAGTATAAAATCTCAACAGATTGATAAAAAGGAATAATAATTTATGAAATCTAGAAGATGTTCTTGATAAAAACGAATAATGATTTATAAAATCTAGATGTTCTTAAGCATATGTGTATATATAAATCTTACTTACATGTAGACAGTTCTCAGCCTTTCGAAGAAAATGCTACTTTTAATATGTAAGAATAGTAAGTTGAATAAATATACACACATACTTAATAGAGGGTAAACATATCTGTTATATAGTCGTAGTTATCTCCTGGAGAAAGTTGAAGTGGATGGTGTGATCTTCTTAGAGCACAGCTTTTTTAAACAGCGAGGACATCACAGGAACAGTAGAGAACTGGCACACAGATGTGAGGTGTTTCCATTTGATACGAAGAAGACTGTAATTACTTCTACTATTCAGCACCAAAGATTTGAAGAACCATGAAGAAACACTAAAGATAGGCAAGAAAAAACCGTAAAATAAAACAACACCATTAAACCCTTGGTATAAGAAACACTTTGAATGGTTTAGAGCCATAGGCTGAGCATAGCAGTGTTCATTTATATGCATACCTTCATCAAGGCCGAAACGATCTGTCAGACCACTAACAAGGTGTCTTACAGGACCAAGAAACGTACTCCAGGATCTTTCAGAGAATGTAATGGGCTTCATATACAAATCCAAATAAATGTGGAGATCCGAGTCGATTAATCAATAACCGCACCACCAGGAAAATGTAGCAACCATAAATCCTTACTCGAACTTGAAGAAAATGAATCTCAATCCATCGACCATATTCTTCTCAAATCCACTAAATCTTTCAGGTGTTTGAGCACAGCAATGCATAAGCTTTCCGTTCTAACGTATATCGGAGATATTAAATTAGATGCCAGGAACAACAGCAACCATGTGAAAACTCCTTACTCAAAAACATGGGAAGAATTCTTGTCAGAAGACTAACATGAAAGCGACTTCTCCATCGCCGTCAGGAAACTCACTGTTTGGTTCCAATTCCAATTAACGTGAATATCCGAGCCGGATAAATACCGATCCACGATTTTAAAAGAAAATTGTAACACTAGTTCATCTCCTTTCGAACGCCACCGGAGAAGTGACCGGAAGTCCTTGACAAAGACAGATTGTCATTTTCATGGAACATATAAAATGAAGGTTATAGAACACGAGCTCAAACTGACAAGCAGACACCTCAAAGTCCCCAAATAAATAAACCAGAAAAATACTCAATGAAATTGAGACATGGGCATTCAAATGCTTGATACCAAGTCGCCCATCCTTGGTATACTTGCAAACATAAAATAACCTTCTGCATAGGAGAAAGTGAGGCTTAAAATGCTGCTAGCAGATCACCTCGAATTTGCTGTCTAGGCATATCTTGAATAACATTCTACGTAGGAGAATGTGAGGCTTAAAATCCCTAGTAGTAAACCACCCCTAGTTTGCCACTTATCTCACACTCTGATTATTGTGGAGTGGACCCAATCCATCGAATCGACAATGCCACCAGAATCCCAGCCAACACACCAAGACATCCATGTGGTGACTATGGTCCCAACTACTTTAAATAGTTTACATTATTGACCACAAGGATATTCGAAGCGAATCAACCGGAACTCCAACAGCAGAACCGAGTCGCCAAAAAGAACCCACCACAACAATCGTCCAGCATCAGGGAGCTGCCGTCCCGCTCTAAAACAAAAATATTACCCAAAACAAAAATACCCAAAACAAAAATACCTAAATAATGTGGTTGGCAACACTTCATAAATGAAGGTATCAGAATAAGTTGTTAAAAGCCAAAAGTGGCCAGCCATGGGACTTTTACCCAATTTCTGGTGAATGCCAAGGTGAGAGAATTCTAAGGCCCCTCTCACAGAGCCATAAAACAAAAAGATCCAACAGATCTTGCAGTAAGGTTAGACGCAACCAAAAAGGTGTGTCTACCTACACAAAAATATATTAGAATGGTGGATATTTCAACTGAATCAGCTGATTTACCACAAACTAAAGTAAGCAGAAAAAATAAATGCTACAAACTATTCAAATAGTTCATTGACATTTCACTATTAACTGTTTCACTTTACTGAACGAACGAACTGCGGTAAAACTTATTCCAATGTTTCTTGTTCTCGTGTTTTTTCTGGGCCCATAACCTATTAAAACAGGTGGGACGAAAAAGAGAACAACACACCGACTAGTTCAACTGCCAGTAAGAAACTGAACTTCGCTTTATTAGAAAAGGTAGAGACACAAAGCGAGTATCACATACGCTTCCGCTAGAGGGCGTGACAAGTAACAAATGTATTATTTTTAAGCTAATATTAACACATGAGTATCATGAATGTGAATGTGTAAACGAACATAAACATTGAAATGAGGAATTTGAATGTGATATGAATTAAAAGGGTTATATAGAATTATTAAATGAATATTAAAATTCAGTTTTGTATGAATCAATAGAAGCTGAAAAGTATGTGCACAAAATAGAAGTGGAGAGATGAATTCAAACACAAAAACTTTTCTATTCCCCACGTATACCGAAGAAAATTAGAGAGGATATAAGATGTTCAAAACGGTATAAAAGAACCTAAAACAGGTAATAACATCAATCCAATAGAAGTGGTGGTTGAAGAGAGTGATGAACTGAGATTATGTTTAGATGCAGAGGAACTGAAAAAAATCAGTCTCGGAATATAATCTCATTCAAATATAGGTACGATCTTTGGTGAGATCACATATGCGAAATGTTTGTCCGAAATTGATCTCAAAAACGGAGTTTTCAGCTAATACCTACATTTCTATGAAAATTCTTAAAACTATACAAGTTTTTTAATAGAAGAGGTAGTGTCTAGATTTTGTGTAGTTCCATATGGTTTACAATCTGCTTGTCCAGCATTAGAAAGAGGAAAGAGCCTTACATAAAATTACATCAAAAGACGAGACAATTCATATAACACATTTGGACACAAAGTACTAGATATATCAGATGAAGCAGAACCTCAAATCAACTGAGAACTATGTGAATTCTTTTAGAAAGAGGTGAATTATTTAGGTTACATACTAAACGACACAGGACTAGAGATGGATATGGAAATAATCAGACACCACAATAATACTTAGAACCAAAACTCAATGACACTGGGATGATTTTTAGGGACCCCCAGTTATTTCAAAAGAAAAAAATTGTTGTTTTCCAATTGTTAGTTCCGTTAATCAGCTGACGAACTCAAACTATCAGAAGTCGAAACTTTTGCGAACAATGGATTAAAGAGGCCTTATCTTTCAAAGTACGATTACCTAGCACGATGGCCTGGCGGGAATTTGAACATCGGTCTAACGCTTGAAAGGGGGATGTGCTGACCCTACACTACCGAGATCACAAACGGGACAAGCAGAGGAATTTCAACAATTGAAAGAAATTTTCATCAATAACCTGAATATATATCACCTAGATCACAATATTGCTTTTATTTCACGAGAAGATTTGCAGTAGTTTTGATACAATATCAACGTGAAAAAAAGGATCACGAAGAATTATGAAAATGATTTCAGTATGATGGAATTAGATCTTGCGAGTCTGTTTTTTGCGTAACAAATCTACGTTTGAACTTGCTAAGGAGATGATTTGACATATAAACCGATAATGAAGATTTATTGTCCATATTCCGTAGTGAATTGTTGTAATAGAATTCAAAGATAGATTTTATTATTGGGTGTTTTGAGATATTCAGAGACAGTCATTACAATAACAAAGACTTACAAATAACCAAAGAAATGATAATTTCTGAAAAACCATCATATATTTTATCCATGGACTTTTTATGAAATCCACTATCTACAGAAAACAACAATAAACATATTTTTGTGATAAGAGATCATTTCTCAAAATATGTTACATTGTATCAAAAAATAATAACTCAGAAATTATATATTAAATTGACAAAATATATCTTGGAAAATGCCACATGTTTCAATCATGACAGAAATTACGATCATAATTATTTCATTCGCAAAGTCAATTTACAGTCTACACATTTGCTTGTTTTAAACGACTGATTCTTTGCCAAAACTCAGATCTGCATATATTACTGAACTCATCAGTACCGTGACATCAGAATATTCATTCTTCAAAAGAAAGATCGAATAAGTTCCATTATCATGACACTGGATGTGTATGACTGTATATATCGCACAGAGATCGTCATTTCTCACCGAAAGTTATTTCTCACTATTTCTCGGCAGGTACATGCAATATAACGTGAATGATGAGACAGTTGGTCACTGTTGATCGAATGCTACATTGGCCCTCACTCTGAACTCATTTATCAATTTTGGACCCTGAAAATGAGAGTCATTTACGTAGTAGCGGCGCTGATTGGTATTGCATATTGCAAGAATTCACGTGAGTACTAAAATGAATATTCTGCGTGATAATTTCTCTAAGAAAATGAAAAACGATGAAGTTATCAAGATAATTCTTCGAAATGATCTGAAATTTGTTTGTCATCACCAATTTTTGTGAAATACGGTTTGAACAGCGATTTTCATTAGTTTAGTTAGTCGCGTTACTCCAGTTGAACTAGTTCTATTCATATGTTACATAATCGTGATCGAATATGTCGCACCGCAAAGTGGTTATTCCAGCATTTCAGACAGTGACACTTTGACATACTGCTATGGTATCATGCAGCTATGAATTTATTGAAATCTCCCTGGCTTGACAACTGTAATCGAAACGGTGGTGCAAAACATTTCAGAAATAGACATTTGCACATTCAATGCGCCCACTGAAACATGTTATTTGTTAATAACATAGTTTATAAATTTAACAAAAAAAAAATTCTTTTTGATTTTTTTTGACTGAATATCCTCATTCATAAATGATAAACTTGAATGTGCAGATTCCGTATTAACATAACAAAGATTGTACTATTGCAATTCATTACATTGTCGGATATATGAACGAATATTTTTCCAGATTATTATCCAGACCTCTTTTTATAAGGAACGGAGAAATTTGAGAATTATAATGATTTACCAAATTATAGTTACAACGATTTTTTCATAACACAGACTCGTATTTTCATACTTCCTTCAAAACTATGAGGTTATGTGACATTCATACAAAATCAAAACTCGAAAACATTTCTGGAATTGATTACTTATGAGAGCTATGGGTGAAACACACTTCCTCTGGAACGTTCACATGAGAATAACTGTAATTCACGATGATTCAAAAGCGTCTTATTTCTGGCCTACTTTCAGTGGCTTGTGACCAATTATTTCCTTACATGACGAAGAGGCCGGAAAATAACTCTGCCGATCTCTTTGTATTCTTTCATTTGGAACATCATTCTGTTCAACAGAAACTATACGGTGTTGAGATCCTTGCTAGTTATTCAGAACAAGTTAACCCTGACATGATATATTATACACTATATCACTGACGCACGGACAGAAAGGACATAAGTACTTAGTTCCTCCCTCGGAAACCATCAACCTCTGAGAGCTCAGACCAGTTTCCAGAAATGAAATTCATCAATCAAAGCTTGTTTCTCTCGCTCAGACCAGCCCATTCGTAGCAATCCTCATGAAATATCACTGGAAGTAGTTGATTTATGCCGATTCTGAAACCTCCCCCCCACTCCATTTCATCTTGCCGTGACATTGAATTCGACTTCGACGGTCCGTTTGACCTTCATATGACCTTGACAACGGGATGAACTTGACAACGGGATGACCTTGAAAACGAGATGACCTTGTATGACCTTGAAAACGAGATGACTTTGAATACCCTTGAGTGTTGCTCTTGATTGACATTGAAATTTGTGAATCGTCTCTGAGCTGGTTGCGGTCGATTATCACAGTAAATATTTTTCCAACATCGAATAACTTTGTGCAATGTCGAATGACTTTGTGCAATGTCATTGAGGAGGAGTGCATATTATACTCTCTATAATGAATATCATTGCCCTTGGATAACCTTGTCTGCATGGAAACGGTGATGGGTTTACATATAAGTTGAATGATTCTGACCTTGAGTATTTTCAGTGATGGAATCGGATGGTTCCCCCCCTCCTCAAAGATTGCCTATAAAAGAAGGGTTACCCACTCATGGAAGTTAGTTGAGTATCGGGTATACTGAATAGTTCTGAAACAATGTTTTGTTGTAGAGGTTGTGGTTAAGGTCGTGAAGATTGACCTTTGATATCCAATCAAATCATTTATTTCCTTGAATTGACAAAAAATGTATAGGAAATAGTCATTATGAAAGTACAATACAAGAGGGAACAAAACAAAATATATATAAAAATAAATATGAAAAATACACACAGTAGCAAATCACATTGTCGCAGTCAAAAACTCGTCAAGAGTATAAAAACATCTTCCTAACAGAAACGACTTCAAACTCTTTTTAAACAACGAAAGGCTACATATTGACTTCAATTCCTTTGGTAAACAGTTATAAATTCTTGGTCCTATGCGTTTTGGTGCACTTTGAGTTATCCTATACTTAGCTGCTCTAACGTGTATCATTTGCTTTTGTCGAGTGTTTTCATCATGAATATCGCTATTGAGAATGAATGCATTCCTGTTAGTGAAAACATAAAGTGACAACTCATAAATATATATTCCAACCAGAGTTAAAACCTCGTATTTAGTGAAAATGTTTCTGCATGAGTACTGTCGAGGAACATTAAACAAACAGCGTAGAATAGCTTTTTGTTGGATAAATACGTTCTTGCTCATTGCTGAGTTGCCCCACAGACATACACCATAGCGCAACCTTGATTCGACCTGGGAATAATTAACAGCCATAAGTTGGTCTATATCGAGAATATTTCTCAAGTTATTGAAAAGATAAGTTAATGAGCTCAATTTTGAAACTAATTGATCACAGTGCACATTCCAAGAAAGACTCTCATCCATCTGAATTCCTAATAGTCCAGCAGCCACCGCCTGATTTTTCGAGTGATTAATAACAAGCTGAATCTCCGTGAGTAGGTTCGGTTTGACGAGACACCCAAGTTTTTCCTCTGTGAAAATTCTCGTTAGAGGTAGCTAACGTAGTGCGCAGGTGTGAAACATGTCGATTCGGCGGGGTATCGAAATTGTCGGACTGATAGTGATTATTTTATTCACATATTGAGATAATTGGATAATACACTCGGAAAAACAATTGTCCTACAAAATGTATGGTTTGACTGGAGCGTCCTCCACTCCGAATATATCGAAAAAACGAGGTCATAAAAATTATCAACAACCAGCTGTTTTTTTTATGCAGCTTAGTAAATACTTGTATAATGAAATGGCCACATAGTCCTACAAATTTAGTGGCACGTTTTCCTAGTCCTACGCTTGGAAGTTGTCGATATCACGGTAACACGGTAGCTACCTCTAACGAGAATTTTCACAGAGGGAAAACTTGGGCGTCTCGTCGAACCGAACCTACTCACGGAGATTCAGCCTGTTATTAATCACTCGAAGAATCAGGCGGTGGCTGCTGGACTATAAGAATTTAACAACATCATGGGTGCTTCTCAAAATATAGTCATTTACAATCACCCGAATGTCATCGGTTTTATTCTGGTAGTTATGAAAACGGATAAGCTGGTTTTTTTTTTACATTAAAAAACAGGTCATGACTACTGAAATAGTTACAAACTACATCCAGAGTAGATTCACATTCTTGTGTCAATTCATTCGTGGCTTTGGCAGATAACTGCAGAATATGGAATTTTCCTGTCTATATTATAAATATATAGTAGGAATAAGAGGGGCCCAAGTATAGGCCCCTGGGGTACTCCTAACTGGACCGTCCTCATTTTTGATGTTGAAGATGAATAAACATCACCCCTGTCAAATTTGAGTGAGACACACTGCGTTCTGTTGCTGAGAAAAGATGAAACCCATGAATGTGAATTTCCCCTTATTCCATAACGATCCAGGATGTCTAATAGCTTGGTATGATTAACGCAGTCAAAAGCCCTGCTCAAGTCACATAAGACTACAGCAGGACACTCGCCTGAGTCAATAAATTCTATCAACGTGTCGTAAAAAGATAGTAGGGCACTATGAGTCGATCTACCACAGCGGAAACCATGCTGTATTGGAGTCAAAATACTGTGTGAGCCGATGAAATCGTTCAGACGTTCTAAAAATGCATACTCAAAAATCTTCGAGAAAGTTGAAGGAATAGTAACTGGTCTGAAATTTTCTAATGTTGACAATTTTTTATTTTTTTGAATAGGGGTTATTTTACCTACCTTCAGCTGAGAAGGGAATAAGCCGTTCGAAAGTGATAAATTCACCAAAAAGGTTAACGGTTCTATGATAGTTTCTAATATCTTTTTTACCAAGAAGACGAGTACCTCGTCGATCCCTGAAGACCTTTTGTTCCTCATTTTCCGACCGACAAGATCGAACAGTTCGCTTTCAATGAAAGGTTTCAAAAATAAAGTGTGTGGATAGAAATCTATGGAATTGGTAGGAATGTCTAGATGGCATTCCTTCGGAATTTTCCCCATCAGTGCTCGGGGCGCCTCAATGAAAAAATTGTTAAGCTCAGCCACAATCCTTGTAGGATCTTCTATCATCTCACCGTCTTTCTGAATAACCATATCTCCTGGTGAATGTTTAACCCATTTGAGAGTTCTGATACGACATTCCACAAAACCCTTGAACTATTCTCAGACATTTTTATTTTCTCCTGATAATAGTTTCTTTTCGCTTCTCTCACCAAATTCGTATGTTTTTTCTTGTTGTTCCTGTAAATATTAGCCAAAGAAGGGTCATTTCTCTTGAGAAAGAATAGATGCCTCAGTGAAGAGCTCGATTTTTTTATTTCATGGGTGATCCAACTTTTTTTATTATTCTTGAGAAATATTTTTTGTTTGGGAAAGCTTACCTCGAAATTATGAAAGAAAACCCCACAGAAACGCTCGAATGCTTCGTCCCAGTTATTGCATTCATAAACATGATTCCAAACTTCTTTTTGTAAGGCGACTTCAAAAGTTTTTTATGTTTATCTCGCTGAAACATCTTTTCGTTTCAGATTTTCTAACTGAAATCATAGGCGAGCAGTCTTTCATCTCCAAAAGAATTGCACGATGATCAGAAATATCACTATCAATAACGTAGCATATTTGCTCATCACTAGAATTTGAAAATATTTGATCAATCAAGGTACAGCTAGTTGATAACGACCTTGTATGACCTTCGCCTAGCATGTGTTTGACCTTGAATGCCCTTCAGGGTGGGGTGTATTTTGTACGGTATTGTCCTTGAATGACATTGAGTTTGAAAATGTTCGAAGTTGTACTGACAAATATTATGGCGTTTGAATAATTTGTCCCATTGACCTTGGATAACGTTGATGACGATTCTGAATGACCTTCGCCTAGCATATGTTTGACCTTGAAAGCCCTCGAGGGCGGGGTTTATCTTAAACGGCATTGTCTTTGAATGACATTGACTTCGAAAACGTTCGAAGCGGTCCCTACGCTTGCACGGCATTGCCCTTGAATGACGTTGGAATTAAAGAGTTTTATTATCATCATCGTGTCAATATTTAATGACTTTCAAAAAAACCTTGATGATGAGTTACTTTGAATGTCATCTGTGTATCCTCTGGCATGTGCAACTTTTGACCTTGACCCTGAGTGTAGGTGGGGTCGAGCTTGACCGGCATCACCCATGAATAGCATCGAGATGACTTTTGAGTTGTCTCAAGTAGTCCCAAAAATATATCACCAATTTTCATATTTTGTGACCTTCAATAACCTTGAAGACGAGTAACAATGATGGCTGGGTTGAGCTCGAACGGTATTGTTCTTGGATGACATTGAAATGACTTTGGAAACGTTTAGAATGACCCCGGCAAAATATCGGCATTTCATTGTGACCTTCAATAACCTTGATGACGAGTTACCCTAAATATCCCTTGTGTCCCCTCTAGAATGTGACACTTTCGACCCCTTGAATACCCTCGAGTGTTGGCGGGGTCGAGCTTGAACGGAATTGTCCTTGAATTACATTGAAATGACTTTGGAAACGTTCAGAATAGCCCCGACAAAATATCGTCATTTTCTATATATTGTGACCTTAAATGGCCTCGATGTACCCTTCAGCTTGTGCAGCTTTGACGTTGAATACTTTTGACTGTTGACGGAGTCGAACTTGAACGGCATTACCGTTGAATGACATTGAGATGACTTTGGACGAAAAACAAATGATGTATTTGTGTTTGACATGTCCCGATGAAATATCGCCATATTAGATATTTTATAACATTCAATAACCTTGACGAAGGGTTACCCTGTTGGTCCTCTAGCATATGCAGCTTTGACCTTGAGTACCCTTGAGTATTGGCGGGGTCGAGCTTGAACGGCACTGCCTTCGAATGACATTGAAGAACTTTGAAATCGCATATTTTGTGACCTTACTAACCCTTATGACGAGTTACTTTGAATAACAATTGATGTATTTGTGTTTGACATGTCCATATAGAATATCGCCATATTTACTATTTTATAACCTTCAATAACCTTGATGAAGGGTCACCCTGTTGGGCCTCTAGCATATGCAGTTTTGACCTTGAGTACCCTTGAGTATTGGCGGGATCGAGCTTGAACGGCACTGCCTTCGAATGACATTGAGAGACTTTAAAATCGCATATTTTGTGACCTTACTAACCCTTATGACGAGTTACTTCGAATAACAATTCATGTATTTGTGTTTGACATGTCCCGATAAAAAATCGCCATATTCATTATTTCATAACCTTCAATAACCTTGACGAAGGAGTACCCTGTTGGTCCTCTAGCATATGCAGCTTTGACCTCGAGTACCCTTGAGTATTGGCGGGGTCGAGCTTGAACGGCACTGCCCTTGAATGACATTGAAAGACTTTGAAAAATGTTTGAAGTGGTCCCATATCACTACCTTTAATATTATGTGACCTTCACTAACCTTGACGACGAGCTACCCTATTCACCCTCTAGCATATACCGCTTTGACCTTGAGTACCCTTGAGTACCCTCGAGTATTGGCGGGGTCGAGCTTCAACGGCACTGCCCTTGAATCATATTGAATGACTTTGAAAATGTTTGGAGCGGTCCCATATTGCTACCTTTATTATTGTGTGACCTTGACGATAAGTTACCCTGTTCACCCTCTAGCATATGCCGCTTTGACCTTGAAAACCCTTGAGTGTTGGCGGGGTCGAGCTTGAACGATATTGCCCTTGAATGACATTGAAAAGGTTTGGAGCGTTCCAATATCGCCACCTTCAATATAGTGTGACCTTCAATAATCTTGTTGATGACGAGGCGTATGCAACTTTGACCTTGAATACCCTTGAGTGTTGACGGGATCGAGATTGAACGGTTATACCCTTTAATGAAAATGAAATGAATTTAAAGACGTTTGGAGTGGTGTTATTATCGCAATTAAGAATATTTTGTGAGCTTCAGTACTCTCGATGACGAGTTACCTTGAATGATCTTTAATGTATGTGTGTATGTTCACCCTCTAGCGTATGCAGCTTTGACCTTGAATATCCTTAGGTTTGGCGGGATCGAGCTTGAACGACATTGCCCTTGAATGACATTGAAATGCCTTCGAACACCTTTGGAGCGGCCCCGATAGAATATTGTTACTTTTTATATTTTGCAACCTCCACTAACTTTGATGACGAGTTACCCTGAATGATATTTGATGTATGTATTTTTGTATCCCTTTGCGTGTGAACCTTTGACCTTGAATGCCCTTAAGTTGGCGGCTCCAGCTTGAACGGAATCGCCCTTGAAAGGCAATGAAATGACTTTTGAAATGTTTCAAGTTGAAAAGTTCGTTACCTTCGATAACCTTGATGATGAGTTAGCATGAATGGCCTTCGGTACTACACATGACTGCACAGAGTATCTGAAGTAGTCGCGTGATACGTCAGATGTATTAAAAAAGGGACGTTCAAATTTCCCCGTCTACGACCACGTCAGGTAGTCTTTGAGAGGTATACGAAAGTCAAATGTTCTTAGGATGATTGGTGAGCAATTTGAATGTCCTCAGACGTAAGTCTCTCTAGGACTCTTAAGTCACATGAGACGTTTGAGGTGGGATATTTGACAACAGTAAGTGTCTGCAGTTTCCTTCATTACCGACCGATTCAGCGAATCAAATGTTAGAATGGATACGAACCAACCGATGACGTCAAATCGCACTTAAGAGGTATTCACCAGATCTGGGGAAAATTATTAGAGGTGTTACGATGATATTTTCCCAGATTCTAGGGAGACTTTGCCTCTATCTCAGCGGCTGAATTCCAACTCTAGATAGTGTGTGAATTGATGCTTCATGAAAGTTTTTTAGTATCGTTATGTGCATGTGTGTGGAAGTCAGGCATATGCTATGCAAATGGAGGTGTAATGAAACGAGGCGCCAAATTCAAACTTTTATTCAAGATACATATATCTTCATGACTGAGCTGATTGGTGATCAGCAAACGGCGCAGTTTTCGCATCTCACACAGAATTCAACACAACAAAGTAAATGTCCACGAGACATGGATATAATGCATATTTCACTCTCCAAACAGAACATATCAGCGCCGGCGATGGCAGAGACGCCCAAATGTTGGACGGTTGCTCAAGTTTTTTCATGAAATTGGATTCGTCGTGGCATCCATGGGTCCAAACCGAATCACCTTGTTTCCATTGAGCTATTCCGTGGCCGCAGTGAAAGCATTTCACGTGATCTCCTATTCCGGTTTAGAAAAATCCGCATTCAGCAAGTTCTTGGGGCGTCTGACTGGGACCGATCGGCCAGTCCTCTTACGTTGCGAGACGCCTCCTGACAACACTATCCTTCACATGTGTTGGTCGTTTCACCCGATTGATGGAAGAATGAGTATCGCTGTTGAAGAATGTACAATAGGGTGTTCACCTTAAGTGGTCCATCAGAGGATCATCGTCAGTCTCCCATTTGAATCCTTCGATACGGCAATTGAGACAGGTCACTGTGTCTCCTGAACCGGTGTAAACGAAACCAGCACTGGCCAACTTCTCTTTTGGAAATGGGATCTAACGGTGAGCTATGAGATCCCCGGCGCATGATTTGCAATAACGCCCCTCCTTTGCATCACTAACCCTGGACCACTGGTCAAAAAACTATCAGCCCTTTTCATGGCTACATTGAAGAAACAGACAGTAGATAGATATCTCTGACACATGAATGAGATGAATGCATGAAACATTTGTTAGGTGTTCTTTTACCTGTTGACTATAGTAGAAAACATACACTTACGATGCATAAGGTGTTCGAAATATGTACAATTAGCTATAATATTATAATTGGAGTGAAAAAAATGGTTATTACAGTTGAATACACAGTTATGATGCACATGAAATATGTACAATTGGCTATAATATTGAAATTTGACTGAAAAAAATCAATAAAATAAAAAAAATTGTGATAATAGTTGAATACATACTTATAATGCATAAGGTGCTCAAAATATGTATAATAAGCTGTAGAAATGAGATTTGAGGAAAACAATCAATGAAGGTTAGGTCAATGTCATTTCGCGGGTTTTTTTGAGATAAGTGGTGGGGGAGGCCCAGAATCCTCCTGAACACTCTACTCGCCAAAATGTTCCGTTCAAAAAACAACTATTTTATCAGAAAGTTGAATAAACTTATATAGTTTCATTACTAGAATCTGGGGAAATGGAAAAAAAAGTTCTGTGATGACTAAAGAATTTCATTTATTTTTTTGTAATTTTTTTTGTTCCTAGCCATTATTTTACAACATTTTTCACACAATTATAATTTTTTCTGTAGAAATATGTATTCTAAAACCTAAAAAACTTAACAGTTTTTGAAAAACATAACGTTCATTCATAGATATAACGCGGGTTCAAATCTCACCCAAAGATGATAGAATAATCTCAATTTTGGCATCCAATATTTTTTTGAAAATATTTTTCTATGAAGCGATGAGTTTTTAAAGATAAAAAAAATCGAAATTCAACAATATTTCCCTACCTTACCATTATTTTTGCTTGTATTTATTCGAATATTTCCATATGCTTCACTACCGTTATACACATATTATTTTTGGTAGTGCGAATTCTATTCCTATTTGCATGATTTTACCCTTCAAATCAATAGATCGTCACAAATTTCAGAAGTATTCGCTTGAAATTACATATCAAGAACCATAGTCTTCCGCTTTACAGGCGGACGTGTTTACCTCCACAATATCGAGACCATGACATGATCAATACATAGATAGACATGGATTCTCAAGAGACTTAGCTTCATACGTTTTTCATATTATATTGATGTAACGAAATCAATTTACACAGAAATTGAAATAAAAAAACAAAAATTCAAATATATTTATAGAATAGGGAAAAATGCGGACAATTTCCGTAAAATAGATGGTGATTAAAATCATGAGAAAACGATTCATCAAGTCTATAATATTTATACAGGAAAATATTGGTAATAATTTTTCGATAATCTTGTAATTTTTATTGAACGATCTTGGAAACAACGCCTTTGTGCCTGACGAATGCTGTCACAAATTTCAGAAGTATTAGCTGAAAGTTTCATGAATTGGTACCTTCAATTCATCACTCCTCAGCTGTTGTCACAGGAAAGAGATTTCTGCCTCAACGACATATATATATATATATATATATATATATATATATATATATATATATATATATATATATATATATATATATATATATATATATATATATATATAGTATATATATATATATATATATATATATATATATATATATATATATATATATATATATATATATATATATATACAGGGTGTCCCAAACTCAATGGCCTATTAGACATTTCTAGAAAACGGGACATAGGATTATTTTGGAAATTTGCATTCTTGGGTAATTAGTTCTGTTCTATCGATCTAAAATATTTTCAGCGCTGCGACGTTGCCGCTTATATTGAAAAGTAACAACGACTTTGATATTTTAAATAGGACACCCTATATATAATTGCCTTTCTCGCCTTGTTATCGCTTTCCGATTATTTTTGTATAATACTTCCCTATACCTATCTTTAGTGGTTTTCGAGATATTCATTGATTTCCTTATTTTTTGTGCGAAACGTAGCATTAATTAAATGCTTATTATTGCGGTATTTGGATTCGAAGCCAGCTGAAATTTTGAATGTAGTTTGACAATGCCCTGTGTATTAGTTGTGTCTAAGGAAATTTTTTCTCCATTATACAGGGTTGTTCAAAATTTGTGAATTCACCGACACATACAAAAGTGGTGAAAAGTGCATTTTTTCAAATGGAACACCCTGTATATTATTGAAAATCCTGAAAGACAATTGAAGTTCCTTTCAAATGATGTGTCATGTTCATGTTTTGACATATTTTGTATTAGGTAGCTATGAAATGGCATGGAACATGTCAGTAAAGAGGCTGCAAGAGTTCAGCCTCAAAATCCCATGTT
>JAVJAQ010001445.1:0-532993 GCA_032362365.1 Zygogramma bicolorata | reverse complement strand
ATATTGTAGCTTTCTGAGTCAAACTCAGGAGAGAAAAAGTGGACTGGTGGTTGATACTGATTAATCGGGTCGTGCCTTCAAGATCTTACCTTAAACTCCGTCTTTCCTTCTCTTGAGATCTTGAAGATGAATCTGTGTTGACGATGGACTGGCCAGTCGTGCGGGGTTTCGAGAAACACAACACTAAATCGTACCGAAAAAGGGCAGCAATTGCCATGCGGGGATGATATTATTGCGAATGATTCTGAATGAATGCCGAATCGCCGTTCTTCCGTCTCTCTCGCAGAGAGTGTCAGTAGCGACCTTAAAGGCAAAACGCGAAAAAGGGTTTAATTGTACGCGGTGAGCCAAACATTGGTGATTATAACTGATTCTAAAAATTATTAATGAATATTTAATTACAATTATATACAAGCAAATCACTATATTAAAATATACAAAGGAAAGTTGAGCGGAACGCGACATGCCGCCCAACAAAAAAATGCAGTTTTTTTAAGGTTCGTCGAGCGGTAGAGGACAGACTTTCGACACTGGCCGCCTAAGTATTCCCGTGGATGTTTTTACTGAAGCCACACGAACTTTACCATCCTTTCCAGGAAACGTTTCAAGAACACGACCCATCTGCCACTTCATAGGGGGAATGTTATCCGCTTTGATCAGTACTAGGGTACCAATTTTCAACGATGGGCTGTCATCAACCCATTTCGCTCGCTGATGGAGTGTGTGTAGATACTCCTTGGACCAACGGGACCAGAAATCCTGGTGCATACGACAGAGTAGCTGCCAGCGAGAGAGGCGTTTCGAAGGAATATCCTGATAATCCTCCTCTGGAGGAGCCGTCAACGGTTCTAAAGTCAGAAAATGACCTGGAGTTAAAGCGGTAATATCGTTAGGGTCATTACTGAATGGGGTGAGAGGGCGAGAATTCAAAATGGCTTCAACTTGAGTAAAAACAGTGAGAAGCTCTTCATAAGTGAGGATCTGCTCGCCAATGACTCGAGTAACGTGGAACTTTACTGATTTGACACCTGACTCCCATAGACCACCGAAGTTAGGAGCGGAAGGAGGGTTGAAGTGCCAAGTAATAGCTTCTGAAGAGGCACAAGTTTTGAACATTTCATTCAATTGTCTGTGCGCACTTACAAAGTTTGTTCCACAATCGCTGAAGATATGATGACAACGACCTCGACGAGCAATAAATCTCCTGAGTGCCGCTAGAAAAGCGTCGGCGGATAAATCTGAAACCAACTCTAAGTGGACAGCCTTAGTTGAGAGACAAACGAACAGGCAGAGGTACGCCTTCAGAATTTTTGCGCCTCGTGCTCTGGACATGCAAATGCGGAATGGCCCTGCGAAATCGACACCAACCTGTGAGAAAGATTTTAAACGAGATACGCGAGCGGAAGGAAGATCGCCCATGAGGGGTTGATTCGATTTAGGGTTAACACGCCAACAAGTGACGCACTTGCATATAATGCGACGAATGGATTTTTTCGAGTTGATTATCCACCAATTTTGAGCGAGCAAATATTGAACCGTTTGCATTCCGGCATGAAAGTATTTCAAATGTATACTTCTGACAAGAAGATCAGTAAATATACACTTGCTCGGTGGAAGAACAGGATATTTCCGAGAATACAGAATGGGAGCATGCCTGAGCCTTCCTCCTACACGAAGAATGCCCTGGTCATCTATAAACGGAGACAAGGAGCGTAGAAATTTGGGAAGAATTTTTTTTCTCACTCACGAGAGAAATCTCTTGAGAAAAATAAGATGATTGAACGTGTTTGGCGAATACCATGAGCGATTTGTGGAGTTCAGAAGCAGTAAGGCAACCTGTTTGTTTCAAATTTTCCTTTGAACAATTACGCGTGAACCTGAGAATATAGGCCAAAATCCGAGTAGAGGTGGTCAAATGAGAGTTATTTTCGAGGAGAACATCTAGAAAATGGGGAGAGTCAACAGTGACATTCAGATTTATGCGACGCTCTTTCTCAAGGGTTTCGATAGGTGGGTCAACATCGTTGACCCAGACGTTGTGGGATGAAAGGAGAAAGGGAGGCCCCGCCCACCAGGAGGTACAATGAAGAAATTCACTGGGTAGGAGACCTCGAGAACCGACATCGGCAGGGTTATCGGCTGTGGAAACATAAAACCAGCTTTCAGGGGGTACCTTATTCTGGATGAATGAAACTCGATTACTTACGAAAACTTTCCAACGATGAGGAGGTCCCTTGATCCAACACAGAGCAACCTTTGAATCAGACCAGCAGATTGTTTTATCAATGCGTAGGGTTTTATTGTAAGTGGTTTGAACAAACTCTGCCAGTCTAGCTGACAAAACAGCTGCGCAAAGTTCCAACTTAGGAATAGAAATTGTCTTCAAGGGAGCTACCTTCGATTTTGCGCACAAAAAAAAAAGTGAATTTCTTGCCAGCTTCTGAGTGAATTACGAAATATGCAACAGAACAATAACCTCTTCCACTTGCGTCTCCAAAGCAGTGGAGTTCACATGTTTGGAAACGATCGATAGAGAGGCGTCGCGGTAATGAAAATTCAGATATACAAGAAAAATCATCCAAATATTTTTTCCAAGTTCTCACAATTTCATCGGGAGGTTTCTGATCCCAACCAATGCGGAGAGCCCAAATTCGTTGGATTAAGTGCTTACTGAGAAATGTAACTGGGGATAGAATTCCCAAGGGATCGAAAATCCTGGCGAGAATTGAGAGAATGTTTCTCTTGGTGCATTCTCTATTCAGAAGCGTGACAACAAACCGAAATGTGTTCCATTGAAGACCGAGAATCTTACATGGTGAATTCGATTTTATGTCGAAGGAATGAGGATCAACACTCAGATGCGAGGTAGGAAAATCTGTTAACAAAGTTGGGTCATTGCTAGACCACTTTCTCAATTCAAATCCACCCTTGCCCAGGAGAGATATCAGTTCCTTCTGCAAGGACAACGCAATTTCATACGTTGGAGCAGATACAGCGATGTCATCGACATAGGTTGCGGAATATAATGCATCGGCAGCTAAGGGATATTCTTGCCCTTCGTCTTGAGCGAGTTGTCTCAAAGTACGAAGAGCTAGATAAGGAGAAGATGAAACTCCAAAGACGAGAGTTTTCAATCGATATTGGCGAACAGGTTCTTGTGGAGAGAACCTCCAGAGAATCCTTTGGAAGTCTCTTTGCTCATCAGTAACAAGAATCTGCCTAAATATAATTTTAACATCTGCTGTCAAAACGTACGCATGGAGGCGAAAATTTAATAAAATCGAGATGATGTTCTGTTGAAGCTTTGGCCCAACTAGCAGGAGATCATTGAGGGAGGGCAGCGAGGGAATCTTCGCGGAGGCATCAAATACCACTCTCAATTTACTCGCAGTGCCATCATTCTTGACGACACAGTGGTGAGGAATGTAATATGCATTGTCATCCTGTTTCGTTTCAAGAACAGGTTCCATATGAGCAAGTTCAAGAAATTCCTGCATGAAAGATTTATATTGCTGATATAACTGAGTATGGCGAATCAAGCGTTTTTCGAGGGAATAAAAACGCTGAAGCGCGAGCTGTCGCATTCCAAGAAAAGGAGGGGCAGGTTCGCGGAATGGAAGGGACACAATGAAACGCCCTGTTGAAGTTCGTTTCGTAGTGTCAATAAAATATATCTCACAGAGAGCTTCTTCAGGAGAAGTTTCGGAAACTTCGGGAATAGCCTCTAGCTCCCAAAATTTCTTCACGGATTCTTCCAATGAAACGACGTCACTCACTGTAGTGAGAAAAGACGTAGAAGAACGTGAAGGAAGGTGACTGCATTTACCCATTAGAATGTAACCGAAAATGGTATTTATCGCATCTGCTTTTCCAGAGGGTCCGGGTATGCGACCATCTCGAAGAACTTAGGAGAACACATCGGCCCCTAACGAAAGGTCAATGGCACCAGGGCTTCTGAATTTGGGATCGGCTAGACGCAAATTTGATAGATGTATCCAGTCATTTGTATCGAGTTCAGAGTAAGGTTAATTTTCATAAATGGTAGGAAGAACAACTGTATCAACGTTGAGTAAAGGAGTTGATGCTTCGAAAGGACGTAAAGGAATAGTTAGAGCACCATGATTGGCTCGCGTATTCATGGTGCCCAGACCCTGAATAGTGAGAGAAAAGTTTGATGGATGAAGTCCCAAGCGTTTGACAGTTTTCTGACTGATAAAGGAGGTCATACTTCCACTGTCAAGTAGGCATCTCAAAGGTTGAAAAATACCACGACTGTTCATTACTTCCACCCTAGCAGTAGACAGAAGAACAGTAGATTTATAACTTGAAAATGCTGCATTAACTGAAGAATCACTCGGTAAAGCTTTTTGAGCAGAAACCACACCGGAGGATTCGCTAGCTGTAAAACCAGAGCCAGAAGATGAGGGTGTGATTGAATCGAAGTGCAAAAGAGTATGGTGAGCCTGCCTACATTCATGACATTTCGATGAACTTTTGCAAGATTTGAAGGTGTGAGAATGACTTAGACAATTAATACAGAATTTGAAACGCTCGACTGGATTGATATTCAGAAGATCTGGACATTTGTATATTTTATGCTCTGTACTGGAACAGATCGTACATTTATTATTATCATCATGTGTATGGGTCAGAAGAGAAGTTGATGAACGAGAGGGAGGGTGTGGCCTGCGTTGTGAATCGAACTTCTTCACAGTAGCATTTCCTTCGCGAGAAAATTTCAAATTATCTAGGGCTTCACATTGTTTATTCAAGAAATCGAATAAGCTTTGGTATTTCGGAACCTCGGAGGAGTTGTGATGCAACTCGAACCGAGTGGCCACAGACGTATCAATTCGTTTCATCAACATCTGCATTAGGATAAAGTTCCACTGGTCCACTGGAAAGTTCATTTTTTCAATGCTGCTGAATTATCAGAAAATATCTCTAATAATTGACGCAAGTCTGATGAGGAGTCAATGTTCATTTTAGGTGCATTATCTGTACCAGACCAATATGAAGAAGCAATGACGCGGGTATTCTTGAAACGTTTGATTAATTTATCGTAGGCGATAGGAAAATTAGAATCTGTCATCGGTAGATTCTGAATAACCTTCAAAGCTGGGCCTCTCAAGGAGGTGAGCAAATAATTGAATTTTTCGACATCGCTTAACAAAGGGTTGTTAACCACCGGTGAATTGAACATATCCATATAGGTGTCGAAGTTAAGAACATCTCCACTAAAAGTTGGAAGTTCAATAATGGGTAACGGAATTTTTTGACATGAATTTGAAGTATTTGGAGCGGCATTGGGCGGTGGATCGCTAAGAGTCTTCGATAGTTTCGAATAAACAGATTTAATTGAATAATAAGAAATGTCAAAACTTTTCCGAACTGCATCTTCTGTTTCAAAACGTGCATCATCATCACCAATCAAACTTATTATGTTGTGGTGGTAATCTGAAAATCTCGTTTTGATTTCTTCAATTGATTCCATGTACATCTGGAGTAAAGAAAAATGAGTGGAATCAGATTCAGCCATGTTTGAAACATCCTGCAGCTCTTCTTCTTTTCTTAGCGATTTATATTTTTTAATCTTATCAGTGGTTGACATTATGAAATATTTGAATAAATAATATTATAGCGCAAAAAATCCAATTGAAATACAAATTATGCGGTGATTGACTAAAGAAAGCACTTCTTTTGACTCTCAAAATTGGTCAAAACCGGCTAATACCAAGTTCAAAGGAGAAATTCAAAACTTTTACTTGTGCTGCCTTATAATTCGAAACAGCTGATTCGAATAAATCCTCTATCGCTCGAGTAAACTTTTTGCGGAGCTCTGAATTTTCTTGCGTTTTTTGTGCGGACACCGATCCGGTATCTCGCCGAAAATAGGTAAAAATGGAATTGAAATCAAAAGAACAAACGGATTTTATGCAACTGAACCAGCAATAATCAGCTAAAACAACCAATACGACTCGAACTGGACCAAATAATGTAGCTTTCTGAGTCAAACTCAGGAGAGAAAAAATGGACTGGTGGTTGATACTGATTAATCGGGTCGTGCCTTCAAGATCTTACCTTAAACCCCGTCTTTCCTTCTCTTGAGATCTTGAAGATGAATCTGTGTTGACGATGGACTGGCCAGTCGTGTGGGGTTTCGAGAAACACAACACTAAATCGTACCGAAAAAGGGCAGCAATTGCCATGCGGGGATGATATTATTGCGAATGATTCTGAATGAATGCCGAATCGCCGTTCTTCCGCCTCTCTCGCAGAGAGTGTCAGTAGCGACCTTAAAGGCAAAACGCAAAAAAGGGTTTAATTGTACGCGGTGAGCCAAACATTGGTGATTATAACTGATTCTAAAAATTATGAATGAATATTCAATTACAATTATATACAAGCACATCACTATATTAAAATATACAAAGAAAAGTTGAGCGGAACGCGACAGATATAGTATAAATAGAGCGGACTGTTACTTTTGTGATAGAAATTGTAGAATTCAGCAAATGACTAGGATATATAGAGAAGAAATTGTCGATAAACAAGAAATGGCTGTATTGAAAAGACAAGCTGCGAAAATACCTACTCTCGATATTGATGAGGAGACCAGAACTTTCGTCGATTGTTATCGGGCAATACTCAACGACATAGGAGATTGGAAAATAATCCTAACTGTCTCCGACACAATATTCAATCTTCAGCAACGAGCCTCACCTGCATGGTTTGTGACTCCCCCATTAATACATTAATATTCACAGAATGTGTTTCCCAGAATGTATGTAATAAACCAATTGAACCAATTCTTGCAATGCCTCAGAACAGCTGCAACTGCAATAAAAAGTTTTTTCGATGATGAGTTCGAATATTTGACGTCGCTTTCGAAACCGCAATTTCAAGAAATATATGAAGTTTGTGAATCCATCGAGTAATATGGAAACCAGAGATTCATATCAGAAAAGCACCTTATGTGTTTCAGATGAATTCTTGAAAATAATCATGCTATATCTGCATCTGTGAAGTACTAGCATGGTAATTTCCAAAATACTTCTATCTTTGATGGAGCGCTTTGTACCACAATATCGGATTTGAGGGCAATAGCTAGAGAGAATTACATTGCAAGACACGTTTCTCCATTTGAAAACAAACTCTACAATAACAAACCTGATATTCCAGAAGCCACCATTTATATTGATTGTACATATAAAAAAATTGAAGAATGAAGTGATTTCTGAGTATTACGCCAATCTTTTGTCACCACACACTGGCCCCTTTTTCTCAGATGTTCGCAATAACGATGCTTCGATTCTTAATCATGAACTTCAGCATGATATCGATGGAATGACATGCCTCCTCTACTTGTTATAGGCCAAAACCAGCTCACTACTTCCGACTTATAAACAGCACATGATTGTTGAGTCTCGGAATGGCTACTTGAGTCAATTTTCAAATTTTTCAAATGCATTTTGTCAATTACTCATTCGATCCATTTCAACGATTTCATCCGCATTGCTGGTACATTGAATAATTGGTCTCGTCCACTTATAAGAAGGTCAGGAATAGTTGACAGAGAAACACGAATGCAGAGAAACCATATGAGGTGAACACGTGTTGAAGCCGAAAATCTTCGTTTGAGAAATGGTCGATCGGCTTTCACTCAATCACCTCCATGTTCCTGAATTTCCCCGTTCGACATTGGAATACTTGGAAGATTCAGCAGGTATTCATAATATTCAATCATCAGCTGCATATATTCAGAGAGAAGAAACAAATAAAGTAGATGAATTCATTGCTGAGCCTAATCTTGTACGATTACAGATTTTCTCAAGATTCAGGAATGCTACCAAATAAATGCTGTAGGTGGTATACAATATCGAAGACTACATAGAGTCTTGCACGTCCGGGGTGAGAACATTAGGTACTTGTGCACATGTAGCGACTGTTTTGTGGTTCCTTGTGTTTGCAAGATATGTGAAAAATAATCAATATCTATCCACATTACTTTTGAACTGTATCATTGATGCTGCAAACAGATAAGGACCTGAAAATATCGATGATGGCCCTAAACTTGTTGAAAACTAATAATTGAGGTACTATAACAAAGCTCCTCTCGATAACTGTTTTTATAACAAAATTCTGACTTTGAGCTTGTCCTTCGATGTTATATTTGTTGTATAAAAGTTATTCGGTGCTCGTTAATGATCCAAGATTCAAAATAATCGAGAATTCTATGAAAATTCTTCACAAAAATCTTCAAAATCCGACGATATCTGTCCTTCTTTTCTCATCCAACTCCAAAAGAAATTAGTCTAAGGCCAAGGGTCTTGTTCAATCGTCATAACTAACGAACACCTACCCAAGTAAGATTCATCAAACACCACAAACGGGAATAGAGTATAATTCACGACCCAAAATCATCTCGAACAATCACTCCATAACAGGAATATTTGCTAATTGGTGTGATACAAATTACTACGATTTCTCATATCCCAAACGGCACCCGACGCCCAAAGAATGCCTTGCAAACGTCACTAAGCTTCAGTAATTGTAAATTTTTTTTATTTTTCTTTTTCATTTCTTTTCCATCGACGACAGAATCAAAATGTACCCGACATTCGATAGGGATTTCTTGTTTTATGAAGGCCGTCTCGCTGCTACGGATGGGGTGGACTCGGTTAAGTCTGTTCCTTGTCACCGAATTATATCACCCCTTTTCCCTTTTTCCATGAAACCATTACCATCAACGATATGAATCCTGCTTAAATAGAGATCTTGTTATGTTGAAACAGCTTCCTAATGAAAAGCCACAGCAATTCTATGACCGGTGCCTTCATATTCTGAATCTTTTATGTTGTTATGTGAATTCACATGAAGCAACAGCTGATGCGAAAATTCTGAAAACGAATTTATACCAAAATTTAGCTCTTAAAATGTTTCTATCCGGAATAAGAGAACCTTTAGCGACCACAATCCGATGCATGAAACCAACTTCACTTAGCGAGGCATTGCAATATGTTATAGAGGAAGACAATGTTCAATATTTCCAAAACAATTCGAATAGGAATCCCATGAAAGCACCTCAAACCCCGTTTAGGCAGAATCCACAAAACGAGGTACACGCAGCAATCCTCAACAGAATCAGTTTCGTCCCCAAAATTCATTTTCATTTAATAATCAAGACCCAAATAATTATTTGAGATCACAATCCACCTTTCCGTCTCAACCCATACCAATTCAGCCAAGACCGAATCAAGTACAACGCTCCCCAACCAATTCCAAACTTTTCAAACGACCATTTCAAAATCAGAATGCATCCAAACCAAATCCAAATAGGACCTTTCCCAAACCAACTCCAATGAGTGTTTCTACGAGGAACACTTCAAGTAACCCCAATCAAGGCTTTTCCTCATCGCTCCAAAGTCAACCACGGAGAAATTTCATCTCTGAAGAACTATTCGATACTGAATTGAAAGAAGTTCGTGACAGTGATGAAAATTTTGATAATTTCAATGAATTCGATCAGTATGAAAATGATTATTACCAATATCCAGATGAACATCCGATTGATTATGAAAACGTCGATACTTCAGCTCAATACCCTGAAGAAAATTTTCAAATAGGATCACAACCATAAAACCGCAGATTATTCCTTTCAACACAACTCATTCCAGCGAACTTGCTGACATTATTTTCCAGGAATTCAAACTCAAATTTTCAATCGATTCCGAATCAACCAAATCTTTTATCGATACGGTAGTAGCCAATAAATATTTTTCCAAATCAATTAGAAGCGATCCATTTATTGTTCCAGAAATCTTCTCATAAATACAGTGCCATGATTACCGTTTCAAAAATATTCAGATTTTCAGAAAATGAATTCCTAAAACTTCACTTGTTCAAATTCCATAATGTTTTTGACGGTCTAATCGGTTTAGAGGTTTTACAGTCGAATCTCAATTTTGAGACTGGTCATCTTATCACTCCATTAGCAAAAATATAATTGCTCTTTCATAAAACAAAAAGTTACCTCAACCTAGTGACAATTGCTCCCAGAAGCGAACAAGTTATAAAAATTAAAACATCGATTTCCAAAGGCGAAATAATAATACCCCATAAAAAATTCCACGACTGTGAGATATCGGAATGCCTAACCATTTCAAAAAAAAAAACAAAGCTTCAACAAATATTTTCAACAACACTACATAACCCATAACTCTGGATTTTTCGGAACCAATATTAATTGTCTCACAAATCAGAACCGATCACCTGAATGCCGAAGAAAAAACCAATATTACTGATTTGTGTATAAAATACTCAGATATCTTCTACCAAGAAGATACGCCCTTGACATTCACTAGTAAGGTGAAACATCGAATACGAACTACTGATGAATCACCTGTTTACTCGAAATCATATCGTTATCCTCTCATCCACAAAAAATAAGTGGAAAATCAAATATCCAAAATGCTGGATTCTAAAATTATCAGACCCAGCAACTCACCTTGGTCTTCTCCAATTCGGGTAGTCCCAAAAAAGGCCAATGCCTCTGGCAGGCAGGAATGGCGAGTAGTTGTGGACTACTGAAAGGTGAATGAAGAGACTATCGATGATAGGTATCCGCTATCGAACATCAATGAATTATTGAACAAGCTAGACTTGGCAAGCGGATTCCATCAGATAGAGATGGATAAGAAGGATATTGAAAAAACAGCCTTCAGTACCGGAAATAGGCACTACGAGTACCTGAGGATGCTGTTCGGGCTGAAGAACGCTCCAGCATCGTTCCAAAGTGTGATGGACAACATCATCCGAGGTATACTGGATGAAAAGTGTCTCGTCTACTTAGACGACATCATTATTTCTTCAACATCATTACAGGAGCGTCTGGAACGACTCGAATGTGTATTTCAACGACTCAGAGAAACGAACTTCAAAATTCAGCTCGACAAATCCGAGTTTCTGAGAAGGGAAGTCGCTTATTTGGGGCACATTGTCACCCCTGATGGCGTCAAACCTAACCCAGACAAAATTGAAGCTATAAAAAATTTTCCGTTGCCAAATACTACCAAACAAATTAAGGGATTTCTCGGATTATTGGGTTAATACCGGAAATTCATTAAAAACTTCTCGCATATCACCAAACCACTCACTAAGTGCCTGAAAAAGGGTGCAAAAATAGTACATCTTCTCATCAATGAGCCGATACTGCAGTACCCTGATTTCTAAAAAACATTCAATTTATCTATCGATGCTAGTAATGTTGCCCTAGGAGCGGTGCTGTCCCAAAGTCCTATTGGAAATGTGTCTCGAACGTTGAACGATTCTGAACAGAACTATTCTGTAGTAGAAAAAGAGCTGTTGGCGATCGTATGGGCCACCAAACATTTTAGGCCCTATTTATTCGGCAGAAGGTTTAACGTGATCACCGATCACAAACCACTTGAGTGGTTGTTATCCCCCAAGGACCCAAACTCCAAATAACTACGCTGGCGTATCATATTAGAATATGATTGCACGATCATATATAGAAAGGCAAACTTAACACCAATGCAGACGCCCTTTCTCGCGTGAAAATACACACGAAAGAAACCAATAACAACCCTGACGAAATAGAACGGATATTGATTGAAATGTCTGATAAACCGATAACAATGATATTGATATTGACCAAGTTATCAGAGAGTTCACTAAAAACCTACCTCAAAATCGCGATATTGATAATATATCAATGCAAGTTCAAACCAGCAATGATGACACAGGTATCAGTGAAATCCAACGAGATGAAGCGATAGCCGAGGACGGAATTGACGAAGATGTCACCGTCCAATTGAATGCCGAGCAAAATCCCACTGTTAACATCCCAATCGTGGATTATGCAGTAAATTTGGCACAAAACCAAATTATCATCAGTTCAGTACTGCATTCCCCAGCAAAACCAGAATTGTCGATTTTTTTTTGGAAAAAAAAGAAGAATAACCGTTCAGTTGTCCTAAAATAACTTCGTCCAAGATGTGGTGAACTTTATAAAGGGTTATGAATCCCCAGATATTCAATACCATCTATATTTCGAGAATCCCGGTATATATGAACTTTTTTCGGCAGCAGTGCAAAGAAATTCCATATGGCCATCAATCAAATTTGAAAATGCAATATAAGATTAATCATTATAACCGATAAAGACGATATTAAGAAAACAATCAAAAACTATCATGAGGGCAAATCAAATCATCGTGAAATCGATGAAACTCTATCAAGAATAAAAGAAAAATATTATTGGCAGTTCATGAAGAACGCCATCTATACGTATATTTATGATTGGGAAATTTGTCAACAGAGTAAATATGAGAGAAACCCTGTTAATATAAAAATAAATGTAACTCCTACCGCAACCAAACCATTTGAAATTATCCACGTCGATACTTTCACTATCGAAAATACCAAATTCATAACCATTGTAGATAGCTTTTCCAAATATGCCCAGGCCTACCTACTGAGCACCCCATCCGGGACAGAAATAGTCAATAACCTCCTACAATTCTTTTCCCATCACGGCATTCCCGAACAAATTGTCACAGATGGTGGCACAAAATTCAAAAACTCAGTTGTTTCGGAACTCCTGACCCTTCACGAGATAGACATTCATTTCTGTTCACCTTACCACCCACAGTCTAATGGAAAAGTTGGGAGATTCCACTCAACTTTGATTGAACACATTCGTCTTCTCAATACAAGAGGTTTCATTAAGACTCCTATAAAATTGAATATGCCATATGCTATCTTAGCCTATAACCATTTTATACATTCAATCACAAAATTCAAACCGATCGATATAGTCAACGGACATGTAACCGATAATGATCCTTTCAATATAGAAGTCGATAAAATCCTAATCAATGACTATATCACCGATCATCGTGAAAAATCAAAAATTCATGGTGAAAAAATCAATTTCAACCTGATGCAGGAGAAAAAAACAATTATCGAGAAACGAAATGAGAAACGTGATGATCCGGAAATATTCAAACCGAAACAAAAGGTATTCATTGAAAAATATATTAGCAAGAAAACTGCTAACAAGTTCGGTAAACCTACAACGTTGAAAACAGTTAATGAAGATAACAAGACCGTATCAACTGACACTCAGAATAAATTACACATGGATAACCTGAGACGACTTTGAGGCAGACGTTCACTTTCGAGAAATAAACTTGACCTATCTATTGTTTCATATTTCCGGAAATCTTCGGACTCCAAGGAAAAATAACGCTCCAGAGTATGAAAAATAATCCAAGTTTGACCCCATTAAAATTAGGAACCGCAAAAGTTGAGGAAACATACTACTCATTGATTTTTTTTATGACCTAAAACCAATCATTATTGAAATGAATAAATTGCATATTCAATATATCAATTTCGGAGGAAAAGGTAGAAAACGAACTAGTTGAAATACTCATCCCAAAGAGTTGAGAGAGGTCTAATCAATGGATTAGGATCGATATTCAAATCAATAACAGGAAATTTAGATTCAACGGACAGGGAACGCTATGAAAAAGTTATTCAAGAACTGCAAGCCAATCCGTACAATATTGCATCTGCTATTGAAAAGCAGAATTTGTTATCTCTCGCTCTGATCAGTAAATGCAATGCTACTATAATGCAATAAATTGCAAAAACAATTTGGAAAAAATCGATTACCTATCGAAATTAATCTTGAAAATACACTGATGTATGAAAGGCTCATAGAAGTTGTTTGGTATTCATCGAATGATAAAATAACTTATATTCTTCATATTTCAATAACGTACCCAACTGATTTTGAATGTTTTCACCTTTTTTCTATACCCATTATGGTAGGCAATCAGTTCAAGACAATAATTCCTCAAAACAAATTTTTGGCAAAAAACGATTTTCATTATACATTCATGAGCGCAGTGACAACAACAAGAAGAAGTTATCAAATTGATTGGGACATACCTAGTCGATATTCCTGTCGAGTGTCGAATTTCCATCGACCAACAAACCATTGTCAATGATGAGGAGACCGCCAGCTTCAGTCAACCTATCCTTTTTTCGGACATAGATACTGAATTTCAAGTACCTCCAGACTCGACCCCATACCTACAACTAGAACATATTCAACTGGACGAGCTACAAAACATCCGAAATCAGCTGATAGACAACCAACCCAAATTGAGTTCCCATTTCGGGATTTCCAATACTCCAAGCATATGGACAATTATAATTTATGGCTTATCGATAATTGGTGCAGTATACATGATATACATAAAATGTATTCCAAGATGTCGTGCCGAAGACCGACCGAGAACCAGCAAGAAGATGTCGATCTTCGAACCGTTCAACTCCGTCGTTGACTCTCAGGACTTGAAACTTTGGGGGGAAAAATTATATCATCCCTTTTCCCATGAACCTGCTGACTTTGCAGAGTCAGCTTCCCAGATTCTAGGAATCACCTTATGCACACCGACTCTTGGCGTCTCGTGAGAATTCAAAACAGTAGTCAGTAGTTGATCTTGTTAGCATAAACACGCATTTTAATAATATTTGTATTTTTGAACGGAAATAAAATTTTTGAAACATACTTTGAGAATCGAAGAACATTTTGGCGTAGTCAGTAGTTGATCTTGTTAGCGTAAACACACATTTCAGTAAATAATACTTGTTTTTTTGAACGAATATGAAATTTTCAAAAACAGACTTTGAGAATCGGAAAACATTTCTACCGTCAGTGATAAGTGATGTCCCCTGTGGGGCCTCATACACGATTGGGAGAGTCGAACTATCCAAGCATTAAAATTCTATCTGGCTCTCATGCCTGAGTTGTGAGTTGTAACTGACATGTCGTATATTCAGTCAGTTCCTATATTTACGATGCAGAAAAACTCAAAGTCGTCTTCACAATTTAATATTTGAAAGATGTCAGTACGGTGATTCAGTACATGTTTCGAACCTACATAGGTTCATCATCAGCTGAATTTACTTTAAATTATGGAGATGAAAAAATAGCAAATTCACATGGTGAAGTTCAAAAGGACATCTGTATCTGTATCTGTAGAGTAGGGAGGGTGAGTATAGACCCACAGCACTTAGGCCACAATATGGCCCATTGTACATCCTCCCAAGGAGTCGCCCTCCTAGGACATTGTCCATCCTGCCTTATCCAGGAAGGAGGACAGGTCACCAGGGGACATCTCCTTAATATCGGCAGGTGTAGGCCAAGACTCACCGAACACACACTCTCTTATCGACGATAGCTCCAGACATTCGCATAAGACATGCCTGACAGTTTCATCTTCCTGTTCACACATCCTGCATAGAGGTGTGTCCACTAGCCCCATAATTTGGAGGTGTTTCCTTAGTTGACAGTGTCCAGTCAGAAATCCCACTGTTAAACGTAGGTTCTTCCTGGTCATCGCCAAATATTTATTTGGATCCAGCTTCTCAGGGTCGTCCAGGGTGATCAGGGCAAAACTGCATCCTTTGGTTTCATCCCATCTTTTGAGGGTTTGAGTATGGGTGTAACGTTTGGCTAGTTCCGCAATTGTCGAAGTCGTCAAGCCATGGGTGTCACCTGGTCCCAAAATGTTCATTCCAGCCGCCATCCTGGCCAAAGAGTCAGCTATGCGGTTACCTTTGCTCCTGTCGTGCCCTTTCACCCACCTTAGTACGATATTATTATCTACGAGGCGTTAGCTAAATCTTGATGGCACTCTAGTGCTAACCCTGAGATAATACGTTGTCTATTCAAGGTTAGTAGGGCTTGTCTACTGTCAGTGTAGATTATTATGTCTTTGCCAGAAATTCCTTTTCTGGTTAGCTCTTTTGTGGCGATTGAGATACCAGCCAGTTCTGTTTGAACCACGCTGGTATTTTTTCCCATTCCCCACTTAATCCTTAGGCTAAGTGATCTAGAGTAAAATCCACATCCTGATCCTTCTTTGGTTTTTGAGCCGTCTGTGTACATGCGTATTGCATTTGCAGCATCCGCCTCAGTATTCTGTTTTATTTGTATTTTGTAGGGTTTATTAAACACGAACCTGGGTTCAATTGCGTCACTGGCTGCCTGTAGCAGAGGCACCGCAGTGAGTTCATCCCTAACACCATAAATACAATAAAGATTGGGGGATGTCCCAAATTCCCCTAATATCAAATTAATCATAATTGTCACTACAAAATTTTTTATGTCCTTTTGAACTTCACCATGTGAATTAGCTATTTTTTTCATCTCCATAATTCAATGTAAATTCAGCTGATGATGAACCTATGTAGGTTCAAAACATGTACTGAATCACCGTACTGACATCTTTCAAATATTAAATTGTGGAGACGACTTTGAGTTTTTCTGCATCGTAAATCTACTACACTCCACTTTGAGATACAATGGACTTCTACCACAGGTTAAGTTTCTATATGGTGGATGGAATTGGATGGACAGTCATTGGTCATCACCATGCTTATAATGTCATGTATATACGGTACCAGCTACCTTCGGGAAATGATAACTCACTTTAATTTTCAGGATGTGTACATAAGAACCGGCCATATATTTCACCAAACCTCAGATCACCCTGTTCGAAATGTATGAATTGTGAATAATGATGGTATAAGAATAGTATATTGCATGCCAGAATAATTTTATAAATATTTCATTATTACATCGAATTCCTAGAATTTCCTAAAATGTTTTTATTTTTCACTCTGAACATAACGAATGTTGAGTTGATAAGAAATATTTGTCCAAAATTCAACATTGGCATCCAATATGAGTCACGTAATAGTAGGAGAGCTGGTGAACAATTTCGGGTAGCACCTTGTACCAACGATTAGTTTGGTCCTAACTATTGAAAAATTAATTCTTCAATAAATAACAAAAATGTTCTTGAAGAACGCTGGGGTTGTGAGAAAGTAATGAAGAAAATGAGAGACGAATAATCTCAGAGAGCCATGCCAATTTGATGGAATTCATCACCCGTCATACTATCAAGAAAGTTCCATATAAGTCCAGATGAACAGCACTATGCGTAGCTTGTGATGCGAGAGAGAGCATTTACCGGCTGTCCCTAACATTTTCGTGGGCCTCGTGTTATTGTTTTATTATGGCTTCTATCGAAATAAAAATACAATCGAATTCCATTGGTTCGAGGGGGAATGCTAACCGCAATCTGTACTTGATGCTATTATCGATGAAAACTCCAAAGAAACAGACGCCAGCGCTGTAACAAGTGAGTCCTATTTAATATTTTCCTATTGTTATTGAAATTTCAAATAATTATCTATTCTATTCATTCATTTCATCCATTGAAAACTCCCGAACTGTTTGGGTTACCAGGATATGATATGCTATATAGCGAAGGTGATTTGAACCAAAACGACGGAGTAGTGATTTAAATTCGATCCCATCTCAACTATTGCCATAAAATAGTGAAGATAAACCATCTTAAAGCTATCGAGTTGAAAGTTGAATTCGGAAATACTGAAATATTTTTATTTGCAATTTATAGACCCCCATCTACAGACCCTCACGACTTCAGTAGAGACTTTACAAACTTGTTCTTCTGATACAGCTTCCTATTCCATATTTTTGGGCGACATCAACATTGATATTTTGAGAAATAACGATGTGACTGATGAATATTTGAATATCCTGAGTGAGTTCAGCTATGTTTCCGCTATCAATAACCCGACTCGAATGCAAGGAGATAACGGATCTTGTATCGATCACATCTTCATCAGAGAGTACCCCTACTGCTAGAAAGAGTTATTGCTATGGTAATTCAAACTGATATCACCGATCATTTTTCAACTGCGATTCAAATAATGTTTGATACTCCTCAATGCAATGAAAAAATCACTCAGAGAACGATGACGCACATTAAACAATCCGAGTTAAGAAAGAATATGGAAAACATATCATGGGACGTTGTCTTTAATGCACCTTCAGCAGATTATGCATTGAACAGTTTTCTCAATATCATCACTAATGCCATAGAGCTATGCACAGTTCAAACAATACTTTCGAATCCGATGAATATGCAGATGAGGAATGATCTTAGAGTATATCAGAATAAACTAACAAATTTAATAAGAAGAGCAAAATATGACTACTATCAGAAAAAAATTTAAATGAACTCGACAGACTCTAAATACTTATGGGAAGTTGTAAAAGAAGTAAGCAACACACATAAAACAAAACGCCCAATTACTCAAATAAAAACTGATGATGGTGGTACTGCAACAGATAAACATGCAATCGCTAACGAATTCAACTTTATATATTCCACCTTAGGGAAAAAATGGCAGATAAGAACAATAAAAAGCCAAATTTCCTATATTTCCCTGAAATTGTACCAAATTCTTTTGTTCTTCTTCCTACCAACAGAAATGAGATCAGAGAGGTTATCAAAGATCTAAAGACAAAAAATCCACTGGTATTGACGGTATCTGTTCCGAAACGTTGAAATCCATTTCCTTGTATATCGAGGAGCCTTCGGCATTCATTTTCAATATGTGTATGGATAAAGGTTTCTGGCCAACAGCACTAAAAAAAACAATAGTTAATCCTTCATTCAAAAACGGCGATGAGACAGTGGTCACATATTACAGACCCATTTTCCTTACAACACATCTGAACAAAGTTTTTGAAAAGATCCTTAAAAGAAGGTTAATGTCGTACGTCTCGAAATATAACATAATATCTGATCGTCAGTTTGAGTTTCGCGAAAAAGTATCCACTCAGGACGCAATCATAGCTCTCATCACAGATATATCAGCAGCCCTTAGTGAAAATAAACCATGCCTATGCGTATTTATCGACTTGTCTAAGGCATTCGACACAGTTGACTATGACCTTCTATTGAAATCCTTGGAGGATATTGGTATAATAGGCAAAACTCTGGATTCGTTCAGAAGCTACCTCACCGATAGATCCCAGTGTGTGAGAATTGATGACGTGTTGAGTGACACGCGAAAAACTGTTATTGGGGTTCCCCAAGGCACGGTTTTAGGACCAATCCTCTTCAACATATATGTGACTGGACTGTACTCTATCGAGAGTAAAGGTGAAATATTGGGATTCGCAGACGATACGACTATATTCTACAAGGCGAATGAGTGGGAGGAACTGAAAAGTATTGTTAATCCTGATCTCGGATCAATAAAAAATTGGCTTGAACATCGATTGTTGACAGTAAATTTCGAGAAAACTCATTATCTACCCTTTAGTTGCAATAATTTCAGTATTCCTTATTTTTTACAATTGAAGATTGGACAACATGTAATACTTCCCGAAGCAAAAGTGAAATACCTAGGTTGGATGATTGATTCACATCTCAAGTGGAATGTACATATTCAATATATCTGTAATAAGTTACGTTGTATAGTATATAAATTCAAATATTTGTTGAAAATACTGACATACTCTGATCTCAAAATTCTGTATCACGCACTCGTGGCGAGTCATCTGAACTATGGAATCGCTTGTTGGGGTGGAACATTCCATATACACCTTCGTCCACTTGAGGTGCTCCAAAACAGGTTCTTGAAATTGATACCATCAAAACCACCACATTATTCAACAGAATCATTGTATTCCGAAGCTAAAGTTTTCGATATCCGCCAACTGTTTTACTATAATATTGTCATAGCTTATTACAAGAACAGATGTTTCACTCTTCCGACTCACTTATACAACACCCGTACAAAAAATAAGCACGTTATTCCTCAAACGCAAAAATCAATTTTTCAGCATTCATACAATTACCTCGCTCCCAAGCTGTTCAATACTATTCCCGACGAAATTCGCAGTACCACAATTATTCACTTGTTCAAGAAAAAATTAAGATTATTCATATTATCTCAACCAAGATTTTTTTTGCCGAACTTGTTGACAAAAAAATATTTGAAATTTGTGTCTCATGTTTGCTATATACCTGAAACGATATGATGCATATGTTTGCATGTACATCATTACCATCAATTATTCATTTATGTATAAAGCAGTTTTATGATATAATGTTAAATGTGTGTTATTATTTTACGACATTTTTTCACAACAGTACCTATCATATATTAGGTTTACAATTTTACAAATTGGTCATTTCATAGCTCCAACATTATTTTAAAACATGTATATAGATTCAATAGTGTCTATATGTATTTGAGTGTGTATGTGTTGGGTTTTCTTTTTTAGGCGAAACAAGTGCTTCTGCACTTATTGCCATTTCACTTTATTCACCATAGCTATATTTGTTTTGTATGATTATAATTATCTTTTTCGATGAATAAAGTCCTTATTATTATATATTATTATCATTCATTACAGATAATGCAGAAGAATAGGAGGAAGAATGTTCAATTTCTAATGAAGAAGTTCATGAGGATCGAGATGCCAATTTGAAATTTCTTATAAATTATTTCAATGGTATATTTTCGGCTAATTAATAACATTTGATAAATTACCTCATACTATTATCATCATGATTGTCAAATTCAGGTGTGCATTCGATGAGCTTTGACCTGCCACAAGTAGTGTCTCATTCCTGACAAAGTGCTGTGTACAGTTGAATTTGAGGCTAGTGAGGAGAAACGATGAATCAAACGTATTGTTCACCAGTTTGAAAATCACACATATACCAGGCTTCTCATGATGAGCGTTAATTAGCCGTTTCTGACAAACTATTTAACGGATCAACCTGAAAATTTCGCAGTATGCATAAATCAATATGACCAACACGCCTGAAATATTTTAGACGATGCCGCATTGTCGCTTCTACTATAAAGTAGCGGCTTCTTTGATTTTTCAAATGGAACACGCCGTATATAATATCATATTATGATTCATTATCACTTTGTCAACAAATCCATAAACTATTTCCCTAAACCTATCTATTACCGTTTGGAAGATATAAATTAATTTCGATATTTTTTTCACCAAACATGAACTTTTATAAATGCTGATAATCTTGAAGTCTCTTGCACTAAAACGATCGAATTTGAAATGGAGTGGAGTGATACTATGAGGATCTTCACTCCGAGTCATATTTTCATTTGCCTCATACAGGGTCTTCAAAAAATGCAGATACTTTGATCTCATGAAAAAATTAGTGGAACTCAATTTTTTCAAATGGAA
The DNA here is from genome assembly GCA_032362365.1 of Zygogramma bicolorata. Classification (NCBI taxonomy): domain Eukaryota; kingdom Metazoa; phylum Arthropoda; class Insecta; order Coleoptera; family Chrysomelidae; genus Zygogramma; species Zygogramma bicolorata. Next base: position 511,842 of record JAVJAQ010001445.1, on the reverse strand, counting down.
CACCCTGTACATTTCAACATTTCTGAGCTCTATATTCTATTTCAGATTGACTTTGTTCAGATAATACTACTTTTATTTTGAACCGTTTTCGAGATACACTATTTCAATCGTAATATTTCTTTTTGGTCCAGTTTTTCAACTGTCTCAGATCGGTAAATTCGAAATTGGTATGTACCTACCTTAGAAAAAGTTACAATTTGTTTACATTTAGGTATTTGTCTGTAACGTACAACAGTGCACATTATTTTTTAATAGTGAGCTTTGGAAAAAAAAACCAATTATTTAACGTCAGACTTTCGTTGGTGGTTTTGACTGATTGCAATAGCTACCAATTTTTATAGAATAATGTCAAGATTAGGTTACAGTTATGAACATTTCTTGAATGTATTGATGATTTATGGTGAGTGCAATAGAATTGCAAGAAGAACATGCCGAGTATTTCATGAAAGATATCCACAACTTCCGAAGCCGAATAATAATGTGATAAATCGACTACTAAAAAACTGTAGGTTGAATGGAACCTTCCGCCCAAAAATCATTCGTAAGAAGACTAAAGTGGATGATGACAACGGTATAACAGTTTTGGGATACTTTCATGCTTTTCCAAATGCTTCTCTGCACGAGGCTGGAAGGGAGATAGGTATACCCTAAGTGACAATTTGTCGAATTCTTAATAAGCATAAATGGCATCCCTATAAATTCTACTGTGTCCAATATTCGAAAGAGACTGATTCACCTCGTAGAGAGGAATTTTTTGAATGGTTACTTGTCAAGACTCAAGAGGATGAACATTTCCTTGGCAATATCATATGGACAGATGAGGCCAAGTTCACAAAAAATGGAGTTTTCAATAGACACAACAGTCATTATTGGGAGCCATAATATCCCCATGTTGTCCGCCAAAGGGGTTTTCAAGAAAGATGGCAATTCAATGTATTTTGTGCCATAAAGAATGGGTCAATTTTTTATATCAAGTTTTATGATGATAATTCGAATGCATCAAAATATGAAGATTTACTGAGGAATGGAATTCAAATGATTCTAAATAATGGACCAGGAAGAGAACGTGTATGGTACCAAATGGATGGTGCTCTACCTCATAATTCTCATTCGGTCAGCGAAGCTTTAACTGAAATCTTCGAAGACAGATGGATTGGTAATAATGGACCTTTTCGTTGGCCTCCTAGAACACCAGATGGCAATCCATAAGATTATTTCGTTTGGGGTTTCATTAAAAATATGATTCACTCTACTCCAATAACAACAATGGAAGATATGACATCGAGAGTTACAACTGCTTTCAATAGTTTGACTTGATCAGAAGCGCTACACATGACAATCTTTTGTATGTTCGTTCAAGTAGAGGTGGAGATGTGTTTGAACATATTCTGAAATACACTGACGATTAAATTAACTCATTAATTTATGGGTTCATTATTTTCAGTTCGTGTTTCAGCGTTAATAAAAGTATTGTTTGAAGAAAAGTTTCATTCGATGGTTGAAGAGTATTTTAATAATTATATTATCATTGTATTACCTGTGACTAATTGAAAAACATTAAACAAAATCTGTTTTACAAAACTGAGTGATGAACAAGGAAACCATGTCAATTTCCGTTTGAAACATCAGTTTATCTCGAAAACGGTTCGAAATCTAAATAGTATTATCTGAACAAAGTCAATCTAAAATTGAATGTAGAGCTCAGAAATGTTGAAATATACAGGGTGTTTCATTTGAAAAAATTGAGTTCCACATTATCTGCATTTTTTGAAGACCCTGCCCGAGGCAAATGAAAATATGACTTGGAGTGAAGATCCTCACAGTATCACTCCAATCCATTTCAAATTTGATCGATTTAGTGCGAGAGAGTTCAAGATCATCAGCATTTATAAAAGTTCATGTTTGGTAAAAAAAAAATATTGAAATTAATTTATATCTTCTAAACGGTAATAGATAGGTATAGGGAAATAGTATATGAATTTGTTGACAAAGTGATAATGAATCATAATATGATATCATATACGCTACTTTATAGTAGAAGCGACAACGCCGCATCGTCTGGGTCATATTGATTTATGCATACTGTGACACTTTCAGGTTGATCCGTTGAATAGTTTTCCAGAAACGGCTAGTTAACACTCATCATGAAAAGTCCTGTAAAGGAACTTCCGTCTCCTATCAAGTTCCTCAATTTTATAGTATCTCATATTATGTTCGTATGAGGAGTGGTGACGGGGTTGATTGAATCTGAAGTTCAGTATAATGTAAAGAAGTTTTCTTCAGACCTCCTCGATACGATAAGAGTGAACATTATAATAGGGATTTCAGATGATGAAGGCATACTCTAAGGTCGAAATAATCGAAGAATTATATAAAGCAATCACACTATTAGGTTTGAAAAAGGTAATACATCTGTTTGGTGACTTTCCACTCATAGACTCACTCACTACGTTGGAGCATCGTAGAAGAATCAAAGTGAATGTTAATTCGTAACTCCTGTCTCTTGATTCGCGCGGGGTTCTTTGACAATTACAGGGCTTCCCATTCTTGTGAATTTGTATATAAAGAAACATTTATTTCTTGATGATGACACGTATAGAAATAGTATTCAGATATTTTTCATCAACAGGAAGATCGTGTGGTGAGGAGTTGGTCTCAAAAACACTGTGGAAATATTCCGATAAAAGGGGGTGTTCTGATTCAACATCTGAAGCGGACTCGTTATGAAATTTGAAAAGAGATGGTATAGTTTTTTTTATAATAAGTGACCAAGAAGTCTCTAGGTTGGGTTTGAACATTATTTTCAGAGGATCGGATATATGTTTTGTGATCTTCATCAATATTTGACTTCACGATTCTGCGCAGATTTGAGAAGATTTCGTAATCTTCGGGGATTTTCCATTTTCACATTTTCTGTGGAATTTTTTCTTTCGCATGATGACGTTTTTTTCCGCAGGGGGGGACCATGTGGGGATTTTGATTTCGATATGATTTTGCGAGGGACATATCAGTCGATCAAGTGATTGATCACTCCGTAAAACCCATCAACAGCCGCGTCGACAGGACAGTTATGGAGGGGGTCACCCCAGACTATAAGATTCCGATTTATACCAGCAAAATCTGCCCAACAAATTTCTCTCGACTGTGGGTATTACATTGCCTAGACTTAGGTGATGTCAGACTCATTGATAATTCCAAGGTGGGATGGTGGGAGTTCTTGTTGACAAAGGGTGATAACTATTTGTTAACTGTTATTTCCAGAGATTAAATCAAATTCATCAATGGAGTATTCACAAACAGGAAGATACCTCTTCTATAAATATCAGGTGGACAGTCTATAACTGATAGATGGAATGTAGATGCAGCAACGTGGATTCAAGCGGAGGACAGGGGTTTAAATTTCCGCCAAGCCACCATGCTGGGTAATCACAAGTTAAAAGGTAAGTCTCGTTGATACATTACTCGCACAAGTTTCGACTTCTGAGTGTTAACGTTCGTCAGCTGTATCACTACTTTTTTTCGGGTTCGAAGGCCTTCGTTCTTTGGAATTTCTTCCTGACGTTTCGCTAGCACGAGTGGCTAGCTTCTTCAGAGGCTCACTCATCTTGACTATCATTCCGATGAAAATTAGTGATACTAAAAACCTCGGCCGCGAAAGCCTTAACCATGTTGTTCGTCAGCTGGTTGACGGAACGAACAATTGAGCAGATATGAAGTTTCCAACCTTCGTTGGGTTGCAGTGATGCCAAAAGGTCTTCGAAAATGCTATTTGTACACCACTCAGATACATTACTACATAACACTGCATGCTTCATCCCTAAGCCATGATTCGCCAATGCATATCATGTCAAAATTGTAGGAACTGGTAGATTTCAGGAACGTTTTGACATTAGTTTTCAAGCCCCTCTGGTATTTTGAATATATAAGCTGAAACTGTCCCGGAAAGTGGAGAGGACAAAATACATTCAACATACTTTTGCTAGGTGAATGTAAGTTATTGTTGCAACCTCATCAATGAATCTCCGTTTTTCATAAGGAGAGGTCTGGTAGCACCGGAATTCTTTATACCTCGCCGTCCTCAATCCAACATCATTTATATTATAAAATCGGAAAGATTCTCGTGCTTTCCTGAACATCGCCTCAAAATGAAGAGATAAATGTTTATTTATGTAAACAGGGATTGCCTGTTCAGTTAAATTTATCTTTCTTCCTTTCTCCATTCCATACATTTTTTCTTCGTCAAATAAGGAACAAATTTCACAACGACATTTCTTGGAGATGCATTATCAGTGTTATTTCACTATTTGATCACCCTCTGACCTTTCTATATATCTAGGTCTCTCTTATTTTTCACTGCTTGATTGCTGCAAATACTCTAGCTGGTCTCCAGCTATAGATACTCCAAAGGAGTATCTATAGTTTCACAGTGAACATGTTGAACCGAGCCAATAGCGAATCAATATATTTACTCTGATCAAGGGTAATAACACTATTTTTCTTGTCAATGCACACATTTAGCCCCAATCTATTTAGCCTGTCCCAAATCTTTCAATTTGAAATGACGTGCCAGTTTTTATTTCGGATCTGTACTTTCAGCTATGTTATTCGAGAAAATTTAAAAATCATCAACGTATAAAGCAATGACAGCAAGAAAATTTCGGACACGTTTTATGAAAACAAGTTTCAAAATTTTATTCACCATAGCCTGAACCCAACAGTACATCCTCGACTTTCTTATACCAGACACGTGACGATTCTTTCAGGTCATAAATGGCACGCTTTAACTTCAAAACTCTGCCTTCATGTTTTGGCTTAATGAAACCCTCAGGTTGTCTCATATATACAACTTCGTCTTAGTGTCCATGTGAAAACGCCGTGGTTTCATGAGTGGCTGACATCTACACCTAAATCTACTGACAAAGTCATTAGTAACCTAAGTTTAGAATACCTAAGGATCGGTGAGAAGGTTTCACTATAATCCACTCCTTCTCTTCGGGTGAAGCCCTCCGCCACTGATCTAACTAACTTTTATCATTTTCAGGATTACTTTTTATTTTGTAAACCCACTTACACTCAATTACTGTGCCATTTTTCGGCAGGTCGACGACTTCCCAGGACTTGTTTTCCTCCAGGTTGTTCATCTCTTCCTGCATGGCTTTTTGCCAGTCGCCTCTGTCGTTTCTAGCCATGGCCTGCGTATGTAGCTGGAAAACCTTCAAAACTGGTATTACTATCTGCATTACTCAGATAAGTGACATAATCTTCACACTTCTTTTTTTCCTTTATCTTCCAGATTTTATTACTTCTATCCTCTGAGTTTCAGCCCCATCAGCACTGTCTGAAATGAAGTCTGAGTTTGAATCACCCAAGTCAATAAATGAACTGTCTTCACTAATATTCCCAACAGCTGAATTAGAATCTGAATACCCCACTGCTTCAGACATTTCGTCAACTTCTTCATTATCTACTATTTCTGATATATTTTCGAATCTTTCACTTCTGAAGTCTTCATCAACGATTACATCTCTGCTGGTTGTTATGTCATCAATATCTGCGTTATAGATTCTGTAGCCTTTAATATTTTCATAATAACCAACGAGTATGTGTCTTTTTGCCTTTTTGTCAATTTTTTTGCGCCTGTCTTTGGGTATATGCACCATACTTCCAAAAATGTTGAGCTCTGACAGGTCAGGTCTCTGTCCAACCCAAATTTCAAATAGTGTTTTTCCATTTATTCCACTTGCTACATAACGATTTCCGAGATAATTAGCTGTATTGACTGCTTCTGCCCAGGAACGTTTCTCTAAGCCAGCATCAAACAGTAGGCACCTAACTTTTTCTATAAGAGTTCGATTATGACACTCAGCCAGTCCATTTTGTTCTGGCGTGTGAGCATTTGTCATTTGGTGTATTATTTCTTCATTTTTGAGAAAAATCTTAAACTCATTTGAACAAAATTCACCACCTTGATCTGTGCGGAGGACTTTCATTTTTTTATTCTTCCGCTTTTCTGTCATAGCCTTGAATCCTTTAAACATATCAAAAACTTGACATGCGACTACAATCATCAACTTAAAATTAAAAAAAAAATGTTCTAAAATTGTTCGTTCCGTTGACCAGCTGACTAACGTCAACCCTCAGAAGTCGAAACTTGTGCGAGCAATGGATCAACGAGGCCTTACGTTTTAACGTGCGATTACCCAGCACGGTGGCCCGGCGAGGATTCGAACCCCGGCCTTCCGCTTGATAGGCAGATATGCTAACCACTACACTACCGAGACCACGGTAGTGTAGTAGTGGACCACTAAAAGTAGGATATACTTATAGCCGCCAATAGACATATTTTTCCATAGGTCCACAGATATCACCATGTATCACATCTAATAAGTTTCGGCTGCGTTTACCTGTGTTTCGAAAAGGTAGTCTTGGTTGTTTTGCCTTCACAACAAACCATGCAGTTAGATTCATCTATGTATACCTTCTCTTTTAGTGATACTCCATTGACACAATTCTTCATTTTGTACATATATTGGCTCTTGATGTGAGCCAATCTTCTGTGACATTTCAGGGGATGCTGCCATTGTCCAATTTTCATATTTTGCTAATATATGCCGTGTACTAGGGTTGCTGTAGCTATCCGCACACCAGAGATATTCCCGATCGAACATCCTTTATGGGTAAACATGACTCTGTTACCTTTAGAAATGATCTCACTTACTAATATGAGGTTTGTGGTTAATAATAAGTTCATTTACCAAAAAATATGTTACTACATAATCAATACTAGAAATAATTGTTATTGAGATGTAAATAAACATGGAATTCCCACTAAAACTAAAGTTGCGCGTGGGTTAGTTGAGGTATGCATAAAACCTCTTCAACTTGTATCTCGTGGGACTGTCCATTACAATCCGTAACAATGTTCAACTTCCGGAATATTCTACTTGTAAAATCTCTTTGTTTGCCACTAAAATATTTTTTATATTTGGTTCTGAATAATTATGATGCCAACTTCTGTTAGGGGTCATATGTTTACTCGCTCCTGAATCCAAGTAAAAATTGTTTTTATTATACTTGCTGCTGAGTAATACTGCACTGAAGGCATTTCATTGGGATTTATTGGATTTTTCCGGACAACGAGGCATGTACTGTCCACCTTTCTTACATTTAAACAAATGATTTCGCTTAGGTACTTTTGTTTCTCTTTTTTTTGTTTTGACTGTGATGGCTGGCATGGCTGTCTGAATGGATTCTGTCAAATGTTTTTGACTTGCCATCTCTTGGTTGTGTCTGAAAGTTTCGTTCAGCTGCGAAAGCATTTCCACTTTTACTTCAGGTGGCGCCATCTGTGAACATATCTAGTAAATTTGTCTTGATTGAATCGGTAGAAATCTTCAAACTCGAGTGCTCCACTGCCATAATCATTGGTGAGAACCTTTCTCGAAGACCGACAAAAAGCAGGAAACCAACCCATTCCTCGTCGATGTTGAAACCTGTCCTCTTCAACTTCTGGGATGTTTCAACGACTTGGTTGACATGTTTTCATAGCTTTGTAGATGAAGAGATATCAACGTACGCAGGAGCGCTATTTTTCTGACGAAACCAGTGTCTTCAAAAAGATTTTCAATTTGTGACCAGACATCCTTGGCGGTAGCGGCATCTTTCACGTGCATATATAGAGAGGGATCAATGGTAAGGATGAGTTTTGCCTTCGCTTTCGCGAGCAAATCTGCTTTCTCCTGTGACGAAGTCACAAATGTTCAATGTACAAAGCACTCTCGGTTTACTCTTATCACCTAATAAAAATTATCGCGCACGACACTGGAATCTCGGAATCTCCGACAACACCAGATATCTGCGACCCGAGTAGTTAGTGAGTAGTACCGCTAGAGGGAACCACTTACGCTTAGATATCGTGACTATAGCGGAGGACTACGAAAGCAGAAATTTGAATCGTCTCGACAGCAGTTCTGCAGTCGCGGTTTAGAAGGTGACAAGCAGAGAGCTAATTGGAGAGAGTACCGAACAGCCGTTCAGTCGTTCCGTCAGCCAACCGCTCAGCCGTTCCGCCAGCCAACAACCGTCCAACCAGGACCGTACAGGTAACTTTTTGTAAGTGGGTGGTAAGAGTGAACCAGGTAGACTTTCAACCAAGGTAGTTATTTAAGTTATTTTTATTTAATACACTCAGTTCTGATATAGTTTTGCATATCCGAAAATATTAGGGCCGGTAAAGGGTGGACCGTTTCGCATCACCTGTTGTGAAAACTCGGGTGTTGAGAGCAAAAACCCTGAAGAGTGTATTTTTTTGGTACCTGTTGTGAATAACTCGGGTATCGAAGAATTCGTACTCTCATTATTATTTTGGGAATTTCCGTTATTAGTTTGTTGAACGTTTTGATTTTCAGCGCCTGCTGTGAATAACTCGGGCGTTGAGGTCAATAATCGTAAGGAACGCTTTTCGGTGCCTATTGTGGATAACTCGGGTATCGGAAAGCTTGTACTTGATATTACCGGTATTTTATTTTTGAGTGCTCTGAGTTTCAACACCTGTTGTGAAAAACTCGGGTGTTGAAAGCAGAAGCCTTGATGAGAGTTTTCTGGACCTGTTGTGAACAACTCGGGTGACAGAAAGCTCTAGACCATCATTATCAATGACTTCCTTGAATAGATTGAAAAATCGGAACTGAGAGGTCGTTTTGTAAACTAGAGGGTACAAAGAATTGATATTGTATTGGTTGAGGGTCGTACCACCGTAGACAGAGCTTTAACCGATACCGTAGAGCTTGCCGCTTAACACTGTAATATATCGCTTAGATCATAGCTTCGACTTTCCGTAAGACCCGCTTGCTTTCTCTTGCTTTGCCCGTTTTGATTGTGTGCTTGCACGATATTTGTTGAACGTGTTGTTTGAGTTGATAATAAATTATACATTTGTCCGAAGTTACTTATGATTTATTGATAAACTCCTTACCTAGCAGTAAATTACCAGGACGTAAATTACGTATTCAAATATTCAACATCTTGTGACCCCTGGAATTATTTTACTCCACTGAAGCTGCTCGGAACAGTGTCCTTCACACTCTAAACAGAAGGTGGCGCCCGAGAAGAACCTTGACCAGGGCGCCAAAGTGACAGGAGCTTAGATAGAGCGTTACACTCCTCAGTCCCGTTAATACATTTGGTTACGCCCTCTAAAACGAAAATGTTTTACAGTGCAAAACTCCACTAGTCGAAGTTCTCGCGACCGAGCAGTTTTGGACAACTATTCAAATAGTTCATTGACATTTCACTATTAACTGTTTCACTTTACTGAACGAACGAACTGCGGTGAAACTTATTCCAATGTTTCTTGTTCTCGTGTTTTTTCTGGGCCCATAACCTGTTAAAACAGGTGGGACGAAAAAGAGAACAACACACCGACTCGTTCAACTGCCAGTAAGAAACTGAACTTCGCTTTAATAGAAAAGGTAGAGACACAAAGCGAGTATCACATACGCTTCCGCTAGAGGGCGTGACAAGTAACAAATGTATTATTTTCAAGCTAATATTAACACATGAGTATCATGAATGTGAATGTGTAAACGAACATAAACATTGAAATGAGGAATTTGAATGTGATATGAAATAAAAGGGTTATATAGAATTATTGAATGAATATTAAAATTCAGTTTTGTATGAATCAATAGAAGCTGAAGAGTATGTGCACAAAATAGAAGTGAAGAGATGAATTCGAATACAAAAACTTTTCTATTCCCCACGTATACCGAAGAAAATTAGAGAGGATATAAGATGTTCAAAATGGTATAAAAGAACCTAAAACAGGTAATTACATCAATCCAATAGAAGTGGTGGTTGAAGAGAGTGGTGAACTGAGATTATGTTTAGATGCAGAGGAACTGAAAAAAAACAGTCTCGGAATATAATCTTATTCAAATATAGGTACAATCTTTGGTGAGATCACATATGCGAAATGTTTGTCCGAAATTGATCTCAAAAACGGAGTTTTTAGCTAATACCTACATTACTATGAAAATTCTAAAAACTATACAAGTTTTTCAATAGAAGAGGTAGTGTCTAGATTTTGTGTAGTTCCATATGGTTTACAATCTGCTTGTCCAGCATTAAAAAGAGCCTTACATAAAATTACATCAAAAGACGAGACGATTCATATAACACAGTTGGACACGAAGTACTAGACATATCAGATGAAGCAGAACCTCAAATCAACTGAGAACTATGTGAATTCTTTTAGAAAGAGGTGAATTATTTAGGTTACATACTAAACGACACAGGACTTGAAATGGATATGGAAATGATCAGACACTACAATAATACTTAGAACCATAACTCAATGACACTGGGATGATTTTAGGGACCCCCAGTTATTTCAAAAGAAAAAAAATTGTTGTTTTCCAATTGTTAGTTCCGTTAATCAGCTGACGAACTCAAACTATCAGAAGTCGAAACTTTTGCGAACAATGGATTATCAAGGCCTTATCTTTCAAAGTGCGATTACCTAGCACGATGGCCTGGTGGGAATTTGAACCTCGGTCTAACGCTTGAAAGGGGGATGTGCTGACCCTACACTACCGAGATCACAAATGGGACAAGCAGAGGAATTTCAACAATTGAAAGAAATTTTCATCAATAACCTGAATATATATCACCTAGATCACAATCTTGCTTTCATTTTACGAGAAGATGCTTCAATTATAAGATTTGCAGGAGTTTTGGTACCATATTAACGTGAAAAAAAGGATCACGAAGAAATATGAAAAAAATTTCACTATGATGGAATCATTTGTGTAACAAATCTACGTTGAACTTGCTAAGGAAATGATTTGACATATAAACCGGTAGTGAAGATTTATTATCCATATTCCATCGTGAATTGTTGTAATATAATACAGAGATGGACTTTATTATAAAGTGAATTAAGATATTCAGAGACTCTCATTACAATAACAAAGACTTACAAATACCCAAAGGAGTAATTAACGAATGTATAGTATGCCAATTGGGAAAAAATAGAAAAATTACCTACAGAAATGCACTAAAACCAATAATTTCTGAAAAAACATCATATATTTTATCCATGGACTTCTTAAGTAGTCCAATATCTACAGAAAACAACAATAAATATATTTTTGTGATAAGAGATCATTTCTCAAAATATGTTACATTGTACTTATTTACGGCGCTGATTGGTGTTGTATATTGCAAGAATTTACGTGAGTACTCAAAAGAATATTCTTCGTGATAATTTCTCTAAGGAAATAAAAAACGATGGAGTTATCAAGATATTTCTTGTAAATGATCTGAAATTTGTTTTTCATCACCAATTTTCGTGAAATACGGTTGAAACAGAGATTCTCGTTAGTTTAGTTAGTCGCGTTACTCCAGTTGAACCAGTTCCATTCATATGTTACATAATCGTGACTGAATATGTCGCACCGCAAAGTGGTTATTCCAGCATGTCAGACAGTGACACTTTGACATATTGCTATGATATTAGCTATGAATTTATTGAAATCTTCCTGGCTTGTATAATCACAACTAGCTCTGGTGTGGGTAAGGGACACTCACCCTTAGCAGATGCAAATTGATTTCTACTAAAAGCAAGTGTGACCTCCAGAGAAATTCGATCCCTTCTACTTGATCCCTTTTCGAAACAAACCTAGGACGCCAAACTTCCTGAAAGAGAAGTATGTGCTGCTGAAGGAAAAAAATCTATTCAATTTTAACAAACTTCCTATTTATTAAAGTGAATTTTTTACAATTCAATTCAAATTGTTGAGTAATATTAAGTTATTAGCAAGTTAATTAAGGAGAATTAATCAATCACACAATGGTCTATCCTTCTGACCGTTCTGTTGACTTGTTGACTTGGCCACTTACGCTCCTCCTTGACTGGTGAAGTGGACTCTACTTGAGACAACTACCTCTTTTGCCTCTAGTTGTTGACTGGCAACAGGTATCGAAGGTTCTGGTAGGCTCAAAGCGGCTACCCCTTTCTGCCACTAGTTGTTGGCTAACCTGGTTAATCCTTGGCAGCAGGTATTCGGCTATTGTCTGCTTCGATGACAGTTCAGGAGTCCACTCACTTCAATGGTAGGAAGCTAGTAGGTGGTTGGTGTTGGTCCTCTTCAACGGTCGATGGTTTTACATGTAAGATGGGGGACAAGGTATTAGACCAAAGTAATAAGAATATGTGAGTGTCACTGAGACTACAACTTGTTGGATTAAAAAAAAATGTTTCAATAATTATTTCTAAACTATAGACTATTTGGATCCAAATTTACAGTCTCAGGAAATTAGTAAATTCACTCGAATAAGTGAAAGTTCTCTCATAAAAAAAAATATGAAATCTGAATATCTCCAGGAAAGAGAATTTAATACAAAAAAATGACAATATCAGTTAAAGAAATATTGAGAAAAATACTCAGTTTAATCAATAGAAATTGAACTAGATAAATTGATTAAATTGATAGAAATAGGTAGATATGAGAAATCGATAGAAACAAGCAAATCAATAACGCTGGATTCTCATGTAACGCAAAACTTCGAAACAGGTCAGTAGGTATACAAAAAGAATAAATAATTGTTCAATGAGTATTCAAAATGATGAAAACCGTTACCTGTCAGCCCAGTATCACTAAGTAACCCTTCAACTCTTCAAATTTGGCCAAGCCCAAACTTCACAAAGAAGTTAGTGAGTTGAATGGTACAAATTATAAACCGTGACTGAAAGGACTGGTCTCTCTATGTTACCCAAGGTATATAAAATCAACACTCAAGACAGTGACTGAAACTAAGATTCAAAAGAATCTGTGACAGTTTGGTAAGTAGTGATAGTTGAATTTAAATTGAATTGAATGATAGCAAACTACTTACCAAACGTCAGAGGTCCTTGCTCCACAGGGTTTTGTTTCTCAAAAGGAATCTGAGCAATATTCTTCTGGAACTGAGATAAATTGACCCTGATTAACTTCTGGTCTCCTGATGAGATTGGTACTTGCCGGCAACGGAAAAATAAGCCAGAAATCCGTGGTTTCACTGAAAAACGTATAAACGAAAGTACTCGTTCTCCCTCAAGTAAATATATTTCAGTTCGGTTGAAGATAACCTCACTTTTCCATATAAAAATGAAATATTTTATCTCAATTCCGGAAATATTGGGTTCAGTAAGTCGAAATAATACTGATTAATAATAAATCCTAAATCCTTGAGAAAGATTGTCGAAAGCTCGTGGATTGCAATGATATTCGAAGTTTCAGAAAACCCTTCGATGTTCCAGGCACCGTCTCTCGAAAAACACCACTCTTTACGGTTTAATCAAAAATATAACGATACTTGGGAGATATTAATTCATTGAAAAATTATTAAATAGGTAAGATGATAAAATATTTGAAGATGATTCAAATTATTCAAAATAACTATCACCTGTTTCGAAGTCACACTATCACGACACCTGAGAATCAGATACGATACGCGCTATCGATCACCGATAATCAATCAATAATCAAGAAGGGATATCAAGAAGGGCAGAATCACCTCCGATTGCACATATATGCCTTTTTTAGCGCACGCGTGATTCGTATCTTGAAGGGTTGACAGAACAACTCAGATGTGTTGAGTGCGTCTACCACCACGATGGAAAAGGTGATTAGCAGCGCTTGAAGAGGTGTTTTGAATAGAAAATGTAACGGAAATTTTATTTTCGTTACACTCCACCTCTTCCCGGTAAGAAAAAGTCAAAAACCTGAGGTTTTTGAGTTTTTCCACTAGTTTCCACCAGATGACAAAGTTCCGAAACATTCAGAGATATCAGATATTATAAAAAGATAAAATACTTCAATGGATATGAGAGATACAGATTCATAGGTGAAACAGTCAACGCTCGGTTAAACTGGTGTCTGTGGATTGTTGCTGGCCTCCTGTCCCTAAATCGAAAGCTAAGAGTGATGATTCAACACCGAACTCAGATCAGATGATCTTTTCGCTGCTAGATGAGAATGCTGCGCCATCGAAACATCTGATACCACTCGTCCCTGAGTTCAATGTTAAAGCACCACACCAACCATCACAGCAGTAACAGAAACCCCACAAGAATCCACGTGTGGAAACAAAAAAGGAAATGAAGTTAAGATAAATATTAGCAAAAGACAGAGATAGCCAATTGTCCACTTCAATTGGGGTGAGATATAGCTCTACCAGGCTGAAAGTGGCTAAACCACGAAACCCCTACAGAAAAATTCAGAGATTCTCCTGAGTTTGATACCGCAAATAAGTCCTCAGTCTCGACGAATCCAAGGAGCTCAGGATCCCCCAGTAGTGCCGCACGACCGCTCTTAGGCGAGCTTCACACGTTGACCGGCCTAGACCTCCACGCTAGCGCACACGACACCCCCCAAGTTCACCCTTCCAAGGACTCTGCTCGACAAGTCAAGCTGCCGGACTGAACTATGCTCGCGCCCATCACACCAGGTCTCCTACAGACAAAAAAAAATGGAAAAGGCATTGAAATGCATGACACCAAACCGCCTTAAGTCTTGGTACCTTAGCAGACACAACATTCAATACAAATGAATGGGAGGTTAAAAACCCAGATAGAAACCACCTCCAAGTTTGCTATCCAACTCACTCACACCTGATCCTTGTGGAGTGGACCCATCCCATCGAATCGATCCCGCTATCAAAATTACAATCAAGACTACTAAAACATCGAATATGGTGACTACGTTGGCAAAACCAAACTCCCAACAGCGTGAAAGGTTTGCGTTATGACCACATTGATACCCCAGATGAATTAGCATGGAACCTCAACAGCCAAAACGACTCGCCAAGCCGAACCAGATTTGAGTTGTCCAGCATCTTTGACAAGCAAAAATCCCTCTTATAGAAACAATTCTTCCAATTTTCTCAATTCCCCTCGTCAAAATGTCTCTGCCATTTCTAGTATCCGATGTTTTAACTGCCGAAGGCCAGAGCAAAGTTATACAGAGTGTCGAAGCCCAAGAAAGATTTTCTGTTTTGGTTGTGGGAAAGCTAATGTCACTAAGTTCAGATGTGAGAAATGTAATCCATCTCTTTCAAAAAACGAGTCAAATGGCTCTGCAGGTCTGGATGCGGTAGCCAGTTCTTCAAGACCAGACACAAGCATCCCACTAACCAAAAACAAGAAACCTTCCAACAGAACCGCCCAAAAACAGTAAAAACTTCCGAAGGGGGATGGGAAACGTGGTTACTGCAGGTTAAAAATTTCTATAGAAAGTCCTCTCTTAGTCCAGTTTTCATCAAGAAAGGAAACGATAACCGTCCTTATCTGAATATTAATATCTTGGATGAGAGAATATCTGCTTTAATAGATACTGGAAGTAATGGTACCATTTTGGGTTAATCTGGTTTCAGTTTATTGAGGAAATATAATTTGCCTATCAAATCCAATAATGTTTTGAGTAGTACTACTGCTGATGGAAGACCGCAGGATTCCTTGGGCTATGTATTTATTCCTATTACTGTTAATAATGTGTGTAAAGAAATGAAAGTCCTGATCATACCTCCAGTAAAACATCAGTTGATTTTATTCATGGATTTTTTGAAACTTTTTAAGCTTTTTGTCAATTTTGTGGATTTAACTTATGACACCGCTATATCTAGTATTTGCGCAGTAAACAACATTCAGTCTGTTTCTGATTTGTCCATCTCTCAAAAGGATGAATTACAAAAGGTTATAAATCTTTTTCATGATATTGCACCAAAAAATAGATTAGGTAGAACTCATTTATTGACTCACTCAATTGTTACAACTGAAACAAAGCCTATCTGTCAAAGACAATATTCACTAAGTCCAAGTATGCAATCTTATCTGAACAAAGAAATTGATAAAATGTTAGATCAAGATCTAATTCAACCATCAAACTCTCCTTGGTGTAGTCCATTCTGGTTAGTGGAGAAACGTTCAGGTGAATACAGGGTCTGTTTTGATGGAAGAAAACTGAATGAAGTCACTGTAAATGATTCTTATCCTATGCCTTTGATTGACTCTATTTTAAACAAACTCCGTGATTCAAAATTTCTGACTTCAATCGATCTTCGTCAGGCATTTTTCCAAATTCCATTGGAACCAGCTTCAAGACCCAAGACAGCATTCGCAGTCTACGGGCGTGGTTTATTTGAGTTTGAAGTTATGCCGTTTGGTTTATTAAATAGTCCAAAAACAATGGCTCGTTTGATGGATCGAGTGATTGGACCATCTTTGGAGCCCTATTGCTTTGTTTATCTTGATGATATTATCGTCACCAGTCCTGACTTTGAGACTCATATGCGAGTCTTGAAAGAGGTTTACCGTAGACTGAAGGAAGCTAATCTAACTATAAACTTAAAAAAATGCGTTGGGCGCCAATTAATTATAACCACAACTAGCTCAGGTGTGGGTAAGAGACACTCACCCTTAGCAGATGCAAATTAATTTGTACTAAAAGCAAGTGCGACCTCCAGAGAAATTTACACTATGATCCCTTTTCGAAACAAACCTAGGACGCCAAACTTCCTGAAAGAGAAGTATGTGCTGCTGAAGGAAAAAAATCAATTCAATTTTAACGAACCTCCTATTTATTTAAGTGAATTTTTTACAATTCAATTCAAATTGTTGAGTAATATTGAGTTATTAGCAAGTTAATTGAGAAGAATTATTCAATCACACAATGGTCTATCCTTCTGACCGTTCTGTTGACTTGTTGACTTGGCCACTTACGCTCCTCCTTGACTGGTGGAGTGGACTCTACTCAAGACAACTACCTCTTTTGCCTCTAGTTGTTGACTGGCAACAGGTATCGAAGGTTCTGGTAGGCTCAAAGCGGCTACCCCTTCCTGCCACTAGTTGTTGGCTAACCTGGTTAATCCTTGGCAGCAGGTATTCGGCTATTGTCTGCTTCGATGACAGTTCAGGAGTCCACTCACTTCAATGGTAGGAAGCTAGTAGGTGGTTGGTGTTGGTCCTCTTCAACGGTCGATGGTTTTACATGTAAGATGGGGGCCAAGGTATTAGACCAAAGTAATAAGAATATGTGAGTGTCACTGAGACTACAACTTGTTGGATATCAAAAAAGATGGTCCAATCATTATTTCTAAATTATAGACTATTTGGATCCAAATTTACAGTCTCAGGAAATTAGTAAATTCACTCAAATAAGTGAAAGTTCTCTCATGAAAAAAAATATGAAATCTGAATATCTCCAGGAAAGAGAATTTAATACAAAAAAATGACAATATCAGTCAAAGGAATATTGAGAATAATACTCAGTTTATTCAATAGAAATTGAACTAGACAAATTGATTAAATTGATAGAAATAGGTAGATATGAAAAATCGATAAAAACAAGCAAATCAATAACGCTGGATTCTCATGTAACGCAAAACTTCGAAACAGGTCAGAAGGTATACAAAACGAATTAATAATTGTTCAATGAGTATTCAAAATGATGAAAACCCTTACCTGTCAGCCCAGTATCACTAAGTAACCCTTCAACTCTTCAAATTTGGCCAAGCCCAAACTTCACAAAGAAGTTAGTGAGTTGAATGGTACAAATTATAAACCGTGACTGAAAGGACTGGTCTCTCTATGTTACCCAAGGTATATAAAATCAACACTCAAGACAGTGACTGAAACTAAGATTCAAAAGAATCTGTGACAGTTTGGTAAGTAGTGATAGTTGAATTTAAATTGAATTGAATGATAGCAAACTACTCACCAAACGTCAGAGGTCCTTGCTCCACAGTGTTTCGTTTCTCAAAAGGAATCTGAGCAATATTCTTCTGGAACTGAGATCAATTGACCCTGATTAACTTCTGGTCTCCTGATGGGATTGGTACTTGCCGGCAACGGAAAAATAAGCCAGAAATCAGTGGTTTCATTGAAAAACGTATAAACGAAAGTACTCGTTCTCCCTCAAGTGAATATATTCCAGTTCGGTTAAAGATAACCTCACTTTTCCATATAAAAATTAAATATTTTATCTCAATTCCGGAAATATTGCGTTCAGTAAGTCGAAATGATACTGATCAATAATAAATCCTAAATCCTTGAGGAAGATTGTCGAAAGCTCGTGGATTGCAATGATATTCGAAGTTTCAGAAAACCCTTCGATGTTCCAGGCACCGTCTCTCGAAAAACACCACTCTTTACGGTTTAATCAAAAATATAACGATACTTGGGAGATATTAATTCATTGAAAAATTATTAAATAGGTAAGATGATGAAATATTTGAAGATGATTCAAATTATTCAAAATAACTATCACCTGTTTCGAAGTGACACTATCACGACACCTGAGAATCAGATACGATACGCGCTATCGATCACCGATAATCAATCAATAATCAAGAAGGGATATCAAAAAGGGGCAGAATCACCTCTGATTGCACATATATTCCTTTTTTTAGCGCACGCGTGATTCGTATCATGAAGGGTTGACAGAACAACTCAGATGTGTTGAGTGCGTCTACCACCACGATGGAAAAGGTGATTAGCAGCGCTTGAAGAGGTGTTTTGAATAGAAAATGTAACGAAAATTTTAGTTTCGTTACACTTGACGACTGTTATCGAAATGGTGGTGCAAAACATTTTAGAAATGGACATTTGCACATTCAATGCGCCCACTGAAACATGCGATTTGTTAATAACACTCGTTTATGAATTTAAACAAACATCAGAAATTTCTTTTCGATTTTTTTGACCGAATATCCCCATTCATAAATGACAAACTTGAATGTGCAGATTCCGTATAAACATAACAAAGATTGTACTATTGCCATTCATTACATTGTCGGATATATGAACGAATATTTTTTCAGATTATTTGCCAGACCTCTTTTTCATAGGAGATGGAGAAATTTGAGAAATATAATGATTTACCAAATTATAGTTACAACGATTTTTTTACAACACAGACCCGTATTTTTCTACTTCCTTCAGAACTATGAGGTTATGTCACATTCAAATAAAATCAAAACTCGAAAAAATTTCTGGAATTGAATACTCATGGGAGCTATGGGTGAAGAACACTTCCTTCGAAACATGCAAATAACTGCAATTCACGATGATTCAAAAGGGTCTCATTTCTGACCTACTTTCAGTGGATAGTGACCAATTATTCCCTTACATGACGAAGAGGCCGGAAAATAACTCTGCCGACCTATTTGTATTATTTCATTTGGAACATCATTCTGTTCAACAGAAACTATACGGTGTTGAGATCCTTGCTGGTTATAGAGAACAAGTTAACCCTGACAACATGATATATTATACACTATATCACTGACGCATGAACAGAAAGGACGTAAGTACTTAGTTCCACCCTCGGAAACTATCAACCTCTGAGAGCTCAGACCAGTTGCCAGAAATGAAACTTGACCGCTTTATCATCCAGAGCTCGTTCCTCTCGCTCAGACCAGTCCATTTTTTGTCGAAAATGCCGCTAATATATCAGTAGGTAATTATATCATTGCTCATTTGTAGCAATCCTCATGAAATATAAACGGAATCCAAAAGATATTATTGGCATTCCAAAAGTATTTTTCAAACGTATGTGAACACAATATATATTGCAATCAACCTTGTGAATATCCATTTCTTGTTTATTATTGAATTCTTGATAAGTTAGAATGAAAGAGTACACACCTCAGCAAAAGTTTTATTTATTCTCCGTGATAATTATATACTTCGGCCTGCGACTTCGGTGAAATTTTTTTCTTCGAGATATTTAATGCTTTTTTTGCTTCGGTATGTAGTATATCATTTTGATAAGTTTCCTATCTCTTATTTTCCAGCGTCATTTGTCGAAATGTGTCACAGACCGGATGCCAATATAAAAGATAGTCTGCTTAGAATAATGGACAAATTACGACCCATGTTTCGTAAAGGTATTCTCGAACTTCAAATCCCCCCATTGACCCTCTTATCATCCCAAAAGCTAGTCTTGAATACGGCAAGAGTTTTTCTGCAGAATTCACCGATATGCAGATCTTCCACACCAATGAATTCCTCATCAAAAAACTCGATTTCAATATGGAGATTTCTGAACTAGCTTTGACACTTATCTTTCCAAAATTGAAGATACTGTCAATCTACAATATCAAGGAAAAACTTCTTTTGAATTTAGACGGTAGCGGTTCAGCAGATGGAAATTAGAGTGAGTAATGCTTTTTCATTTACTTTCGATGTTTTGTTGAGATTCTCTATTCAACTTATTCTTCCAGTAAGTTCACGCGATTTATATAAAACATTTGTTATTCGACCATGATTTTTACATTCAAGCCCACATATATTATATAAAACCTGTGTAAAATTATGGGTACCTACCCCTTGAGGATGTGAAGAAACAGTGTCATCGATATATATATATATATATATATATATATATATATATATATATATATATATATATATATATATATATATATATATATATATATATATATATATATATAATATAGTAGATAGGAAGTCTTTGCTGACTTGTTAGGAAACAAAAAGGAAGTTCTTGGGTAAAGCAGCAAGCAAAACGTGTACTCTTTCAACACTATATTTCCGATATTTCGACAGTGAATACTGTCATCTTCAGAGAAGCTACAAATGGTTAACGAAATTGTTTATCAAATATGAAACGAGAAAAAACAGTGCTACTTTCCAACATTAGCAACCATTCTCAATAACACAGTAAGTAGCACTGTTTTTTCTCGTTTCATATTTGATAAACAATTTCGTTAACCATTTGTAGCTTCCCTGAAGATGACAGTATTCACTGTCGAAATATCGGAAATATAGTGTTGAAAGAGTACACGTTTTGCTTGCTGCTTTACCCAAGAACTTCCTTTTTGTTTTATATAAATATATATATGTCCACTATGTGACATGAAGAGAATGTACCAGCCCATGACTTCTTTTTAATCAAACCTACAATCATTTTGAGAAATCAACTAACAACCTGGTTAGAAATAATTATCAATTATTATTACTGAAATGATTTCACAATGTGTATTTATTCTCCAGAAATAATTCGACGCAAAAGTAGTCCACAAATCAAGGTTGCAATAAGTCATCAGAGAAAACTTATTCCATTGAAATATTTCACAAATTTCAAACTTATTGGTCAAATCACATTCAGACCCAAAATATGGCTTAAGTTTTGATACATGCCATACACCAGCAGTTGTATCATCAACTCATTACTCAACTCATTAGCCACTTTCGATGATACCTTTCTTATCTTACATAAAACATGTCGAGGAGCTGATTTACTGGAAAATTCACATTCACAGCATATGATAATGTAAAGTTTTGCTTCAAGACGTTTTCACCTACCCGGAAGATATGCTCACGCTTTCTTAGACGATGGTACTTATCATTCTTCTTATAAGAAACAGAAAGTCTCTTTTGGACTCTCTCATAAATTGGAGAAAATTTCCCCAATTCTTCGGAATGAATTCTCCTAGATTCCTCATTTCTATTGAATTCAAAGTCCACTACATCCCTATAGTAATCTCCTGAGGCAGGAGTTATCCTTTCAAAATTCATGAAATTTGGACTGAAACCTGGCATTTCGTGAATGGCAGAATTCATTGCATGTTGAATTCGCAATATTTCCTTGTCTTATGTTTGTGAGGACTTTTTGTGTTATTGCTGTTCCAATTGTATGATTATTTCTTCCTGTTGGATTTTTTGTGGAAAGTATCTTCAATTGTACCAAAATTTGGGGATTATATCTTTTTCAACGAAATCCTTGGAATCTTCCAATCATTATCCAATAATGAAATTTGAGGAACACCAGAAGTAAGAAAATACCTACTTCTAAAAAATTCGTGATCGCTTGCGCAGTTGCATTTCTACGTTTCATCATAACACATTTTGAAAAATAGTGTGAAGCTACAATGAGAAATTTTTACCCTTATTACTTCTGGGAAATGGACCTTTCATATCTATACTAACTATCAGAAAAGGAAAGCCCCACCCTTCTTTTCCGAAACCATTGAACCAAAAAGTTTTGCATTTAAAGCTTTTCGACTACAACATGCTCGACATTGACGAACATAATATATGAGAACACCTTTTCTCATTTGTGTCCAGTAAAACTTCTCAGCTATTCTTTTTGAAGTTTTGAAATAACCTAGGTGACTAGCAGCAGGCAAATCATGCAGATCAGAAATAACTTCATTTCTCTGAACGAATGGAACCATCAATCTCCAATCAGATAATGTTAGTTCTCAATGCAATTTTACTGGGTGTATGTTTAAAATCATATCCATCTTTAATCATCCATTGGCTGTATTTTTCAGGACTCTCAATGATTTTATCCTTCTATTTCAGATACTAGAGATGAAAGGTTTTCCAGTGGAATGTCTAAAACATTAATTTCTCTTGGCAGAGAAGCTCGTGACAAAGCAAATGGAGTTCTTATGTACAACTTCGAAATCATATACAGATAGTGTCATCGCCCAACGGTTGAGCCTACCTCAACTATCTGACATCTTCGAGAGATACTTCAAGCTTGGATGATCCCAGACAGCACCAGATAATCCATGAATATTCATAGAATATCATTTTTGGGATATTGGAATATTCTTAAAAATGTTAAGAATATACATATCTTTCTTGGAATATTCCTAGAATGTGCTGGTGGGGAAAATTTTAGATATTCCAAGAATGTTCCAGGAGGAATATTTCTGGAATATGCAGAATATACCCAGAATATTCCAAGCATATTCTATTTAGATATTCCAAGAATATTCCAGAGGGAATATTTCTGGAATATGCAGAATATACCCAGAATATTTCTAGAATATTATCCTGTAATATATTCCTTGTATATTCAGAATATTCTATGAACATTCTTCATGAATATTCAAAGAACATCAGAAATATGACATAAATATCTTAATGGGTTTTTACACTATCTTCTCACACGAGTCATTTCAAATATAAAAACTTATATGTTATGTATAATTGTGAACTTCTACAATTGAGTAAAATATGCCTGACAATTCAGGAAAGTATGTGTTAATAATATAAATATAGATTTGCAAAGAAAATCTATTTAGTAGATATGCTTTGTTCGTATTCTAAATAGCCATTTCCAATAACTTTTCAGTTATAAAAGACTATCTTCGGGAAAATTCTGAATAGTGAAATGGGTTAGACGTAACAAAATATAGATGAAGATTCTCTGATAAAAGTTTATTTCCAAACGGCACCTCCTCTCTTACAATGAAATAAAAACAACATCAATTTGAGGTCAATTTCTACATAATACTGGTATTGAAAAAAACATATATGCAGTGTCCCATTTCTACCAGTTTCTTCTGTGACTACAGGTCCCACATAGCAATCAAAAGCATATTCATAACTCGAGCACATGCTGAGGATATGTTTCAACTCATATTCCCCAAATAATATCCCTAGTATATTCCCAGCATAAGTACTTTTACTGCTATGAATGTTCTTTTCATCATATCTGTCTAGGAATATTGTAGCATATTCCAGGGATCTTGGGACACATTCCCGTAAATACTTCAAAGAATATTTGTTTAAAAAAATACGTACATAACAATTCAACATTTACATTTTTGTGAACTAACCACTCAAATCAACCCCGTAACCTTACTTTTTAGAATCTACTATATCACATTCTAATACATTTTCAACTTGACATTCAGTACAGACTGGCTAGGTTGGAATCCCAACTGTTGGTACTTCGACTTCGTTAAAATCTTCCTGACAGCACTGCATGCAGCATGCATGCGTGCGTGGCAAGTCGCAAGCTAAGCTTCCATTTTCCAAGCTTCTTGTTCTTTGTTCTTGTTGAAATTGAATGTTATCTACAATTAGTTAACCAGTTAAATTGTTTATTTTCAAAGAAGACCTTTTATCAGTGTGTTTTCAGTGTTCTCTATTGTGGATTGTGCATATTCGATACCGATAGTGAAGTGTGGGGAAGTTATCGAAAAAAAAAGTAAGGTTAGGGTAAGCTTTCTTCACGGCTCTTTTTATTCATAGAATAATATCTTGTATATCTATTTCAGATGCTGTTCAATGTAATAAGAGAACACAAAATGCCTGTGAATATGAAATTATCCAAGAAATAAAGAGAAGGTTAGCTAAAGCTAAAGAACGGGTCAAAAATGAATTAAAGGAAACTGAGATGAGGTGGGTTTTGAATTTTGGACCCTACCACTGTCCCAGTATACCTACATGTTCCAATGGAAAATCTCATAAACCAGAAGTGATTTCCGATATTTACATTGCTCGAAGCAATATGTATAATTATCTATATTGATTATTCAGAATTTTGAATTTTTATTTTTTCAAATAAATGAAATATTCCATTGTAACATGTATACCGGGACACCCAGTATATTGTTCTAATCCATTATATTTTTAGGTCCCAAAATCAGCAGCGTTCCCAGGACACTGAAATAGGATAAAAAACAATAACATGTGAATAAGAATATCTTAGTTTTTCATAAATGTTTTAAAAGTATTTGATGTCTTTTGTTTAAGATAACCAAAGATGGCATTCATGCTCCAGAAAATGCCAAGAAACTAACTACTAGAACCTTCAAGGATAATGATGTTGCATCTCCTGAAGTCCCTCACCAAAATATATATTCATCTTGGACATATCCAGTTTGCACATATAGGGTATATTGAGCATATACATAGCATATGCTATGTTGGTGATATAGATATATTCTGAGGATATTTGAATATATTCAGGGTATATATTTCAATCATATACGTAGCATATACTACTTGTGGCCAAAAAAATATACCTAGCATATTCTCAGCATATAGTAACCATATTCTATGTATATGCTAGGGATATAATCTCAATATTCTTATGCGTTTAGGAATATGTTTAGCACATACTTGGTATATAATTTTGCTAGGTGGGGTATAGGGATATCCCCAAAAAAAAAAAAAGAATTGTCAGATTGGTTGTATATGCCTAAATCTGCTTGAAATGAATTATGCTAACTTGACAGTGAAAACAACAATATGTAACCGTTTTCCTAAATTCTTAATTATATAATGATTTTTAGTGATATTTTAATATTATAGATTCAACTCCAATTTTTATGTCCATGAATTGAAGGGAAACTGAAAGCATCACTATTTAGTATTCTGACAAGTTTATGAGAGATATCTTTCAGAGGCCAAAACTTAGTTTCACTTACTTAAAGTATGAACACAGAAAATATTCAATGTTGATGATGATAATGGATAATCAAAGAAATCATATTTTCTCATGTATTCTTTTCCAACCAGAATATATTCATTTTACTGTGATGAAAAAGCAGAATTTCAATAACTGTACCATCCTTCAAAGCACAGCTTGAATCTCGTGGAGTGCATGAAAGCTTGAATTCTGGAAAAACAACTGATTTCATACTGGGACTGAGTTCGTGTGAAAATCGTATTATTAATATTTTCAGTTTCCTGGTGTACTTCCCTGTAGCAAGTAGTGCTTCTTTTCGTTCAGGCATTTCGAAAACAACGTCTTGGAAATTAAACGAACATTAGTAATATTACCAAACCAAATTTGCATGGAATAAAAAATTAATTCAATATTGAATGTGTACTTACGTTGTATTTATGAATAATAGGCACTTATCACACAGTATAGTGATGAATAATAAGAATAAATGCTCAAGCACAACGGTTTATTAAAACATTTAAACCGCTAAAAACCAACGGACAACACAGTACTCCAGAACAAAAGACAAATGTCACGACAGAGATGGGGTTCCGTGTACAGTAGCCGTATAATTGACAGTTGTGTCTCTGTCTTTCCAATGAATCCCGCCGTAACGCTTCCTCACCACCTCACTTATATTCGATGGAAAGTAGAAGTAGGACACGATATGGTTATTTTGATTGAAAACGGAGCACCTCGATATTTCCGACCAATTATAAATTGGTCATTACAGAATAGTGTATTTAAATTGAATGTCTGAGCTCTGAGCAAAAACTGCGTTTGTTGGCAGTTTCAGTTAGCTACTTTTTTAAAGAAAATTGTGATTATTGTGTTTATCCAGAGAAATAGGTTAGAATATTCTGGGAATATACTATACAGAATAAATTACAATTTTGATTATTCTGTGGATATTCATACATGATGAATCCATGAATGTTCACACAGGAATATTCTATGAATATTCACAAGGGATTATTCTCACAAGAATATTCGTGGTATATTCTTTCGAGAATATTCACACTGAAATATTCTTGGAATATGATAAAAACACGTGTATATTCTAGGAATATATCATGAATATTTGGAATATACTCTTCTTTTTCCGGATATTTAGAGAATATTCTAAGAATAATCCGTGCTGTCTGGGATCTGTTACATGAGAGTTATTGCAAACTTGCAGAATTTATACCGTATACGTAGTACCTCAGCGCTATATATCGATGTACGTACGACGTTATACCTTAACAGATTTTGTTTACTATTGCGAATGCGTACATGTCATTGTAAGGCAAACCGTATACTCCAGATGACGTGCAATAATTTTCTATTAATTGGAAGTAGGTTCCCTCGATGTGAGGCCGAAATTTCTCCAGTGAAAATATTAGCGCTAGACACGCTCTGTAGTCTGTGAGTAATTTCGCTCCGCTCTACTAAGACTCCGACTAGAATGTGCTATGACCTTCCCCCCACCATTTTGAAGTTGGTTAGTACACCTCCTAATCTTATTTCACTCGCATCTGCTTGAACAGTAAATTCCAGTGAGCAATCTGGGGCTGTGAGGATTGGGGATGAAACTAACTTTTGTTTTATTTCAATAGAAGCTTTTTCTTTTTCCGCTGAATCATTCAAATTATTTGTATGCCTTCTGCTTTTACCTTCCGAAAACTCATTCAATGGACTGATTAAAGTGCTGAAATGAGGGATAAAAAGCCTGTACCCGAAACACATTCATAAAAAACGTTTTATCTTGGTTGTAGTCTTGGGTCTAGGATAATCGACCAGAGCCTTTATTTTATAGGAGGGCGTTCTTAGTCCTCTGTGATCTACCACAAAACCTAAATATTTTTAAGATTCTCTGAAAAATTTACATTTCAGCAAATTGACAAATTTGTATCTGATAAACGTCTATGAACTCCTTTCAATAGGGCTATATTTTCAGAAAATGTTGAACTATACGTTTCTATGTCATCCTTATAAACAAATACTTTTGGTTTGAGCTCTGACCCTAATATCCTATTCATTGATCTCTTCATAAGAGCGACTGAATTGTACAAACCAAATTGAAGATGTTTATGGTGGAACAGTCTACGCCGAGGAATACATAGAAAGATGTTTTTTCTTACTCTCATCGTCCACAGAGATATGCCAAGATCAGAGATCAAGTGTCGGTATAAATTTTGCATCATTCAACATATAAAGGATATCATCAACCAATGGGAGTGGGTAGGAATCTTTTTTTGTAATCTCATTCAGCGCCCTTTCATCAAAATAGGATATAAATTCTCCTGACTGTTTCCTAAACAAGAGAACAGGTGAAGTCCAAGGACTGAATGACAGTCCTACTAGCCCCATTGCAAGCATCTTATCCAACTCTTTATAAAGGTGTCCTAACATATATGGGACATTCTATATTGCCTTCCATGAGCTATTTTGTCTGTAAAACCCAAACGATCTTCAGAAGAAATTGACTTGAATAAATTAATCACCTTTTTCATTTCCAATACTTGTTCATGAGAAAGATTTTTACAAATTCCTGCATTCAAATCATTTTGTTTAGGAGCTTGTGTTGAAATTTTCCAAGAACTCTTTCTTAACGCCATGGTGAGTTCAAACAACTTGCAAAAGTCACTTCCTAAAATGAGTCCACATTCAAGAGAAGGTAAAACAGATACCTTTACTAATTTGCAAATGTTACCTAGGCACAAAGGTAACTCAAAAATACCTATCACAGGTTCCTCTTTACCATCAGCATTGATTTCATGTCTTTTTTTTCGCTCCTCTCCATGTTTACATTATGTTTCTTCAAGGAATCTAAGGAATGTTAACTTGAATAACCCACATTTGCTCCACTATCAAGTAAAGAAATGATTCGATTATTTTAAAGTTCAACAGAAATGTATGGTCTGTTATCAAATGGTTTTGAAATAAAGAGGTGATAGATTTTCAATCCCATGGCGTTCAACAAAATTATTATATTTATTTATGTATAAAACGGTATTTCCAGAAGAATCTTCAACTGAGGAAAAGGGTTTTTTTTTAAACGGAGACTTTCATCTTTACAAACATTTTTATTCATTAAATTTGGACGACTTGAATAAGCAGTCTCAGTCAAACGTTTTTTTGAAATACCAAGGCAATTCAATTTTGTAAAACCAGCCTTACCACAGTTATAACAAAACTTTTTTTGTAATTCTCAGCAATCTCTTTTCATAGCCCTACTTTTCCACAATAAAAACATCCATTAAAGGATGATCTAATACTTTTTTAAGTTGAATCATTTCTCAACTTGATAGTGGAGCAAATGTGAGTTGTTCAGGTTAACATTCCTTAGATTCCTTGAAAAAACATAATGTAAACATGGAGAGGAGAGGAAAAAGACATGTCATCAATGCCGATGGTAGATAGCAACCTGTGATAGGTATTTGTGATTTACTTTTGTGCCTAGAAAACATTTGCAAATTAGTAAAGGTATCTGTTATACCTGCTCTTGAGTGTGGACTCATTTAAGGAAGTGACTTTTGCAAGTTGTTTGAACTCACCATGGCTTTGAGGAATATTTCTTGGAATATCCACAATAAACTGGGGATGAATATCAATATTTCAAACCAATCTCCTAAACAAAACGATTCGAATGCAGGAATTTGTAAATATCTTTCTACTGAACAAATATTGGAAATGGAACAGGTGATTGATTTATTCAAGTCAATTTCTTCTGAAGATCGTTCGGGTTTCACAGACAAGATAACAGCTCATGAAAGGCAAAATAGAATGTTCCATATATATCAGGACACCTTTATAAACAGTTGGATAAGATGCTTGCAATGGGGCTAGTAGGAGCCTCATTCAGTCCTTGGACTTCACCTTTTCTCTTAGTTAGGAAACAGTCAGGAGAATTAATATCCTATTTTGATGGAAGGGCTCTGAATGAGATAACAAAAAAAGATTCCTATCCATTCCCATTGGTTGATGATATCCTTTATACGTTAAATGATGCAAAATTCATATTCATAGGGGTGCCGCAATATCAGCAAATCCTTCTACGAAACGACGGTAGTAGGTGCAGACACCTAGAAAACTCCTCACTTCATGTTTGTCCCTTGGCTTCGGCCAGTCTCTTATCGCCTGTATCTTCTTTTGGTCTGTTCGGATACCGTCTGATGAAACTGTATGACCTAGAAAATCCACGTCTCTCTGGAACAATGAACATTTCTGAAGATTCAGTTTGAGGTTGGCGTCCCTGAATCGTTGAAAGACTTCTTGCAGGTTGTGCAGATGTTCTTCGAATGTTTTTTCCATGACCAAAACGTCGTCGAGGTATACAAGACAAGTTTTTCAAGTGAGCCCCCGAAGGACCAGCTCCATTAGTCTCTCAAACGTTGCTGGAGCATTGTACAATCCAAACGGCACAACAATAAACTGGTAAAGCCCACTCCCAGTCGAGAATGCAGTCTTCTCCTTATCGTCTTCATGTATGCCCACTTGCCAGTATCCGCTCTTCAGATCTAATGTTGAGAACCAACGGGAACCTGCCAAAGTTGTTAATGTGTCATCTATTCTTGGTAGAGGGTAGCTGTCCTTCTTGGTGACTTCATTTAATTTCCTGTTATCGACACAGAATCTCGTAGATCCATCCTTCTTGGAAACCAACACAACAGGTGCAGACCAAGGGCTCGATGACTCTTCAATCACACCGTCCTTCATCATCTTGTCGACAAGCTCTTTCACCTCCTGTTGCTTGGCGAATGGAATTCTTCTTGGTGGTTGCCGAATCGGATGAGCTTGGCCAGTATCGATTCTGTGTTTGACCAAATAAGTTCTTCCTGTTGTTCGAATCAAAAATGTCACTTTCACTCCTGATGAAATTCTTGGCAGCTTTCAGTTCCTCTGTTGATAGGTGTTGACATGATTTTTCTATAGTTGATATAACAGTCTCAGAGTCCGCCTTTATTTCTTGATGTTCATTTGAATTACAGTTCGCTACTCAAGTAACAGGTTCACATGTTCTAATGACATCGCCTGTCTCAACAGTTATTTCACCAGGAAAAACGTTGGCAACCCTCACAGGAACCGATTTGTTTGTTTTAACTAAGCCTCGTGCAAACACCAAATTGCTAGGGGGTTCATCACATGACTGGACTACTCCAACGCCGCACCCTGGGTCTTCATCTAATGTAGCGCAAATTACTTTTTCTGAAAATCCAGGAATGCTCTCTGTTTTCAATAATCGCAGTTTGACAGGTATCGTCCTTTCCGATGGAGTTGTAAGGACAAATTCTTCTCCTCCGAACCTAATTATCTTCACCTCATTGTCGAATGAAAATCCATAGTCACTGATCAAGTCTATTCCCGAGTATGAATTCATCTTCTTTATCTGCGACGTAAACTGTATCTGTGATGGTGAGTCGCCCAAGAATCAACGTAATTTCAGCTTCCTCTCGAATAGGTGCGTTTTCACCAGTGACTGTCCGAAGCACGACGTTGGATGATATAGGCTTCACGTTTCCAGGCCGAAGGATGTTGCTGCGTACCAAGGAAACTGCAGCACCGGTGTCTATGGTGCATATAACGTAGATTTTATTTGATTTTCCTGAAATGGTAAGGCTCTCAGATGATCTTTTCAGCCTGTTAACATGGATGACCCTGGGGGCTCTGTTATTGCTAGCCAGCATGCGCCCCGATATGCTGGCTGATTTTCGTTTTCCTGCCGCCAATTTGAGGACACGCTGGATGACCTTGTCCTCACAGGTGATTGCGTACGAGATGGAATCCTTGCAGGTGAGCTAGATCTTGATTGCATTCTCACCCGACAGTCGACCGACGATGCTCAGGTTTTCCACATCTATAGCATGTCCTCATTTTCTGGGTGATAATTCCACTTATCATCAATTTGATTTCTTCCAGAACCTTCTCGACTGAACTATTCGCTGTGCCAAATCGTTGTTCCGGTTCTTCTATTGAAACTGCACGCACTTTCGGCCTCGACGTGTTGAAGGCCACCTCCACTTTCAAAGAGCGAATCAAAGCATCGCTACTTCTCTTGAAACTCGTCAATCGTAAAGTTCTTTGTATTTCTGGGTCTCTTAGTCCGTCTATAAATATCTGCACTGCTAGTTGCTCTTTGAAATCTCCGGGCGCTTCTGGATACGCCAGCTGGATTAGGCGTCGAACATCTGCCATAAATTTATGCAGACTCTCACCTGTTTTTTGTATGCGAGTCTTCATTTGGGCCCGGTACAGCTGTTCTCTGTGTTGATCGCCATACCTCAACTCTAGTGCAGAAATCAGCTCCTCAAATTGCTTCTGCTTTTCTATGGGTATCGTTTGTAATATACCCAAAGCTGGCCCTCTCAAAGCTACTATGAGTGCCGTAGCTTTTTCCTCTTCTCCCCATCCACTGGTTTCTGCCGCAGCCTCAAATTGTCGACGATACATGGACCAAGACGACTGTCCATCAAAAGTCGGCGGTTTTACGGAAATTCCTGATGTGGCAACCCTGTCTTGGCGATCTTGGTTCCTGAGAAATGCTATCTGCTTTTCGACTCT
Source organism: Zygogramma bicolorata (assembly GCA_032362365.1). NCBI lineage: Eukaryota > Metazoa > Arthropoda > Insecta > Coleoptera > Chrysomelidae > Zygogramma > Zygogramma bicolorata. The sequence continues at coordinate 480,043 of JAVJAQ010001445.1, read as the reverse complement.
CTTTTCTAGTCCTTTCATCTCCTCTCGCACTGATTCCACTTTCTTATTGATATCTTCTTTCAGTTCTCCTTTTAGTTCTTCCATTTGTACATTGGTTTCATGTGGAACATGCTTGAAGGACTTGTCCTGATTTTCTAGAACTTTTTGGAAGTCTGCTTCTCGTTGTTTTCCTATCAGTTCTATTTCATTCTTCAGTTGTTCTAGAATTTTCTGGAGGTCTTCTCGTTCTTTTCTCTGTTCTTCGAGAACTTTCTGGAGTGCTTCTTCCCGTTCTTTTTTTCCATTATCGAGAATTTTCTAGAGTGCTTCTGCTCGATCTTTTTTTTTCATTTTCTCGTTCTAATTGTCGTTTTTTCTTTTCTTCCTGTCGTCGCTTTTCCTCTTCTTGTTTTTCCTCCTGCCGTCGTCTTTCATAATCCGCAAATTAGTTTTGGATTAATTTCAACATGTCCTCCATCGTATCGTAAGATGTACTTCTCGTATTCACTATAAATTGTTTTTATTACCAGCAAAAATTCCACTTCCGACACCACTGTTGCGATATATCCTTGGGTTCGTCGATTGAAACACCAAACAACACTAAACTTCTTTCATTAAAACTCTCTATCACAATTCAATACAACACAATCACCTTAATCGCTCCGATAAGTTTCCAATGCTCGGTTCTAAACTCTGTACTAAAAATTCTGTCGTCGGCGTGAGCGCTCCCGCTTATATACGCGTTCATATAGTGGAGAATCATCCAGACAAATCATGACATCCGAATATTCTGGGTGAGCCGCGATCACGCAGATATATCTTTCTTGGAACCGTCGCACCAATTCGCATCGATAGTCGGCAGGGCCGGCGCCAGCACATTTCGTTACAGTAAACTCGCATCAACCATGCGAAACTTACCTTCGGCTCGTTTCGTATCCCGGTTGATGCTCGTGTATTGATAACCATCATTACATGATCGTTGCATAATATACTAGTATGTTATACTTGTTGATTACTGATTTTCTCTTCGTAGTTTTTTTGGTTGTTATTTTACGTTAATCTGAAAAATAAGGAATTGAAAGGGTCTATAATAATGTGAAAGGGCATATTTCTAATCTACTCCGAAAAGTTGCTGCGTTAATTAAAAATAGTTACTTGTAAATGAAACACTTCTATCAGTCAACTTGTCATATAATGTGAATTTGCCGTTCACGAAAATACAAGAACTAATCTTTGCTACTTTTATAACGAGGTGATGTTCATTACTTGTTTTGTTTGTAGAGAGTAATCTTCAAAAATACTGATCCGATCATGGAAATTATTTCTCTACCAGAAAGCCACCCATGTTAGAGATTAATATGGGCTATTTTTCAGTATGACTGAACAAAAATTCAATAGTTCAATACTCAAATATTATATGTAAAACAAGTTGGAGAATAGCATGCGAGATGTGAATCTCCACCGGCGTGCGCTGACTAACAGTTCGGTTCGACTTCTACACGGACAAAGTCGGCGGCAGAATCTAGTATGAAGTATATCAAAAAAGTTACCTTCGATAACGTTTCCGAACCGAAACCGAATCCGTTCCCATTCTCAAAACATATTCATAAATTCTTAAAAAAATCTGTAGAAGATCTGAGATTTCATATAGCATTTCGTATAGATTCCAAAAATAAATCCCACCTATTCTTTTTCATTGTGGTAGGTTAACCATTCAAAAAACTAAGAAGCAGAATGAATCCACTACAAAAAATAACTTTCAAACAAAAAAAACATTGTTGTGCTTTAATTGCCTAATTACGCACTACATAACAGTGTAGTCCTTCATGCCCGTGAGGGGATATAGTTCATTTTATGGTTTGCACCTATCACAAAAAAAAAAATTTTTTTCTGCAAGTTGACGTTTCAGTTTCCGCAGTGTTTTTCTATCAAAATATAAAGAAATTTCACTGGAGGTCTCCAGTGATGATAGCCAGCTAGTAAGACAACTCAGACCTAGACGCAAGGTCACTCAGTCTTGAAAATGGCTCCGAAATGGGAACCGAAACGTAGACAAGAAAATCATTCCAGACGCGAAGCCTAGCCGAACATATATATATATATATATATATATATATATATATATATATATATATATATGTGTCGTTGAGTCAGAAATTTATTTCCTGTGACAAAAGCTGGGGAGTTATGAATTGAAATCTCACAGAGAAGTCATAACAACTTCTTGAAAGAGGCTCCAAAATCGACCGAAACGTCGATCCAGATGCGGTCAACCCGAACTCATCATACAGCTTACCGCGGAAACCTATCTGATCACATATATTATAATAGAGCATGAACTCTAATTCATTCCCTTGGTACATGAATAACTACTTCATCACAATCAATCATCATAAATTCTTCCAATATACCTAAATTCAGAGTTTGCACAAAAGAAAAGTTTCTCGCGAAAAACTGTTGTCCGCGATTTTTTTGTGGCATGGTCAGAAAATGAATCCTGCCGTTTGATAGGAGCTTATATTATGATCTTTTTTTTTGTGTATGTTTTTTTTTATCAATAAAAGCAATATTATTATTATTATAATCTTATAAAGTGAAATTTTCTATATAGTTGGGAAGACTATCTTGTTAACATTGCATGAATGAAAATGTGTTCGAGGTTTTTTTTTCCTTCTATCAACTATTACCTATTACCCTCCCTATTGTCCCTATAAACGTATCCACTGAAACTTGTATGCACCTAGAAAGTTATTCCTTGTACATTTTGGGTTGAAACATAATATAGGTACCTACACTCCTATAAATAAGTCATAAAAATTATTCAGCAAATCCATCCTTGTCATTATTAAACATCATTCAAGCACACCATCTCACTTTCTTCCATCAGTTCGACCGAACATAAATTCACCCTTTTTCCAAACACAGACAGGCGTCGCCAGATTATAGTATATTGCGTCCTTGTCTGAACGGTCTAAGAGACCATCAAATATATATATATATATATATATGCGAAATTGGTATTCTGGGAGTTTATCCGTTGATTTGTCGGTATTGACTCCTAGAATACCAATTTCGCATACTCAAGTATACGTGAAAACCTTCACTGTAACATATATATATATATATATATATATATATATAATATATATATATATATATATATATATATATATATATATATATATATATATATATATATATATATATATACATATATATCCTTGAAATGTACCACATTAACAAAAAACCAAATATAGTTAATTATAAAACCGATACAGGTCAGTTAAGTAACATTTATTGCAATATTTTGAGTTCTATTTAATCACTTTTGTAATATTTAAAAATAAGGACAGGCATGTGCTTACTTATAAAAACTTTTAGATTTACGTTAATTACATCATTTCCTGGTACAGCTGAGGGACTCCTATTAACATGAATTTTGCCTAGCTGATTCAGTTTAAGTGAGGCAGTAACTATGCCAGCATGGGTAGTTCGATTCAGCTTCCCAAGGCAATGAACACACCAGGAATATTAATTCTATGATTGTAAGTAGAACTGTTATTTTCGATTCAATCTTGTACAATTTTGTCACATTCTTTGTAGCTTTTCTCCTGATGAAGCTAATAAACATTAGCAAAATATTGAGATCAAGAACAAATGAGTTTTATTAGTAAACAGACCGCAAACCTGAGAACTTCCAAATCTAGTACATATATATATATATATATATATATATATATATATATATATATATATATGTGTGTATATATATATTATTTTTGTTCGGTTTTGGTTATGTCTATCTGAGTGCTATTAGGTAGGACAGGATGGAATTTTTGCTAACTTCACTGAGTAATTAGGTATACCTGTAAATAGTTATTATAGTGTTAGGTTAAAGTAATGTTTTCAATTGAACAAACAACAAAAGGTTGAGTACATATTTGCATTTCCGATATAATTTTATACAAATGAAATGAGGATTGATGAATAATTCAAGTTATTGTGTATAGGATGCGTAAGGAATTTTTTGAGACTTCATTCATCAATAGAAATTATTTCACTTCTGGGTTTTCATGCCGCATGCGTGAAACTTAACTTCATTGAGGTAGATGCTAGCCATTTCTGATAATATCGCGTTCAAAGCGAGTTGAACTTGGTACGTTCCTAGCCTGGCAGGACTCGCACTATAAGATAAAATCTAACATTTTCAGTTGCACTACAGACTTTTTTTTTATCTCTTGTCGAATTGTTTTCATATTTTAGGAATGCCTTCTATAGAATTCCTTTACCAGTTCATGCTTGTTGGGGCGTGAGTGGGGGGTTGTGGTGGCTACAAATAAATTGAAGTTAGTAATAATCTAACGCGCGAGCGATCACATATGTGCTTTTCTCCAAATTGTTGGTAATTTTAATTTTAATTAGCAGGTACCTTTTTTAATTTTTTTTGCTTTTAACTTTATTTATTTGAGCTTTCCTACAGAAAAAAATGGATTCTATGGAGTTATGATGTTTCACCAGAGAAAGAAATTTGTGTTTTGAGATTTTCATTTATTTTTCACAATTCCTCATGAGAGAACTTGCCTGGTAGAGGATGTTTCTTGAGAATTGATGTGGAACACTGTTTTATCACCTCAATGATTGATGCTAAACTTTTTTTATGGAAGCAAAATTTGGCTGTCTCGGACATTGGGCCAAAACAAGAACTTGGACATGTTCCCAACTAGTGAGATTTCAGTTGAGCATAATTGCTCAGAACATTATCTTGGAATCTCATGGCAGTAACAACGCTGTTTTGACATTCATTTTTCTGGAGAAGTTCAGTTTTTTTTTCATACAAATTTAGGATTGATCTTCACGTAATGAGTCTAGTAGGTTGCGAAACTAATTTTTGTTAGAATTCGTAACGAAAATTTACTAGTGCACCACCTAATGTGTTGCTCTATTGAATATGGAGGTATTCCAATAGTAATTGTCCACTCTACATAATATTCGAGATCATTGATGTTTTTGAATCAGTTTGTGAAAAAGTATACTCTGATATGGAGCTTCGCTGCTGAATTTCAGTGGACGACTGGCCTTTTGAATAGTTTGAGTGAAAATTATCTGAACTTCTTTAATGAGTATAAGCGTTTTGCTGATATCCTTGTATATATTATAGGATGGAATTTTTTGATAGTATTTTTTTGGGGTAGCATACTTGGGGGTGATCAGTGTTTTGATTCTTTCATTCTCCCATGTGAAATGCTTCTTAAGGATTTGCTGAGACTGGTTTATTACCATGCATTTCAAGCCTCACATTGTCCTACGTAGAGTGTTTAAGAAGTATTTGCTAAGATACCAAACTGGGCGATTTGGTATTATGCATTTGAATGCCCTCACTATATTGTTTTGTCTGTTGGAAGCCATGTCATTTATTTCGGGGATGTTTTTAGAAAACTTCTGAGAGGAAGTCTAGGGATGGACCGTCTTCAGCCACATCGTTCTGAACCTTCCTGAATTGGGTGGTATTTGTTTTGAACACATTTCAGTTTTGGTGGTACCTACATCATCACCAGGGAGTTCAAAAAATCTTGTGACTGTTTACCTACGAGTAGTGAAGCCCAAAGCTTTTTAGTCGAAAACTTTGTCCCAACTTTGTCACGGTTACATTTGTGTAATCGTTATTTTCACAGCTCACGAAGATCTCTGCTTCCGATTCGAATAATCGTTTGTGTCTATGCATTCATTTCAGTAATTAAGTATTATTATTCAGCAAGTTTGGTTATTGTTGTTGTGTGTAGCTCATAAACGTTATAGGGCGGGCGCTGCGAAACATTCCGTTTGAAAAAACCGATGACCTCATTCTGATTGATGATCTGAGTTGAGGAAGACTTGATGAATAATACTTCGGAGGTTGCCGGACGGAATTATGGTCCATTTTTTTTTTCGGCCCTATAATAGGAGTTTTCGATTCCATCGCTGTAGTTGTGGAAAAATATGTTGTATAGAATGCAAAAACCATTGACCGCTATTTCTCGACTGGAATGTTTTTGCAAGATCCTTTCAAACCTGGAACTGAAAGTTGCCAAAATAGCCCGTTGCCAGTTTTATTATAAATCTCCTTCCCAGCGTCACATACCTTCTCTCGAGTTTTGGAGCGGGCCGCGCTTTTCTCAACAGTTTTTGTGACTTCAGTTATAGCTGAACTCCATCCATTATTATAACAGATACATTTTCCATAATTATAAAATAGCAGTGCTTCGAATATTGTGATAACTTTTTTAAAAGTGAATGAATATCGCTATATTAAAAAAATTAAAAAAAAAGGCGAACGAAAAATTATGGTGAACTGTTGAATGAACCAAAAGAAACTATTCAAATGCAGCAAGTCGACGCAAAGACGAAATTTCAGACAAATTTGAGAAGTTGTTTCATCCGAATGCTGATGAAGAACACTTCTCGTGGTATGAAAGTTGCATGGCCAGCTATATCGGCGAAGAAAAAATTCCTTGTTGTCACTGCATAAGAGTGCTGGAAGAAAGGGCTTCATCATCAACACAGGGCGTAGCTGGCCCATCAACTGACCCGCAAATCAAAAAGAAACAACAGCGATTCGTAAAGTGACTCATGCTGTTCCATTTGTGGTAATACGACAAAAATCAAAAAAAAGTAATCGTTCAACTGAAATTTCAGCATCTTTGCTTTTTTTAATACTTCGCGTCGAAAATACTATGAAATTTTCACAAAAATTTGTTATACGAAACACCGGAAGATTTGTTTACAGAAACTTCCAATATCATACATCGTGTTACAGAAATTACGTTTCATAACCAAAATCTTCTAGTAACGAAAGAGGTCGACCAACAACAAACATCACAAAAACAGTTACTTGCTGCTTTTGACAAATTAATGGCGGATATAAAAGACGGTGTTTCGACGACCGCTTTTGAATTGACATACTTGGCTCAACGCATGACTGTACTCGCTGAAGTAGAGGATGTAGTTCTAATCGTGATCTCAAAGTGATGCTGATCGATAAATTTGGTGACAAGGTTTTATTCTCATATCTTACTGAGAGGAAGCAATCTTCTTTGGTTTTCATAGCAAGAAGTTCATTAAGGAAATAGCTGAACGTGTACGTCGGCTAGATGTAGCAGAATCGTCATGTGTGCTAAAGAATTACGGAAAGAACTATCCACTACTGAACTTACACCAAAGGACAAGTTGTGTGATGAAATTCTCATAGAAGATGCCGCGAAGAAATGCACTTTCACGCCGAAATGGAAGCCTCTGATACAAGCCTCATTCAGCAGTCGGAATCTAAAATTGTCAGGCAATACACTCCATTAAGCATTGGCGGTGTTTAGTGATATGTATCAGTGTAATGAACAGAAAGACACTGCAACATACATATTCTATACTGTTGAACAATCTTAGACACTGTGACAATGACTTTCAAGGGAACATTAAGTGGCGAAGATTCTATGCACGTTACAATCATGATAGTTAATCAACAATAGAATGATGAAAAGAATACCTCACGGGCATAGCCTAGCTCTTCAGGTTGACTAGTCATTCGATATCTCGAGCTAAGCAGCAGGGAAAGACCGCGTCGAAAGCTCATAAAACTCCAGCAAAGTTTTATATCATAGCTCGCAGGCAACATATCAATGAACACAAGATATATTGGGGATATGCTGTCCTTCGGAGGAGACGTAAAGCCGGCGGTCCTGAGTCCATGGTTGTTGGACTCGTAAAGGATCCCTACCTCTGATTGAAATACCAGAGTATTCGCAAAATTTCCGGTTGGGGGATGTGTGGTGACCGGCGTCGATGATTAGCCTTGGTAGGGGAAACAGGCCTACGTTGAATGAATCATTTGAAAAAAGAACACCTCACACACTGTTAAACCGATACTAACTGAAACGGACTGAAAATATTTATATCAAGTCGTTCAACCAAAATCCCAGCTGGCTGCAAGAGGTTTTTTTTCTTGTTTGAAAAATAAACTGCAGCTTGTTTAATACCTCTGCAAGTAATCTCCAACTTTTCAAAAATCAATGCTGAAACAGATGGATATGAAGACTCCAAAAAATCTTCGAGCTCCAAGGTAATAGGTCTTCTGAATTGCTAGACTTGAAGTCCAATCACCTGGAAGCAGATTGAAGGATTTCCAGCCATATTTTTGTTGCTGTTCGTGGAGGAATCGAACAAGTTTTTATAAATTGTGCAGATTCCCATGTTTTCGTACTCAACATCCACTTTTGTCATAAGGTATCGAATAGTAGTAGTAGTCTAGTAGTAGTTGTTGAAAAATACTCTTTCAAGCTGGGATTCAATTCAAATCTGTCTGAAATTATAAAAACTTTTGATGGTTTGTAATTACATTGCTTAATTGTTTTGTATTGAATTAGATCACGCCGTTTTTTCCACACCTCACCTGAACCAGGTGTCAATAGTCAATAACAATTTTTTTTTCGCAGCTGCAGCGAAGGAATCGGAACCTATTATACGGCCGAAAAAAAAAATTGGACCATAATTCCGTCCGGCAACCTCCGAAATATTATTCATCAAGTCTTCTTCAACTCAGATCATCAATCAGAATGAGGTCATCGGTTTTTTCAAACGGAATGTTTCGCAGCGCTTGCACTATTAACCAATTCCAGCTGATCAGTCGACAAATGTTCTTTTAATTTCAATTCTTTCACCACAATATACAGATTTTTCAGAAGCTACACTCCAAATGTAGAAATAGTTCGCGTTTCGTGATTCTATGGAGATAGATGTGATTATGCTTTCATTTACGGATTACTGTTTTGTGGAATTGAATCCAATAAAGCGTGTTCGAGTTGGTACCAGTAAAAAAAAATGTAAATATTTTTTTTTCATTTTTTTTTTTATTTTGTATTTGCGTTGGAGAGGATGGAAGTCTTCTGGGGACCATTTTAACACTGAGAAGAACTCGTGTGGGTTAACTGTAGAGTAATTTTGATTGACCTACCCGAAATAATATAGAGTCTTTCCATTCGAAGGTTAATATTTGAACATCATTTATTAGGGATTTCTCCAGAATATTATTAGCGCAGGATTTAAGCTCGCTTCACGAGAAATTTGAGAAATAAAATTATTTTTGTCCGAACACTCTGAACTGCCTCTTTCACTTTGAAAACATTCATTTAACTCAACATTTAACATACATTGTGATTGAGCATACATCGAAATTGCAATCGAATATTCGTATAAAATTTGTGTGTTCATTTATATGTTTGAGAACTTTTTCTTTCAACACGATAAAGTCTTTCTACTGAGATTGGCTTGAGAATGATTTTGTATAATCTTTCTGTCTATAGATGGCGTCTCATTAACAACATTTCAAACCAGATTTATTTTCCTTGCCATATATTAAAGTTCTAAGATTTTTCAAGTAGCGCTGATTCACGCCCTTACTCCCTGATAAACACTAGTCGTTTGCAACCTGTGCCTTGTGTTGCACATACAAATGGATAGTCCCCTTTGTATGACCAAGGTAAGGTTACAGTTGCTACTGTATAGTAACTGAAGACACCTCACCATTTGTAGTTGACATGTATTATCCAACTCCCGATATCAATTTTCCGATAAAGAAATATATAAAAATTTCTCAAAGTGACAAAAATTCACAGTATGATTACAAGAAGGCAGATTATTTCGGCTGGAGCAATTCGTTGAGGTAGGCTAATTGAAATTTGGTGTTGAAAAAACAAAAGTGGAATGAAATTGCTTCATAAAAACGTACCTACACAACTATCAACAAAAGACACCAAATATCCATTATGGTTCACTTCGGAAATGAAACAATTTTAAAGAAAGTGTGCAGTAAGGCTAAAGCACTGATACGTAAGGGAGAATGCGAATACATAAAATAACATGGAAAAAAACATTGCTAGTGATAAACATTAACTTTGGAACTATATAAATGGAAAAAATAGTAAACGTACAAACTTGAAAAGTTTTTGTTATGAAGGGCAAGTAATATCTAAAGAACTGTGAAAACCTTTGCGGAGTTTTTCGCATCTGTGTATAGTCAACCGATTCCAACGATATATTTTAAATTCATGCGGTAGATGTGTACAACTGAAATGAAGCAATCAAGAAAATCATCTCAAAAAAATTCGGGAGCTAACGGTATACCTCCGTATGTGCTTAAGGGTTGCTATAAGTGAGTGAGAAAACCTTTAAATCATATTTACAATTCAATATTTGTGTTGGTATAATAATATACATTTATATTGGCAACATTGGGTATGCACTTATTCTTGTAATTCTGTGAGCTATGCGTTTCGTGTGTGCAGAAAATATGGCCGACAGAAAATAAGTAAAATGTGTAGTTTGTACTGGAAAAGCTTATTCTACATAAAAGTCGTGAAGGACAAGCTAAACAAGTTTTATTCATCATATTAACATGGTAGCAGAGCGTGGTTAGAACAACGAGAAGTCAAAATAAAAATCTATGTTTGGAAATTAAAAAACAAGAAGCAACGTGATAATGGCGGCGAAAAACAGTGGTATAAATATTCCGATCTTTGACGGAGCAGACTATAGCAATTGGAAAATACGTATATTGAAATTCTTACAATACAAAAAGTGTGTAGATGTTGTAATGCGAGAGAAAACAGCTGCCGACGATAACAAATGGGACGATCGTGATATTCAGGCGACTAACTATATTTATAGCGCCATAACAAACAAACAGTTAGAATACATAAGCAATTTAAATTCAGCTTACGAGATTATCCAAAAATTCGATGAGATGTACCAAAAACAATCGACAGCTTTGCAAATTGTGTGTCGACATAACCTAGAAATTGTCAAATTAAAAAATTACGAAGAAGTGTCCTTGTTTTTCGACGATTTTGAAAGAGCTGTAAATGAATTAAAGCAGGCAGGTGCAGTTATTACGGAGCAAGAAAAACTTAACTATATGTTAAAATCACTGCCACAGAACTATAGTCATATTGGTGATTTGATTGATGTATTACCAGAAAAGGAGAGAACGGTTGATTATTTAAAAAGCAAAATAAAATTAAAAAATGCAGAAGAAAAATCAAATAGGGCATTAAATGACAACTCAAATGCATTTCTAACAGAAACAAGAACAGCATCACAGAAAAATTGTTTTAACTGTGGAAAACCTGGCCACTTTCAAAGGGATTGTCGTACCAGAGGCCGAGGTAGTGGATATTTTGGAAATAGAGGCCGTGGATATTCTGGAAGTAGAGGTCATGGATATTCTGGATATAGAGGACGTGGATCATCGAATAGTAGAAACTTTCATAGAGGACGAGGAAATTATCTAACCGAACAACAAAGAAATAACCACCATGAGCAACATGGAAATAGTTTCCACACAATTATTGCTAACAACACAACAATGAGTGAGAAAGAAAAGACTAAAATAGAATGGCTACTGGACAGCGGTTGTACAGATCATATTATTAACACTGATGAGTATTTTGACACATGTGAGACTTTAAAAGAAACTGTGAAAGTTAAAGTTGGTGATGGAAGAATATTAGAAGCAACAAAAGTGGGTAATATTAAAGCCTATTTCCTAGTATATGGTAAAAAATCAGAAGTAAATTTAACAAATATTTTTTATGTGAAAGAAATGAAGGCAAATTTACTAAGTTGCACAAAAATTACTGAAAAAAATTCAATTGTGTCTGAAGGAAGACTGTCAAAAATATATAACTCATTTGGAAAGGTTATAGCTGTTGCTATTAAAGATGAAAGACTGTATAAGATGAAATGTTATGTTAATAAGGCAATGCTAGAAGCAAATGTTAGTAAAAGCAACATGACTACGAAAGAAAAATTGCATCGTACATTGGGACATATAAATTTTAATAATTTGGAAATAATGTGCAAAAATGAAGCTTTGGATGGACTACCTAAAGAGATTGAATCAGAATATTTAAAGTGTGTGACATGTATTCAAAATAAAATGCACAAATTACCTTTTGATAATAACCGTGGAAGAGCAGAGAATATATTACAGATAGTTCATACAGATTTAAATGGCCCACATCAAACAACAGGAAATCAAGGCGAAAAATATTTTTTAAGTTTTATAGATGACTATAGCAAATTAATCAAAGTTTATTGTATCCGAACAAAAGATGAAGTATATGATTGTTTGGTGCAGTATGTAAATGAAGTACAAAATCTCACTGATAAAACGATAAAAGAATTGCGATGTGATAATGGTAAGGAGTATATGAATGCAGGAGTTTTACAGTTTGCAAAAGAGAAGGGAATATCAATAAAACCTTGTCCAGCATATGTACATGAGCTTAATGGAACTGCTGAAAGGTATAACAGATCTTCAATGGATATGGGGAGGTGTCTCTAATCAGAAGCAAAAGTTGCAAGAAAATATTGGCCAGAAATAATTAAAACAGCTGCATATCTCAAGAATAGAACCTTCACAAATACTATTGAAAGGAAAACTCCATATGAAATATTTTTCAGAAAGAAGCCAACAATAAAGTATCTGAAAATGTATGGCAGTAAGGTTTTTGTACGAATACCAGAAGAGAGAAGAAAATCTAAATGGGACAAGAAAGCAGAAACAGGAATCTTACTGGGTTATAGTGACACTGGATATAGAGTACTGATCAACAACAAAATAATAATAGCTAGACACTGTGATATTATAGAAGATGATATAACATTGTGTGGATTTGAAGAAGACGAAAAAGATAGACAGACAAAAGAAGAAAAAGAAAGGGAAAGGTGCACTGCAGAACTCTTAGAAGAAAATCATGCAGATAAAGTAAATAGCGATAATGATATTGAACTCGATGAAAACAGCGAAGGAGAAAGACCAAAAAGAAAAGTCAAGTCACCACTACGATTTGATGAAGAATTCGGTTATTATTGTATAAATGTGAACTACTGTGACGCTATGAACCCAGAAAATTTTGAGGAGGCGATAACTTGTAAGGATTCAAATAAATGGAAGGAAGCTATGGACCATGAGATGGACAGCCTAGTGAAGAATAAAACATGGACTCTTGTTGACAAGCCACCCAAGAACAAAAAGGTAATCGATGTAAAATGGATCTACAAAAAGAAGAGTGAAAATGAATATAAAGCCAGGTTAGTGGTTAGAGGATTCCAACAAACTGATTGTATTGACGATACTTATTCCCCTGTAGCGAAAATGCCAACTTTAAAACTGTTATTATCTTATTGTTGTCAAAATTCTTTGAAAATCCATCAAATGGATGTAGAGACAGCGTTTCTTAATGGTAAAGTTTTATCTGAAGTCTATGTAAAACAGCCAATTGGCTATGAAAATGACACTGAAAAGGTTTATATTTTAAATAAATCATTATACGGTTTAAAAGAAAGTCCCCGTGCTTGGTATGAATGTTTCAATGAATTTCTGACTGAACTGAATTTTAAAAGATGTAAATATGATTTTTGTTTGTATTTCAAAAAGGAAAATGACATAGTTGTGTACATTTTATTATTTGTTGATGATCTCTTGATTTGCTGTTCAGACAAAAGGGTGATTGATGACATTAAAAAGAAATTATCTGATAAATTTAGAATGAAAGATTTAGGCAAAATAAAAAATTACATTGGTATAAACATTGAATATAATTATGATCAAGACAACATTTTAACTTTGAGTCAGGAACATTACATTGAGTCCTTAGCAAAACGTTATAATATTGAAAATGCAAAATTGTATAAAACACCTATGGAAATAAATTTGAAATTGGAAAAATCTGAATTAAATGAAGATGTTAAGTATAGAAATTTGATAGGTGCACTGTTATATATTAGTTCTGGTACTAGACCAGATATTTTTTTTGTGTAAATTATCTGAGCCGCTTTCAGAATTGCTGTGATGAGACACATTTCAGATATGCCTTGAGAGTACTGAAATATTTATTCTTGACAAAAAACTTAAAATTGAAATATTATAAAAATGATCATGCTGATATATTAGATTGTTTTGCTGATTCTGATTGGGCAGGAGATGTAATAGACAGGAAATCTACAACTGGATATGTAATTAGATTGTATGGCAATGTTATCTTGTGGAAATCAAAAAAACAGAACTGTATAACAAAATCTTCTACATTTGCTGAATATATAACACTGTCTGAAGCAGTAACAGAAATAAATTTCTTAATATGTCTAATAAATGATGTTTTTACAAAAAATTGTGGACCAGTCAAAATATATGAAGACAATTCAGGTGCAGTAGCTATAGCTAATTATGGAAATTTTACTAAGAACTCCAAACACATAGAGGTACATTATCATTATATACACGAAAATGTCAAGGAAAGAAAAATTGAAGTTGTTAAAATAGAGTCTGAAAATAATATTGCTGACATATTAACTGAAGCATTGGGAAATGTTAAATTCCTCAAATTCAGAGAGTGTTCAAATATAAAGATATAGGGCAAGATATGTAGAAATAAAATTAGGATAAGTTGGTTTATAGAAATGCCAAATTACTAGAGACTGTACTGTATTCTAATCTGATAATTGGTTACCTATATTACTTTTGAGTATTATTTGTTGCAATATAAATGTAAGGAGGCGTGAAGGACAAGCTAAACAAGTTTTATTCATCATATTAACAATTTGAATCGAGTATATTTACGGATAAATGGAGAACGGCTATAACCATACCTCCTCACAAGAATGGAAGTAGAAAAAATATAGAGAATTACAGAGCAATTTCAACAATGTGTGCACCAGTCAAATTGTTGGAGCACATAATACACATAGTCCAGAAGATGAAGTTAAAAAAATGGTAAAACCTCGCAATTTTTTCGTCCAGCACCGATTTGTACAAAAATTTGGGATTGGACTTATTTCACCTTGGTCAATTGCGCCTGCGCAGGAAGCAACGACCAACCAAAACAGAGAGAGAGAGAGACTTATTTCACCCTTTGGTTCATTTTCTATAGTGTGATGTTGTACAATTTTAATTTCTTAGGGGTGAAAACTACCCCTTACTGTACAAAATCATTATAAAATAACATTAAAAACCTAAATATGGGTAAAAATAGTTAAATAATGATTGTTTCATGATTTAGAATACAATTTCATAATTTTTCAACCTACCCTTATGAAAAACTATTGGAAACGTTGAAATTTTTATAATATATCTTCTAACTTTGAAATACAGTGGTGAGAAATCAACGAAATATATACTCACACACGCGAGCAGATGTTTCTTTTTCTCTTTCTCCCAATATGAATGGAAAAAGTGGAACATATAACTTACAACGGCCGAATATACCGGGTATATAGATAACTACGCTCCCAAGCGGGTAATTCGAATTTTTCAAAAAAAATTGATCGGTTTATTAAGCATAGCTCCTTCATTCCAGGTGATAGTAATTTTTTTTTCAAAATCGATTTTGTAGGGATTTTCAAAAGCTATAAGAATATGTGAATCAAATTACTTGAGATTCCTTGATTTTCAAATGGGGAGAGTTTAAAGCGCCTGAATAAGGTGATGTTCGATGGTAAATGTAGGTGTTGAACGGCTATATCTATCCGAATTTTCACTGTATGAAAAATCTGCACACAGAAGAAATTTCGTCATTGAAGAAGCCACAATATATTACCTTATCGTTTTTTTCGTATCTTCAGTATTTTGGGAGATATTTTCAAGAAAAGGGTTAAAAACACGACCCTGTAAAAAATCGTTTCCTCTTTAAACTCCAATTTTTCTAAAATTGAGCATTTTAAATTGGTCAAACCTCGTGGATGTATTAACAGTATGTATAAAAAGAGAATCACAGAAGGGTGGCGATCAATTTCAGTTTTGGGGTACTTTGGGGGTTGATTTGTAACGTTCAAAAATTAATGTTAATTTTGCTTGAACAAATTATGCAAAGTTGTATAGTATGGATCTACCCTTTATTTGATTCAATATTTTATTATATTCGATATACATGTATACAGTTTTGAATTTTCTATGAATGTGGCATTTGTCTGTTATAGTTTCTTCTCGTCATATCTGAAATTACGGAATGGTTAATTTATTGAATCCTTGTAGATTTAATTACTACACTACATTGAGTCAGTTCATATTTTCCTGTATATGAAAATATTTTCGTACGCCGCTAACATCGACCAACTGCAGATAATGCAAATTCAAACGATGGTTGAAATGGAATCACTCACCTTGCACCATAGAATAGTATTTGAAGCAATCGCCAAATATCCTCGATCCAAGTTATTGTTTATATTCTGGTGACTAGGTGGCGTATGTGTGTTATATTAGAATTATCAATGGACCCTTTGTCTCAGTATTGCGCAATATTGCATCAGCTTCTACGCCGTAGCTAGAGGAACCGTTTCAGCAGTTTCCAAGGACTTCTATGAATAGAGGAGAACGACGCAGATCTTCATCAGCATCTCCGAAGTTATAAATATCAAGAATCAAGAAAACTTCGTCATTCAAGTCTTCCCAGTCTTCGAATCATTATTAACTTATTTAATCCGATATTCCGATAATAAAATATTAGAGAAAATAAATCATTTCTTAAAAAAACATAAACACCAAGTTTATGATTTGACAAATTGGCGCAGTCGGTAGGATACGAAAACGCTGTGGAATCCAAAAGAAGAAACAGCGGTAGTCTTCAGACTTTCAACGAGCCAAGAACCACGAAAGCAGAAACCCAGTGGACAGGACGGTCTCTTCAGCATCAAGAAACCCGCATAAGTCGTCGCCGTTGCTCATCTTATAATGGGGAAATCGCTACGAGAAACACGCGTAAGTTGTCGAACGCTGCTCATCTTGCTGTAGCCAAAGCTCATGAAGTAGGATTGCATTCTGCCACACCGCAACACAACGAACAACAAGCAACAACGAACAACAAGCAACAACCCAAAGAAGCCACATCAATCCCAAGAAAACCAATCCCAAGAAGCTACTTCCACCCCAGAAGCCACTTCAACTCCACGAAGCCGCTTCAGTCCCAGAAAACTTCAACTTCAAGCTACTGGTCAATTTAGGAATAACCTGCGTGAGTACAACTTGAATCATTCATTTCACTCTCTATTGTTTTGCAAAATTTCGTAAGATTTGGTGATTGCTGTAACCTTATATTGAATTCAACACAATAAGTTACAATTCATTGTGGGTTCGAACGTTGAATCTATTCCATGAATAAACACATGTCAAAACTGACAAGTCTCCTTGTCTCTACCTGATGTCACATATTCGATATATAAGGAGATGAATCAGTTACTACAATTCTCCCCCTCTTATTGAAAAAACATCAAAATGAAAGAAAAAAAAATATGAAAATCTGATTGAAACCAGAATTAGAACAATCGGAATCAGGTAACATAATCGCGAAGAATTGTCGAAGGACGACGTAAACGTTCTGAACGTCTTGGAAGAACTGGTGGCTGTTGGGGTACCATTGGTTCAGGAGCTGGTAAAACAACATTTGGCTGCATAAATACTGGTGGAACCATCATCTCAGTACGAGTAGTTTCATCATCTGTTGCCTCATCTGTATCTAAATCGAAGGAGATTTTCTTGGGCACGCTCGTTTTTCGAAGTTGATCAATATGTCTTTTGTAGACATAACCATCATCCAACTTGACGGTGTAATGAAGTGCTCCGTGCTTGGCAATAATGGTGCCAAATCTCCAAGTTTGTTCCGTGTTATCGTAAAACCTAGACTGTACTCTATCGCCCACCTTAAGCTGACGAGTGCCTGGAATTCGTACAACTTCAAGATCAGTAGGTTCACTGAATGGCTTTGATGGCATCCAAACGGATACGCAGTTTCCTATTGAGATATAGTTCTGCAGGAGACCTTATATTGAATCCAACACAATAAGTAACAATTCATTGTGGGTTCGAACGTTGAATCTATTCCATGAATAAATACATGTCAAAACTGACAAGTCTCCTTGTCTCTACCTGATGTCACATATTCGATATACAAGGAGATGAATCAGTTACTACAGTGATATATTTCAAATCAGTTTATTCTTCAAATTTTCGAAACATGTCTCATCACAGTTCAAATCAAAGCCTTCATGAACTTGAAGAACCACTAGAACAGTATGAACTTTCCGAAATATTTTCAATAGTACCGGAGTACAATGGTGATTCAATTTCGCTAGGAAATTTCATAAATGCTTGCGACCATGCACAACAAATGGCCGTAGACCAACAGAAAATACTGTAAACGATTCACATACGGAATAAGTTGAGAGGAAAAGCCGCTCAATTGATAAATTCTTGAAACCCGAGTACAAACGTAGAAATTAAAGCTTTGTTAAATTCTCATTTTGGTGATTCTAGAGATTTAACTTCACTAATTCAGGACCTTCAACGCTTAAGACAAGGAACCGGAGAGAATGCTCTCACATTATTTTCTCGACTACAGAGTCATAATGCAAAAATGTTATCATGCATTCAAAAATCGCATTTAACAATTGAAAACAAGGCAGCACAGTCAAACTTAATAGAATCCATGGTATTGAACACGTTACTTACAGGACTTGAACCAAAATTAGGTCAGATAATAAGAGCAAGTAACCCTTAAACAATGTTAGAAGCATCAAGTAGAATAAAGCGTGAGATACAGCTCTCATACTCTGAAAACCAAAAGATAGCCAGTAGACAAATGAATTCAAATATGACCAGACAAATTCAAAATAGGCAGACAAATTCTCAAAGAACTAATCTTTCACGAACTAACTACAATCACAATCAGCTACAATCAAGGCCAGCTTATCAACAAAATTTTCAATATCAAACAAATTTTCAACGACCTACTTATCAACAAAATAAACCCAGAACTAATTTTCAAACTCAACCACCAACACAATTTCAACCATCTAATTCGAATCAATTCAGGCAGCAATCTTATGGAAACCCACAAAATAGACCATCAGTCATACAGAGAAATCCAAATAATGCATTTCCGAAAACACATTGGATTGAATATGATGATTTTGGAAACGAAATAAGGGCATATAAACCTTTCTATAACGTGTGAGATATAGAAGAAAATTCATTTTATGATGATAGTCTTCATCAGGACGATTTTTCCTTAACTAAAGTGAATGAAGAGAATATGTATGATACTGATCATTACTATTCATCGAATTCAACTGCACTAAATAATGATACTGATCATTATACACCTACAGATATGGATTTTGACAATTCCCTATCGATAGACAACCCACCTATAGATCGAATAACGAATCAATTCATCGATCTATCGATCAATCAAACGGACAATATCAATCCTCACTTTCAAGAAACCCAGTATACAGACAATCTAATTGTAGAACATTCACACGTGCAAGAGAATATCGAGATATCAGAGAACCTTGCAGCGCTAATAAAAACACCCAGCAACCTAACAATGAACGACCAACAATTTCTTTAAATCCCAACGTTGGCAATTTATTCTATATCATCAGTGCAAACAACTTCAGAATTCTTATCGACACAGGAACTAGTATTTCAGTCTTTAAAAAGAAAACTACTGAAAATTATACAAGGCGATCTCCAGAAATTATTCCAATAACGGGTATAACAGGAGGAAGAGTAATAATAACCGAATCAGTAATGATACCATTTGGACCAGAAGAACACCCAGTGTTTCATAAAGTTTCCGTACATGACTCAGATATAGAATTTGACGGAATTTTAGGAACAGACTTTTTACAACATTTTGATGGAATCGTAGACATCGGACAAAGAATGCTAATTTTAAATCACAAAACCTTACCCTTATACTCTGCAAATAAATCATTAGAACCTCAACTTCCTTCACAGAACACTGAACAAAAAATCGATAAATATGTTGATCAGAAAATGAAAAATATAATTTCAATCGAACCAAGAGTAGAAAAGGTCTACAAATTAAAATCAAAATTTCAAAACACAGAAGCTATACTGTTAGCTACTGAAAAGCATAAAGTAAGACTCCCCAATGCACTAGTCAAAATTAATGAAAAAGGAGAATTTTTAGTAACCATTGCCAACATAAAGAATTTAATGAAAATCAGTTATATGAAAAAACAGAGAATCCTCAAATGAGTCGTCGTGGAGAAATGAAAAGATTACTGAGATAAGACCATCTAAATGATGAAGAGAAAGAGTTAATTGAAAATCTTTGTTTAGAATTCACAGATATATTTTATCTAGAAGGTGATCCTCTAACATTTAATAGTGAAATTGAACATTCTATCAAATTAAAAGAAAACGCAGAACCAGTTTCAACAAAGTCTTATAGGTATCCACACATACATGAAGAAGAAGTAAAGTCATAAATTTCAAAATTATTGGAACAAAATATAATAAGACCATCAGTTTCACCTTGGTCAGCCCCAGTTTGGGTAGTACCTAAAAAACTCGACGCATCTGGAAAACAAAAATGGCGTGTTGTAATTGATTACAGAAAACTAAATGAGTTAACCATTGATGACACATATCCTTTACCTAACATCTTAGACTTATTAGACCAACTCGGAAAATGTCAATATTTCACCACTCTTGACTAAGCTTCAGGATTCCACCAAATTGAAATGGATCCTGAAGATATAGAAAAACTGCTTTTTCTGAAGAAAATGAACTATACGAATTTACGAGAATGCCATTCGGAATGAAAAAGTCTCCCTCCACTCTTCATAGAATTTTAGACCATATTCTAACCGGACTCAGGAACAAAATATGCTTAGTTTACATGGATGACATAATTGTCTATTCTCCAAAGATTGATGAACACATACAAAATTTAACTCTAGTTTTCAAACGCTTACGAAAATCTAATTTGAAAATACAGCCTGATAAATGCGAATTTTTAAGACAAGAAGTCGCTCATTTAGGACATGTTATTACTCAAGATGTTGTTAAACCAAACCTAGCAAAAGTCGAATGTATATTGAATAATTCAGAACCGCAAAAAACCCTAAAGGAAATCAAACAATTTTTAGGACTTGCAGGATATTATAGACAATTTATCCCAAATTTTTCCAAAATATCAAAACCAATGACAAGATTGCTACAAAAAGATATCCCCTTCAAATTTGACAATGAATGTGAAAATTCTTTTCAAGAATTGACAAAAGCTTCAACTCCAACTCCAATTTTGATTTATCCAAATTTTGATGAACCTTTCATCTTAACTACTGATGCATCCGCATTTGCGATCGGAGCCGTTTTATCTCAAGGCCCAATAGGAAAAGATTTACCTATTGCATACGCATCGAGAACATTATGTCCCGCCGAAACAAAATATTCGACAATAGAACGCGAATTATTAGCCATGGTATGGTCTGTGAAACATTTTCGTCCTTATCTTTACGGCAGAAGATTCAAATTCATCGTCGACCACCGACCCCTCACTTGGTTATTTTCAATCAAAAATATATAACTCATATGGAAAGGTTATAGCTGTTGCTATTAAAGATGAAAGACTGTATAAGATGAAATGTTATGTTAATAAAACAATGCTAGAAGCAAATGTTAGTAAAAGCAACATGACTACAAAAGAAAAATTGCATCGTACATTGGGACATATAAATTTTAATAATTTGGAAATAATGTGCAAAAATGAAGCTTTGGATGGACTACCTAAAGAGATTGAATCAGAATATTTAAAGTGTGTGACATGTATTCAAAATAAAATGCACAAATTACCTTTTGATAATAACCGTGGAAGAGCAGAGAATATATTACAGATAGTTCATACAGATTTAAATGGCCCACATCAAACAACAGGAAATCAAGGCGAAAAATATTTTTTAAGTTTTATAGATGACTATAGCAAATTAATCAAAGTTTATTGTATCCGAACAAAAGATGAAGTATATGATTGTTTGGTGCAGTATGTAAATGAAGTACAAAATCTCACTGATAAAACGATAAAAGAATTGCGATGTGATAATGGTAAGGAGTATATGAATGCAAGAGTTTTACAGTTTGCAAAAGAGAAGGGAATATCAATAAAACCTTGTCCAGCATATGTACATGAGCTTAATGGAACTGCTGAAAGGTATAACAGATCTTTAATGGATATGGGGAGGTGTCTCTAATCAGAAGCAAAAGTTGCAAGAAAATATTGGCCAGAAATAATTAAAACAGCTGCATATCTCAAGAATAGAACCTTCACAAATACTATTGAAAGGAAAACTCCATATGAAATATTTTTCAGAAAGAAGCCAACAATAAAGTATCTGAAAATGTATGGCAGTAAGGTTTTTGTACGAATACCAGAAGAGAGAAGAAAATCTAAATGGGACAAGAAAGCAGAAACAGGAATCTTACTAGGTTATAGTGACACTGGATATAGAGTACTGATCAACAACAAAATAATAATAGCTAGACACTGTGATATTATAGAAGATGATATAACATTGTGCGGATTTGAAGAAGACGAAAAAGATAGACAGACAAAAGAAGAAAAAGAAAGGGAAAGGTGCACTGCAGAACTCTTAGAAGAAAATCATGCAGATAAAGTAAATAGCGATAATGATATTGAACTCGATGAAAACAGCGAAGGAGAAAGACCAAAAAGAAAAGTCAAGCCACCACTACGATTTGATGAAGAATTCGGTTATTATTGTATAAATGTGAACTACTGTGACGCTATGAACCCAGAAAATTTTGAGGAGGCGATAACTTGTAAGGATTCAAATAAATGGAAGGAAGCTATGGACCATGAGATGGACAGCCTAGTGAAGAATAAAACATGGACTCTTGTTGACAAGCCACCCAAGAACAAAAAGGTAATCGATGTAAAATGGATCTACAAAAAGAAGAGTGAAAATGAATATAAAGCCAGGTTAGTGGTTAGAGGATTCCAACAAACTGATTGTATTGACGATACTTATTCCCCTGTAGCGAAAATGCCAACTTTAAAACTGTTATTATCTTATTGTTGTCAAAATTCTTTGAAAATCCATCAAATGGATGTAGAGACAGCGTTTCTTAATGGTAAAGTTTTATCTGAAGTCTATGTAAAACAGCCAATTGGCTATGAAAATGACACTGAAAAGGTTTATATTTTAAATAAATCATTATACGGTTTAAAAGAAAGTCCCCGTGCTTGGTATGAATGTTTCAATGAATTTCTGACTGAACTGAATTTTAAAAGATGTAAATATGATTTTTGTTTGTATTTCAAAAAGGAAAATGACATAGTTGTGTACATTTTATTATTTGTTGATGATCTCTTGATTTGCTGTTCAGACAAAAGGGTGATTGATGACATTAATAAGAAATTATCTGATAAATTTAGAATGAAAGATTAAGGCAAAGTAAAAAATTACATTGGTATAAACATTGAATATAATTATGATCAAGACAACATTTTAACTTTGAGTCAGGAACATTACATTGAGTCCTTAGCAAAACGTTATAATATTGAAAATGCAAAATTGTATAAAACACCTATGGAAATAAATTTGAAATTGGGAAAATCTGAATTAAATGAAGATGTTAAGTATAGAAATTTGATAGGTGCACTGTTATATATTAGTTCTGGTACTAGACCAGATATTTTTTTTTGTGTAAATTATCTGAGCCGCTTTCAGAATTGCTGTGATAAGACACATTTCAGATATGCCTTGAGAGTACTGAAATATTTATTCTTGACAAAAAACTTAAAATTGAAATATTATAAAAATGATCATGCTGATATATTAGATTGTTTTGCTGATTCTGATTGGGCAGGAGATGTAATAGACAGGAAATCTACAACTGGATATGTAATTAGATTGTATGGCAATGTTATCTTGTGGAAATCAAAAAAACAGAACTGTATAACAAAATCTTCTACATTTGCTGAATATATAACACTGTCTGAAGCAGTAACAGAAATAAATTTCTTAATATGTCTAATAAATGATGTTTTTACAAAAAATTGTGGACCAGTCAAAATATATGAAGACAATTCAGGTGCAGTAGCTATAGCTAATTATGGAAATTTTACTAAGAACTCCAAACACATAGAGGTACATTATCATTATATACACGAAAATGTCAAGGAAAGAAAAATTGAAGTTGTTAAAATAGAGTCTGAAAATAATATTGCTGACATATTAACTAAAGCATTGGGAAATGTTAAATTCCTCAAATTCAGAGAGTGTTCAAATATAAAGATATAGGGCAAGATATGTAGAAATAAAATTAGGATAAGTTGGTTTATAGAAATGCCAAATTACTAGAGACTGTACTGTATTCTAATCTGATAATTGGTTACCTATATTACTTTTGAGTATTATTTGTTGCAATATAAATGTAAGGAGGCGTGTTGGTATAATAATATACATTTATATTGGCAACATTGAGTATGCACTTATTCTTGTGATTCTGTGAGCTATGCGTTTCGTGTGTGCAGAAAATATGGACGACAGAAAATAAGTAAAATGTGTAGTTTGTACTGGAAAAGCTTATTCTAAATAAAAGTCGTGAAGGACAAGCTAAACAAGTTTTATTCATCATATTAACAATTTGAATCGAGTATATTTACGGATAAATGGAGAACGGCTATAACCATACCTCCTCACAAGAATGGAAGTAGGAAAAATATAGAGAATCACACAGCAATTTCAACAATGTGTGCACCAGTCAAATTGTTGGAGCACATAATACACATAGTCCAGAAGATGAAGTTAAAAAAATGGTAAAACCTCGCAATTTTTTCGTCCAGCACCGATTTGTACAAAAATTTGGGATTGGACTTATTTCACCCTTTGGTTCATTTTCTATAGTGTGATGTTGTACAATTTTAATTTCTTAGGGGTGAAAACTACCCCTTACTGTACAAAATCATTATAAAATAACATTAAAAACCTAAATATGGGTAAAAATAGTTAAATAATGATTGTTCCATGATTCAGAATACAATTTCATAATTTTTCAACCTACCCTTATGAAAAACTATTGGAAACGTTGAAATTTTTATAATATATCTTCTAACTTTGAAATACAGTGGTGAGAAATCAACGAAATATATACTCACACACGCGAGCAGATGTTTCTTCTTCTCTTTCTCCCAATATGAATGGAAAAAGTGGAACATATAACTTACAACGGCCGAATATACCGGGTATATAGATTACTACGCTCCCAAGCGGGTAATTCGAATTTTTCAAAAAAAATTGATCGGTTTATTAAGCATAGCTCCTTCATTCCAGGTGATAGTAATTTTTTTTCAAAATCGATTTTGTAGGGATTTTCAAAAGCTATAAGAATATGTGAATCAAATTACTTGAGATTCCTTGATTTTCAAATGGGGAGAGTTTAAAGCGCCTGAATAAGGTGATGTTCGATGGTAAATGTAGGTGTTGAACGGCTATATCTATCCGAATTTTCACTGTATGAAAAATCTGCACACAGAAGAAATTTCGTCATTGAAGAAGCCACAATATATTACCTTATCGTTTTTTTCGTATCTTCAGTATTTTGGGAGATATTTTCAAGAAAAGGGTTAAAAACACGACCCTGTAAAAAATCGTTTCCTCTTTAAACTCCAATTTTTCTAAAATTGAGCATTTTAAATTGGTCAAACCTCGTGGATGTATTAACAGTATGTATAAAAAGAGAATCACAGAAGGGTGGCGATCAATTTCAGTTTTGGGGTACTTTGGGGGTTGATTTGTAACGTTCAAAAATTAATGTTAATTTTGCTTGAACAAATTATGCAAAGTTGTATAGTATGGATCTACCCTTTATTTGATTCAATATTTTATTATATTCGATATACATGTATACAGTTTTGAATTTTCTATGAATGTGGCATTTGTCTGTTATAGTTTCTTCTCGTCATATCTGAAATTACGGAATGGTTAATTTATTGAATCCTTGTAGATTTAATTACTACACCACATTGAGTCAGTTCATATTTTCCTGTATATGAAAATATTTTCGTACGCCGCTAACATCGACCAACTGCATCAGTATATCGTTGAACCTGAAACACAAGATGTCGATAAATTAGATAATGCAAATTCAAACGATGGTTGAAATGGAATCACTCACCTTGCACCATAGAATAGTATTTGAAGCAATCGCCAAATATCCTCGATCCAAGTTATTGTTTATATTCTGGTGACTAGGTGGCGTATGTGTGTTATATTAGAATTATCAATGGACCCTTTGTCTCAGTATTGCGCAATATTGCATCAGCTTCTACGCCGTAGCTAGAGGAACCGTTTCAGCAGTTTCCAAGGACTTCTATGAATAGAGGAGAACGACGCAGATCTTCATCAGCATCTCCGAAGTTATAAATATCAAGAATCAAGAAAACTTCGTCATTCAAGTCTTCCCAGTCTTCGAATCATTATTAACTTATTTAATCCGATATTCCGATAATAAAATATTAGAGAAAATAAATCATTTCTTAAAAAAACATAAACACCAAGTTTATGATTTGACAAATTGGCGCAGTCGGTAGGATACGAAAACGCTGTGGAATCCAAAAGAAGAAAGAGCGGTAGTCTTCAGACTTTCAACGAGCCAAGAACCACGAAAGCAGAAACCCAGTGGACAGGACGGTCTCTTCAGCATCAAGAAACCCGCATAAGTCGTCGCCGTTGCTCATCTTATAATGGGGAAATCGCTACGAGAAACACGCGTAAGTTGTCGAACGCTGCTCATCTTGCTGTAGCCAAAGCTCATGAAGTAGGATTGCATTCTGCCACACCGCAACACAACGAACAACAAGCAACAACGAACAACAAGCAACAACCCAAAGAAGCCACATCAATCCCAAGAAAACCAATCCCAAGAAGCTACTTCCACCCCAGAAGCCACTTCAACTCCACGAAGCCGCTTCAGTCCCAGAAAACTTCAACTTCAAGCTACTGGTCAATTTAGGAATAACCTGCGTGAGTACAACTTGAATCATTCATTTCACTCTCTATTGTTTTGCAAAATTTCGTAAGATTTGGTGATTGCTGTAACCTTATATTGAATTCAACACAATAAGTTACAATTCATTGTGGGTTCGAACGTTGAATCTATTCCATGAATAAACACATGTCAAAACTGACAAGTCTCCTTGTCTCTACCTGATGTCACATATTCGATATATAAGGAGATGAATCAGTTACTACAATTCTCCCCCTCTTATTGAAAAAACATCAAAATGAAAGAAAAAAAAATATGAAAATCTGATTGAAACCAGAATTAGAACAATCGGAATCAGGTAACATAATCGCGAAGAATTGTCGAAGGACGACGTAAACGTTCTGAACGTCTTGGAAGAACTGGTGGCTGTTGGGGTACCATTGGTTCAGGAGCTGGTAAAACAACATTTGGCTGCATAAATACTGGTGGAACCATCATCTCAGTACGAGTAGTTTCATCATCTGTTGCCTCATCTGTATCTAAATCGAAGGAGATTTTCTTGGGCACGCTCGTTTTTCGAAGTTGATCAATATGTCTTTTGTAGACATAACCATCATCCAACTTGACGGTGTAATGAAGTGCTCCGTGCTTGGCAATAATGGTGCCAAATCTCCAAGTTCGTTCCGTGTTATCGTAAAACCTAGACTGTACTCTATCGCCCACCTTAAGCTGACGAGTGCCTGGAATTCGTACAACTTCAAGATCAGTAGGTTCACTGAATGGCTTTGATGGCATCCAAACGGATACGCAGTTTCCTATTGAGATATAGTTCTGCAGGAGACCTTATATTGAATCCAACACAATAAGTAACAATTCATTGTGGGTTCGAACGTTGAATCTATTCCATGAATAAATACATGTCAAAACTGACAAGTCTCCTTGTCTCTACCTGATGTCACATATTCGATATACAAGGAGATGAATCAGTTACTACAGTGATATATTTCAAATCAGTTTATTCTTCAAATTTTCGAAACATGTCTCATCACAGTTCAAATCAAAGCCTTCATGAACTTGAAGAACCACTAGAACAGTATAAACTTTCCGAAATATTTTCAATAGTACCGGAGTACAATGGTGATTCAATTTCGCTAGGAAATTTCATAAATGCTTGCGACCATGCACAACAAATGGCCGTAGACCAACAGAAAATACTGTAAACGATTCACATACGGAATAAGTTGAGAGGAAAAGCCGCTCAATTGATGAATTCTTGAAACCCGAGTACATACGTAGAAATTAAAGCTTTGTTAAATTCTCATTTTGGTGATTCTAGAGATTTAACTTCACTAATTCAGGACCTTCAACGCTTAAGACAAGGAACCGGAGAGAATGCTCTCACATTATTCTCTCGACTACAGAGTCATAATGCAAAAATGTTATCATGCATTCAAAAATCGCATTTAACAATTGAAAACAAGGCAGCACAGTCAAACTTAATAGAATCCATGGTATTGAACACGTTACTTACAGGACTTGAACCAAAATTAGGTCAGATAATAAGAGCAAGTAACCCTTAAACAATGTTAGAAGCATCAAGTAGAATAAAGCGTGAGATACAGCTCTCATACTCTGAAAACCAAAAGATAGCCAGTAGACAAATGAATTCAAATATGACCAGACAAATTCAAAATAGGCAGACAAATTCTCAAAGAACTAATCTTTCACGAACTAACTACAATCACAATTAGCTACAATCAAGGCCAGCTTATCAACAAAATTTTCAATATCAAACAAATTTTCAACGACCTACTTATCAACAAAATAAACCCAGAACTAATTTTCAAACTCAACCACCAACACAATTTCAACCATTCAATTCGAATCAATTCAGGCAGCAATCTTATGGAAACCCACAAAATAGACCATCAGTCATACAGAGAAATCCAAATAATGCATTTCCGAAAACACATTGGATTGAATATGATGATTTTGGAAACGAAATAAGGGCATATAAACCTTTCTATAACGTGTGAGATATAGAAGAAAATTCATTTTATGATGATAGTCTTCATCAGGACGATTTTTCCTTAACTAAAGTGAATGAAGAGAATATGTATGATACTGATCATTACTATTCATCGAATTCAACTGCACTAAATAATGATACTGATCATTATACACCTACAGATATGGATTTTGACAATTCCCTATCGATAGACAACCCACCTATCGATCGAATAACGAATCAATTCATCGATCTATCGATCAATCAAACGGACAATATCAATCCTCACTTTCAAGAAACCCAGTATACAGACGATCTAATTGTAGAACATTCACACGTGCAAGAGAATATCGAGATATCAGAGAACCTTGCAGCGCTAATAAAAACACCCAGCAACCTAACAATGAACGACCAACAATTTCTTTAAATCCCAACGTTGGCAATTTATTCTATATCATCAGTGCAAACAACTTCAGAATTCTTATCGACACAGGAACTAGTATTTCAGTCTTTAAAAAGAAAACTACTGAAAATTATACAAGGCGATCTCCAGAAATTATTCCAATAACGGGTATAACAGGAGGAAGAGTAATAATAACCGAATCAGTAATGATACCATTTGGACCAGAAGAACACCCAGTGTTTCATAAAGTTTCCGTACATGACTCAGATATAGAATTTGACGGAATTTTAGGAACAGACTTTTTACAACATTTTGATGGAATCGTAGACATCGGACAAAGAATGCTAATTTTAAATCACAAAACCTTACCCTTATACTCTGCAAATAAATCATTAGAACCTCAACTTCCTCCACAGAACACTGAACAAAAAATCGATAAATATGTTGATCAGAAAATGAAAAATATAATTTCAATCGAACCAAGAGTAGAAAAGGTCTACAAATTAAAATCAAAATTTCAAAACACAGAAGCTATACTGTTAGCTACTGAAAAGCATAAAGTAAGACTCCCCAATGCACTAGTCAAAATTAATGAAAAAGGAGAATTTTTAGTAACCATTGCCAACATAAATGCTATCGAAAAAACCATTGATTTTTCAGATTTACAATTTGAAGAATTTAATGAAAATCAGTTATATGAAAATGAGTCGTCGTGGAGAAATGAAAAGATTACTGAGATAAGACCATCTAAATGATGAAGAGAAAGAGTTAATTGAAAATCTTTGTTTAGAATTCACAGATATATTTTATCTAGAAGGTGATCCTCTAACATTTAATAGTGAAATTGAACATTCTATCAAATTAAAAGAAAACGCAGAACCAGTTTCAACAAAGTCTTATAGGTATCCACACATACATGAAGAAGAAGTAAAGTCATAAATTTCAAAATTATTGGAACAAAATATAATAAGACCATCAGTTTCACCTTGGTCAGCCCCAGTTTGGGTAGTACCTAAAAAACTCGACGCATCTGGAAAACAAAAATGGCGTGTTGTAATTGATTACAGAAAACTAAATGAGTTAACCATTGATGACACATATCCTTTACCTAACATCTTAGACTTATTAGACCAACTCGGAAAATGTCAATATTTCACCACTCTTGACTAAGCTTCAGGATTCCACCAAATTGAAATGGATCCTGAAGATATAGAAAAACTGCTTTTTCTGAAGAAAATGAACTATACGAATTTACGAGAATGCCATTCGGAATGAAAAAGTCTCCCTCCACTCTTCATAGAATTTTAGACCATATTCTAACCGGACTCAGGAACAAAATATGCTTAGTTCACATGGATGACATAATTGTCTATTCTCCAAAGATTGATGAACACATACAAAATTTAACCCTAGTTTTCAAACGCTTACGAAAATCTAATTTGAAAATACAGCCTGATAAATGCGAATTTTTAAGACAAGAAGTCGCTCATTTAGGACATGTTATTACTCAAGATGTTGTTAAACCAAACCTAGCAAAAGTCGAATGTATATTGAATTATTCAGAACCGCAAAAAACCCCAAAGGAAATCAAACAATTTTTAGGACTTGCAGGATATTATAGACAATTTATCCCAAATTTTTCCAAAATATCAAAACCAATGACAAGATTGCTACAAAAAGATATCCCCTTCAAATTTGACAATGAATGTGAAAATTCTTTTCAAGAATTGACAAAAGCTTCAACTTCAACTCCAATTTTGATTTATCCAAATTTTGATGAACCTTTCATCTTAACTACTGATGCATCCGCATTTGCGATCGGAGCCGTTTTATCTCAAGGCCCAATAGGAAAATATTTACCTATTGCATACGCATCGAGAACATTATGTCCCGCCGAAACAAAATATTCGACAATAGAACGCGAATTATTAGCCATGGTATGGTCTGTGAAACATTTTCGTCCTTATCTTTACGGCAGAAGATTCAAATTCATCGTCGACCACCGACCCCTCACTTGGTTATTTTCAATCAAGGAGCCTGACATCAGATTAGCCAGATGGCGTTTAAAACTCGAAGAATATCAATTCGAAGTAATCTATAGACCTGGTGAAATTCACAAGAATGCTGACGCTTTATCGAGACTAAAACTTAATCATTTCAAACAGTGTTCAAAATTCAATAAAATACTAATGGCAAATGAAAATGATGAACCCGAACCTGAAATTTCAGATACTGAAATAGCACAAGAAACAGTACTAGAAGAACTCACAACATTCTCGAGACTTTATAAAACTAAATCTGTAATAGATTATTCTAAATTTTCATTCATCAATGAACAAATACTTGACAAAAAACACAAAAACATTGTAATATTCCCACAAAGAAATAAAATAACAGAATTATATGAAAAAATATTTGAAGATATGTTCGAGGAATATCCGGACTCCAGATATAATAAAGTTAATGTCCTCAACAGTAAATCAGTGAAAAATAGAAAATACTATATAATACCATTACCATTCGATCCAGAAGGAGCGATTGAATATATGTTCAGTTCCTTATACAGAGATCAACATGTCTTTGAGCCCTCAAAAGTATACAAAGTTGAGAATAATGCTGACTTACCAATCCAAGAAATGTTTTCATACATTTTGGCAGATCAGGAAGACATAAAATTTCAAATTTGTCAAAATATTGTACAGACCCCAGATGAAGATCAAATTCCTATAATTTTAGATCAATTTCATAATGGTTAAACTGACCTACATCGAGGAATTAATGAAACTTTACGAAGAATTAGACAAAAATATAATCGGACAGGTATCGTCAAAGATGTAGAAAACTATGTGAAAGCTTGCGAAACTTGTCAGAAAACAAAAATTTGTAGAAAAAATTTAGACAGCCCTTTGGTAATAACTGAAACACCCAAAACACCTTTTAAAAGAATAAACATCGACATTTTAGAAATACCAACTGAAAATTACATATCGACAATTAGATGTGAATTAACTAAGTTCACTCAAGCTCACCCTATACCTGATAAAACAGCAAAGACAGTAGTCACTACTTTACAACTATACTTTCAACATCATGGAACCCCTTTGAGAATCCATGCAGATTCAGGAAAAGAATTTAATAACCATCTTTTGAAAGACCTATGCACTCTCTTCAATGTCAAACTTACTTTTTCTAGTGTAGTCCATCCCCAATCAAATGGATCGCTAGAACGCTTTCATGCCACCCTTACAGAAATGATACGTGCAAATAGAGATGAAAACCCTGACGATCATACTTTGGAAATTGTACCCTATGCAGTTATATGTTATAATTACAGTCAAAATAAAACACACGGATTTACCCCTCATGAATTAATATTCGGACATACGGCAGGTAGACCCCAGAGACTTTATACAATCAAAAAGACCCTATGACCAAATATGTCAGAGATTTAAATAATAAAATGGACTATTTCTATAAACTAGCACGAGCAAATATTGAAGGAAAAAAGGAAAAAACAAAAGTTATACTTGATGAACGTTTACATCACGAACCCACCACTTACAATATTGGAGACAAAGTATTCGTAAAATCTTGAAACAAATCAAATGACTGAAGTAAATTTCGATAGAATGAAACCATATTTTGTTTCAGATCAAAACTCAGATCAAGAATGATTGCCCTGATACTTTTCGCCATCACTATAGTCAACGCCCAGTATAAACTGACACCTATCAACAACTCTATAGGTATATTTTATCATGAAAAAGGTGAAATGAAAATATCAAATGAGAAATGAACTCTACTTATTGTTAAAGATATGGCACAAATCAAAGAAGCCATTGATCATAATGATCTTATCTTAAATAATAATATATCTGGTAGACACTGATAATCCGCGCATGAAATATTTCAACGGAGAAATCAGCATGCATATCAGCTTGCTCAGTAAAATAGCTGAACAAGTAGACACTAAGTATAATGAAACGCAAATAGATTCGAATGATTATAATAAACGATACAAAAGCGGACTTATAAATGGAGTAGGTTCATCTTGGAAAGCACTCACAGAAAATCAAATATCTGTTACTACGTCTGTTATTAGAGAATTCAATTCTACCATACAACAATTACAGGTAGATGAGAAAACATTCAATGAAGATATAAAGAAAATAGAATCTTGGATTAATAATCTTACAGACCAACTTGCTATAGTCGATGCAAAGTTGGAAACCATCGAAATTTGCGAACAGTTACTGGAAAGTTATACATTTCTAGAAGATTATTTGAATGATATGTTGAACGCTATTACTTTCACTAGATTACATATTATTCATACATCGACTATTAAAACTAAAGATCTACTATCATCTCTTCAAGAAATTTATCAAAATACTCAAAAAGTCAAGTTGAGTTTACTCAAGTAAACTCAACTTGAAACTTGGTTTCAACATTTTTTCATAATATTCCATTCAATTTCTTTATTTCCTTTTTTTGACTAGTATTTCATATTCGATACCTCAATTTTCTTGTCACAATATTATTTCATTCATTTCGTTATTTAAATTTTTTTGACTTATATTTCATATTCGAAATCTCGATTTTTCGTAACAACGGTGTTTTCTTTGATCAATCAATCCCTAATTTCATCATTGTGAGTAAACTCAACTTGAAACTTGGTTTCAACATTGTTTCATAATATTCCATTCAATTTCTTTATTTACCTTTTTTGACTAGTATTTCATATTCGATACCTCAATTTTCTTGTCACAATATTATTTCATTCATTTCGTTAATTAATTTTTTTTTGACTTATATTTCATATTCGAAATCTCGATTTTTCGTAACAACGGTGTTTTCTTTGATCAATCAATCCCTAATTTCATCATTGTGAGTAAACTCAACTTGAAACTTGGTTTCAACATTGTTTCATAATATTCCATTCAATTTCTTTATTTACATTTTTTGACTAGTATTTCATATTCGATACCTCAATTTTCTTGTCACAATATTATTTCATTCATTTCGTTAATTAATTTTTTTTTGACTTATATTTCATATTCGAAATCTCGATTTTTCGCAACAACGGTGTTTTCTT
Organism: Zygogramma bicolorata; assembly: GCA_032362365.1. Lineage (NCBI taxonomy): Eukaryota > Metazoa > Arthropoda > Insecta > Coleoptera > Chrysomelidae > Zygogramma > Zygogramma bicolorata. The sequence goes on along the minus strand of JAVJAQ010001445.1, from coordinate 445,716 downwards.
TGATCAATCAATCCCTAATTTCATCATTGACCAAAAAATTTTGATTTTGATTTTTTCTCACTTTATTGGTATTTTAATCTTTCCGCTCCTAGCAACAGGTTTCAATAGAGTTAAAAAATTTAGACAATGGAAGTCCGAACCATTATCATTCAGCAAAGAACATTGTCAACCACTTTCAAGCAAATAATTATTTTATCAATTGTTTTCTCCCCTTCACTTCGATTCGATTATTTTGTCGAGATATACGAGATTGTTATACAGAATGTCTCATTTTTATTATTATTTTTTTTCCTCCTTGGTTCAACTCGCCAATTTTCATCACGGCTAGTTGGAATCATGAATTATAATTATATTGGCTGTCCGAAATATACGAAACATGATTTTTATACGTTTTGGTTCTTATTGATCAAAATGTGGTACATACAGGTTTTCCCATCTCGCTCTACACTTTGATTTTGTTTATGAAATGGGGAGGGAAATCCAATTCAGTGTGTATGGTTGTTATAGTATTACTTTCCCTTCCTAGGGTTTTATTAACGGGTTTCCAAAAAAAAAAGCCTGGAACAGAAGGCTTCATTCCATATCCTGATGCACCAATAAGCAGACTGGTTGGACCTATACACTGTTTACCCACCTCATCTTGGTTTATAGTGTCGGCTTCCAACTCAACTATTGGTTGGACTACTTGAACACGTGCTATACCGGTTGTTCCACTATACTTCATGGTAAATGGTGTTGAGGTACTTCACTCAACAGCAGTCTACTATATAGCTGCCTTTCATCCACCGCTGGAAACACGCAAGTCTTTTGTTTGCTTTTGCTAATTGCTTTCGCTTATTGATCTTTTTTTGCTTATGGTCGGTTCATACACCACACTTTTACTTTTACTTTATCTTTTACTTTTACTTTTACCTTAAGAATGGAATTGGACCGTTCATACACCAGTGTTAAAGTAAACAGAACGCATGCGCAGTGATCGAAAACAAACGAAGAAGAAGAAGTAATCGTGGGTTACGTCATTGTTTTTATTTGCAATTTGCTATTTCGAATCGGATAATGACAGATATTTCACAGAGCACCCATTTTATATCATTTCTGTAAAATATTCAGAAAAATACGTTTCCTTATAATGTTAGTGGCACTGCTTGCTGTGATGACTTCACATGCACGCATGCGCAGTCCCTAAAATTATTTAGTTATCTCATTCTTAAAGTAAAAGTTCTCATCCTTAAACTAAAAGTAAAAGTAAAAGTGCCGTGTATGAACGCCTCGATTGATTTACATTGTGACAACTTTCTTAAAGTAAAAGATAAAGTAAAAGTAAAAGTGTGGTGTATGAACCGACCATTATACTTCGTTCTATATTCTGAAGCGGAAATTGAATGCGGTTACAAATGTTACTTTGCTGATTTTATTACCCTATCGTGCGCATACGCTTGAGCTCTCGCGACGCCACTCTCATTATAATCCTTGCTAGACCTGCATTTCGATTTCTGCGCTTGATTAAATATATGGACTAGCGTGCCTATCCATAGGAAAGTATTTTTGCGATATGAACTACGGTTTTTTTCACCTTCGACTTCCTGGTAAATTATAACCTCATACCAGTGCTATTGGTCATGGTTTTAAATATTAGTGTACGATTATTAGTGGGTTTGAAATGAAGTTTACTCATATTTGTGCTTACGTTCATCTGCATTAGTGTTCGTATTTTTTTTGCTACTGTTGTGTATACGTGCTCATGATTGGCTGTAAGAAAATTAAGAGATTTAACGCTATTATCTATTGGTGTATTTTCTTTGAAGCTTGCATCTGCTATTGAGACATTTGAGTTTTCAGATTCAATGTGTGCGAACTAAGTCTGGAAAATATATTCAAGTTTCAACGTTGATGCTATTTTGTGATTATTCAAATAAACTGTCATCCAGGTATTTTATTGTCTTATTACATATCCTCTGGTAAGTTAGGGATAGTGATGCGATGTTTATGGTATTTGTTGGGTAATTTACCTGGCGCCCATTAACATCAGTTTATAAATTTTGAAATCAACGAACCTCCCCATCTACACTGAGTGAAACCGCAAATACCCATTCAACATTAGATGTGATCGGTTGAGTGTTTGTGCCTTTAGTTAATTTGAAGGTTAAAGTTTTCACAGATTTTTCTCGAAGAAAAAAGCAGGTACGGATTTTATTTTGATCATAATTTCCACCCCCAAGATGGGGTGGCAACCACCTCCAAGGCTCTAGCGTACAGCGACCTAATATAGAAAATGATCCTTGAGCTATTCCCTACCTTCTGTGAAAATTTCAGGTAAATCCAGGGTGGACGAAAAAATTGCGAGCCAAAATGCTTCATTTCCTGGGCTAACACTAAATTATATCGTTATGCTAGCAAATATATAGTGTCACAGCAGCATAGTTTTATGAAGAAAAAGTCTATGGACAGTCATTTATTCCTATATCACGAGGCGTTCGCGAAGTACTAGTTTACAAATCGCATCTGGATACGGTATATACACACTTCAGGAAGACATTTGACATGGTAGATCACTATATTATTAAACCGCTACGAAAACTGAATAAATTTGGAACAGCAGAAAAATATTCGAAGTTTTTGGTGAGGGACAATCTGGGAACTCTCCTGTTCGTGTTGTTCATAAATGACCTTCCATCTATCTCGAGGTATTTAGATTGCTTTTTGTTTGTCAATGATCTGAAAATATTCAAAGCAGTAAATTCAGTGGAAGAATGCGAAATTTTGCAGAAAGATATTCACAAAATTCTTGAGTGGAGTTACAATAATAAGGTATTCTTTAATTTAAAATGTTGTATATTATCAATAGCATGTTCAAATCAGGTGATTGAGTTTACATATCGCATGGAGCAGGAGGTTCTAGAAAGGAAAAATGAGGTGAAGAGTTTAGGAGTCATATATAACAACAAATTTTCATTTACAACTCATGTCTTCAACATAGTTAGTCCTGCAAATAGAATGCTGGGTATCATCTTGAGCCAAACCCAAAATTTCCAAAAATTCTGATGTTTACGAGTGTCCCTGCTAGAGCTTAGTGAAATTTTCTTCTTGTCTGTGACAACTTTCTTTCCTAGACCTATTGATAACTATTGATAACCAGAAAGCCGGACGACACTTTAGAATACACAGTATACCGAAAGCACACCCACACAAACGGATACCTACACGCCGAATCCCACCATCAACCCTCACAAATGCAATCCGTAGTCAACACGCTGGTGACCCGAACTTTTCGTCTAACGGAAACAACAAACAGACCGAACAGAGACGTCCAAAGCACTTCGACAAAATGGCTATGGAACACACTCAATCAGAAGGGCAATCAGAAGAAGAAAAACTACCTTTCATCAAAATCGGAAGACTAATGAGAAAACAAAATATACGAGCCGTTTTCAAACCTCAAAGGACCATTTCGTCCTGCCTACCGAGACCAAAGGGCAAGATTCCTCTCGAAACCCAAGGAAAATATAGCATCACATGCGGAGATTGTGATAAGAAATATATAGGCCAGACGAATAGGAGAATGACATCTAGAGTGCAGGAACTTTAAAATATCATCATCTTCCGCTTTCTTTCAACACCACCACCAGGAAAGTCACAAAATAGATTTCGAAGCAGCGAAGCAAATAGTGCAGGTGGTTTCGAAGTTCTTTTTTCAACTATCAGTCACGATAAATCAACGTTTTATGTATGTATATATATATATATGTATATCTATATACATATATACTTCGAAACCAGATATATATATATATATATATATATATATATTGGTTTCGAAGTATATATATATATATATATATATATATATATATATATATATATATATATATATATATATATATATATATATATATATATATATATATATATACTTCGAAACCAGAGGAGTGATTTATGTTTATGGGGTTGCAGTATTTTGAAGATGCCAAAAGGATACGAATGAAACTCTTTGGTATTATGCCAAGCTTTCGGAAATGTTTATTTCCTTCCTCAGGACTTTACTGAAAATGATATACAAAAACTTACAATTCGTACGTTGAAATTCTTAGTGTGAACAAGAAAACTTACTATCATGAGTTTTTCCTAAAGTTAATTGCTTCATAACAATAGAAATGGATTTCATTTCATTTTTACTACAATATTTAAAATAATTTTTTTCTTCTCTGACCGAAAAACATGACCAGAAGGGTCACTTCTTTGCAGGTTAAGCACGTTGAACTTGATGGACTGTCATTCTTCATGGAACAGAGAGGTCTCTCAATTCTATATCATAAAATATCAGATGACAGCACTATCAATTTCATGATTACATTTTGTGTTAACAATTAGTAGACTGAACAGAGCAGAGCAGGAACTTGGGTTGAAAAAGAAGAAGAAAGAGAGATGGAGAGTTTTATGGAATAGAATTTATTATGCACTGGGGCACCACTAATGTCAGCTCGGCAACTCGTATAGTTCATGTAACCACATTAACCACATGTCTGTCAGTTTTTTCTGGAAGGAATCAATGAGCACTGAAGGTTGTGTTGTTTGACAAGACTGTTGTTCCAATGATCGCAGGAGTCGGAACCATCATCACAACCTGTATCAAACATTATACCTTATGTCCCTCGTTTGTCTGAATAGATAAAACGGATCGGCAACAGGTATAATGTTAGAACAACATTCAAAACAACAAATACTTTAAGATCAAAACTGACACATACCAAACCAAAGAACACAACGGAAAACACAAAAAATTGTTTTTATCAAATTCCTTATTCGTGCGGTCAAAAATATATTGGTGAAACATTCGACCATTGAAAGTGCGAAAGAGTGAACATATAGCGAAACATTCTCAACCCGTTATTTTATCGTTATCAGTTTGTTTGGTGTTTTTTCATTATTTGATCTTTCTCGTGAATTAACTATTATTTATTACTTGCAATCATCCATCTATCTGCCACTGTCGGCACTGTCGTTGCCAACTATGAATTGACTTATTTACAGAATTCTTTCCTTTGCGGTTCAGTGGTTTACTATAAGTTTCGTAAGATGGCGCCACTGGGCCTATCAGTATAACTCAATTCCTGTTTTGAAAACCGACGCTTTTTGTTGTGTTTTTTCTAACAATCTTATCAGCGTCTGAAGATTTTCACGATTGATTCGTATACTAAAACGGACGTGAAGCATTCTCAACTTGGCATTCTATATAGTAGAACTTTTATGGCTGATCCGTTTAAACTTACTCATCAGTATTTTTTGACGCTGGCTGGTCTTTTTTCAGGTAAGAAATTTACACCATTTCATTATATTCTCACATGCATTCTGCTAACCTTAAAACTTCCAAGTTGAATTCAAATTATACTTTTATCATGTCTTTATTCTATTCCCTGCCTGAACACTAGTATAAATGTAAGTCTTCTTTTAGTTGCCAAGCTGAGGACATTTCCTAGGCGCATACAAACTCGCATACTAATAATAAATAAAATCCACGATATTTCGACTTTCAATACCAGCCTCATCCACCCAATAAAAACCCTGAGATTCTCTGTTCCTGCTCAAACACAAGATGTACATCAGGAACAGACAGATAGGTGGTTCAAAATTATCAGACCACATTCTTACTGCCGATGGAGATCATAGAGTAGAATGAAATGACGAAAGAGGGCAATGACAGGAAACGAAAATTGAAGGAATCTGCTTTCATCATGCTGTCTGGTGAAGAATGCATATCCATGAGTTCGCTTGATATGGATCGCGGATGGCTACCTCTCCTGAAGGACAAAACGTTATGTCAAATTGGAAATATTTGACAAATGTCAATTACCAAGATTGCCTACAAAAGATATTTGGATGTGTACAGGAATTTTCATATCAGTTTTCAGAACGGAAACGGATTTAGTTTCCGAAACGTTAACGATGAGTATTTTTATATATATATATATATATATATATATATATATATATATATATATATATATATATATATATATATATATATATATATATATATATATATATATATATATATATAATTGTTGTTCTATCAAGAAAGAACCGTTTTTCAATAGACACAGCAACTTTTCGGGGTAGATTGAAAATCTGCCCTTCTACACTTGTATAGATTCAAATACTAATTCTTATATTTTCAGATTGTGGTAGGTTACAATACCCAGAAAACTACGGAACAAATATCGAGTCACCACAAAATAATGACGTTCAAACAATACCAAAGAGTTTCATTCATATCCTTTGGCATTTTCAAAATTGACTGCAACCCCATAAACAGAAATCACTCTGGTTCCGAATGTTTTTTGCCTGAAAACCGACAATTTCACTAACGACTTGCTTCAGTGAAAAATTTTTCATCCCCAAGAAGATGTGGCATCCACTCTCAGGGAAAAGGCAATCCTCGGCACAGGGTAGATTTTGAAAAAAAGGATAAGTAGAAAGTATATCAAATTTTCAATAATAATGAAGGAAATATAAATATATCATAAAAATTCTTAAACGAATTGAAATACAAAAACACTGAAGATTCATTTTTCTCGCAGTTTATCAAATTGATCTTGTATGACGATTTTTAATAAATGATTGAATGACTCGATAAGTGGACTGTATTTGATTTATTCAGTTTTATTTGCATAAATTCTTTGAAAAACTATATCTGAATATTTTTGTGTGTCAATCAATTTGTCAAGCTGTTGACAACATCTGTCGTCATTTCCAGTGAGAACATGATCTTCCACTCAACAAGAAGAACAGGGGCGCAGTAGCAATATTGCACAGCAAAAGTCTTAACATGCCGCCTCCCTTGAAAGTGCCTCACTTTCAATACAAATATAATCAATATTCGTTAATTAAAACAATGAAACATGAAAATGAATACAGAAAACGAATAATTCTCATAAAGTCAAAATTCCAACGATAAATGTTCATTTCTATGGACGGAAATTAACAGTCCTCGTCTGGAATTGGTAAAACACACAATTTAGCAACAGATCGTTTGATAATTTTTCCACTGCCTACTCGTAGAGAAACGACCCGCACTTTTTGATCCGTTCCTGGGTGTAACTCAGTGACCCTGGCCATTGGCCAAAGCAGCGGTGGTTGGTTTTCTTCGACAAGGACCACTAGACTTCCAACTTGGAGTTTTTGACGGGAGTTCTTGCACCATTTGTTGCGTTGCTGGAGCTGAGTTAAATACTCTCGTGACCATCGATCCCAAAAATGCTGGGTTATTTGCTGAACAAGCTGGTACCTTGACAGGCGATTACACTCAATATGTCGCACATCTTCTTGAGGTGGAGTTGCCAATGAATCGCCAATGAGAAAATGGGAAGGGGTTAAGGGTAACAAGTCATCAGGATCATTGGATAAGGGTGTGAGTGGGCGGGAATTGAGGCAAGCCTCGATTTGAGTTAAAATTGTGTACATTTCTTCATAAGTAAGCGAATTTGTTCCCAAAACTCTTTTCAGGTGGAACTTCGCTGACTTAACGGCCGCCTCCCATAGTCCTCCCATATGAGGGGAAGATGCAGGTATAAACTTCCAGTTTATTTTGTCCAAACTAAGAAAATTTTTAATTGCTTCATTATGTTCATGATTATTAATTAATTGATGTAATTCAGAAAAATGATTCTTGGCACCAACAAAATTTGTGCCGTTATCAGACGTGATTTCTGAAGGTTTACCTCTCCTCGATATGAAACGTTTGAGTGTATTCAGGAAGCTATCGGTACTCAGGTCATTTACCAATTCTATATGACAGGCTCGAGTTGAAAAACAAACAAATATGCAAATGTACGTTTTTATTAATTTTGTATTCCTTGTGACCCTTTCTTTAATCAAAATTGGACCAGCATAATCGATGCCGCATCTTGTAAATGGTCTACTAGGCGTTACACGAGCGTTTGGAAGATTTCCCATCAAAAATTCTACAGTTTTCGGATTGGTTCTAAAACACCTTAAACAAGATCTAACTACAGAATTCACTTGATTTTTACCGTCTATCGGCCAATAATTGAGTCTTATAATAGATAACAAATTTTGTGTTCCTGCATGCAAATGTTTTTTGTGTTCATATTCAATAATGAGTTTCGTTAATCGATTATTTTTCGGCAAAATTATTGGGTGCTTTTGAGAAAAATCGACAAAAGAATGTTTCAATCTCCCGCCAACGCGTAGTAAATTGTCTTTATCTAAGAAAGGATTCAGCTTCATAAGTTTGCTACGAACTGGTAGGTTAACTTTTCTGTTTAGTGCATCGATCTCTAGTTGGAATTCTTGTCTTTGAACTGATTTCAAAAGTAAGATCAGTGCATATTCTAACTCGTTCACTGTAAGAGAAAGAGAACAAAATGTGTCTTGTTTCAGAGCAAGTCTTTTGAAACGAATGCAATAAGATACCACTCTTTGTAATGTTTTCAAACTGGAAAATCTGTTGATCAACTCAATAGTGTCATCACTAGTTATCTTTAGATTTATTTGAACTTCTTGTTTGAGTTCAGGTAAAAGATCTGTTTTTATAGTTTCAAAATTTTTGTCTGTACCCGAAAAAGCATCACTTACTAAAAATTCAGGACCGTGCCACCAAAGACGTGAACCTTTCAATTCTTTTGCATTGATACCTCGCGATATAATATCAGCTGGATTATCTTTCGTATTAATATAGTTCCATTCATGAAGTGATGTTTTTATAAGAATTTTTGAAACTCGATTCGCAACAAATGTCTTCAAACGAAACGATTCTATTTTCAACCAAGATAAAACTATCGTAGAATCTGAATAAAAACAACATTTTGAGATATTAACTTTCAAAATTTGCTTTACCGAATGCGCTAGATTTGTAAGTAAAAGTGCTGCTAACAGTTCCAGTCTTGGAAGTGTACAGCTTTTATGAGGCGCAACCCTTGATTTTGCACAGGCTAGAGTGCTTTTTCGAATGCCCATGGAATTGGTTGAAACTATGTAAATAGAGGCACCATAGGCGGCTTCAGATGAATCACTGAACCCATGGATTTCGATAAGATTTGCATCCTCAATAAGCATTTGTCTATCTACCTTTATATCTGTGATATATTGTAACTCTTTAACGTAAGTTAACCAAACTGATGACAACTCAGATGATAAAGGTTCATCCCATGCTAACTTGAATTGCCATAATTTCTGTAAGAAAATTTTTGCCCTTATGACTACTGGTCCTATAAGCCCTAATGGGTCGAATATTTTAGAAATTGTGCTCAAAACATTTCGTTTGGTAACTTCTCTAAAGTTATATTCAATATTTACCGAGTAATTGATTGTATCTGAGTTTGAAAGCCACGCAATACCTAAGGTCTTGAGATCGGTGGTTTCTCGAAACTCCACCAACTTATCTGTTTCATCGGAATTTTCCAAAATGTTATTCAAAATGGATCTATCGTTTGATGCCCATTTTCTAAGCTCAAAACCACCTTGTGCCAAAATTGAAGTAATTTCCCTATAAACTTCGAAAGCTTCTTGCTTTGTTCTCAAACTCACTAGAAGATCATCCATATAGAAAGAGTTCAAAATTATGTCACAAGTACGAGGGAAACTATTTCTATTTTCAATGGCCAATTGTTTCAGGCATCTTTGCGCTAAAAATGGTGCACAAGCTGTCCCATAGGTGACGGTATTGAGAGTAAATAAATGCATATTTGTTTCCATTCCAGGCTTCCATAAAATTTGTTGGTATATACGATCATCAGCGTGAATCCAAATTTGTCTAAACATCATTTTTATGTCACTACTTAAAACGTACTTATATAATCGAAGACGCATTACTATATCGAATAAGTTGTCTTGTACAACATATCCCACTCTGAGATTATCATTGAGTGAAATCCCTAAGTTAGTTTTTGCTGAACCATCGAAAACAACCCTGCACTTTGTTGTTGTGCTACTCTGTTTTATTACTGCATGGTGTGGTAATATGAAATAGGGTTGTTGTATCAAATCTTGTTTGAAAGTTCCACGTGTAGACATATGTTTCAAATCTATGTACTCTGACATAAATTTATTATAGCTATGTTTCAAATCAACGTTTTTCAAAAACTTAATATCAAGCGATCTGTATCTTTTTTGAGCTACTATGTAAGAATCACCGTAATCACCTAACTCTTGTAAGAAAGGTAACCTCACAACAAATTTTCCATTTTCGTCACGTGTAGTTGTTCGTACAAAATAATCTTCAGCCAACTGTTGCTCGTTTGATAAATAATTTTCATTTGGTAAATCTTCAATTTCCCAAAATCTTTTCAGGTTGTTATTTAGTTCTTCATTACTAATAGCAACAGAACTGAAAGCCTCACGAATATTGGGCAAACCTAAAGCTAGCGTACCAGCTAATATCCAACCTAAAACGCTTTCTTGTAGTAATACTGAGTCACTCAACTTAATTTGATTGGGTCGAAGTAGGTCATAAAAAATATTTGCTCCTAGTAATAAATCTACCTCTTCTGAAACGTTGAAGTGTGGATCTGCTAATTCAATATCTGAAGGATAGTTTATTGATTTGTTGTCGAATGTTATTGAAGGTATTTTTCCTGTTATTGTTGGTAAAACAAGAAATAATAAATTAGTTGTATATGAATTGTAGCAAGACTTAATTGTTGCTTTAGTTCTATGTGTGATATTGGTGATATGTTGATTAACACCTAATAAAGGTAAAGAGAATTCTTCTAAATGCAAATGGAGATCTTTAGCCACTTTCATTGATATAATGTTGCTTTGGCTACCAGAATCTAATAAAGTTTTGCATATATGACCTTTTTTGTTAATATCAAAAATTATCAACTTTGCCGTCGACAACAAAACCAATTGTTTAGAGAAAGTTATTTGGGAATCCCTTGTGTGAGCTATTGTTGAATCACTGGCAGTACTGGGTAAGTCGTTTTCTATCGTGATTGCTTCAGGTTCGGCCGATTGCAGAGTTACAGCTTGATTATTGGCGAATGAATGATTGTGTAATAATGTGCTATGTTGGAGATTGCATTTCTTACAATTGGAAGACCTGCAGTCTATCTTATTGTGACCTGGACGCAAGCAATTGAAACATAATTTACGCGACTTGACTGCTTCATACCTATCCGGAACTGATAATTTCAGGAAATCGGAACAGTTAAAAATGTAATGTGATTCATCACAATATTGACATTTCAATGTACTCTGATGAGAAGAAATCAATGTGTATTCTTGTTTAAATTTGTTTGATTTATATGTAGTTGTATTTGATGTATGTTTAGCTGAAAATCTATCAACTGATTCTAACGTGAAGCATTTTTTGTTTAGGAATTTCATAATTTCCTCGTATTTAGGAATTGTATCTTCATCGCCCAGTGAGTTTTCCCATTCGCGTTGAGTAATATGATCAAGTTTTGACGTTATTAGATTGACTAAGAAAGCATCCCATTCTTTGACAGGCAATTGCATTTTCCGTAATATACTGATGTGACGATAAAACCCATCCGTGATTTCTCTCAACATAGAAGCAGATTCCTTGGTCGCGCTAGGAATTCCTAACAAAGCATTGATATGGCTGTCTACGATACGTCTTCTACGCTGATATCTTTCAATTAAAAGATCCCATGCAATTTTATAGTTATCATTCGACACTTCATAACATTGAATGATTTTTAATGGTTCATCCTTCAATGAAGATCTCAAGTAGAAGAACTTTTGCATATTTGTCAAAGTTCGGTTATTATGGATTAAATTGACAAATTCATCGTGAAAAGTAAGCCAGTTTTCAAACCTTCCTGAAAACAACGGTAGATTCAACCTAGGTAGATTAACATTTCTCAATGGATCATTCATGTTGATTATTGTATTGTGAACATCATCGTTTGGAGAACTGATAGCTGTAAATGAAACTTGAGAACCTTTTATCAAATTTTTTGCTTGTTCCGCGATAGAATAGAAATTATTTTCAATATCCTCCCGAACACTTCCCTCTTCGTGATCTAAACATTCGATTCTAACTTGTATCTCTTCAAATTCATCGAAATGTTTATTAACTTTGCTAAGTCTGATGTCAATTTGTTCAATATGTTTCTGATTTTCTTTAATTTCCAAAAAGTTTTTGAATCTCGTTAATTGCGATTTTATAATGCCCCTTCTATGTTTCAACACTTTTAGTTCATCTTGAGTGTTTTGCATCTTTGTTATATTTATTTCAAATGAGAGTACACAAATTTCAACTAAATGAGACCTACCCCAAACTGAGGGAAATTAGGAAGGAGTATGAGAACTTACTTGGCGATTCAATGGTTTCTTGGCGTGATGATTCTTGACTTTCTTTCGTGTCTTTCTTTCGTGACTTCGTGCTTCAACGCGGAGATCTGCTTGCTAATCCGGTTCGTCTGGACCAAACTATGTATGACGATTTTTAATAAATGATTGAATGACTCGATAAGTGGACTGTATTTGATTTATTCAGTTTTATTTGCATAAATTCTTTGAAAAACTATATCTGAATATTTTTGTGTGTCAATCAATTTGTCAAGCTGTTGACAACATCTGTCGTCATTTCCAGTGAGAACATGATCTTCCACTCAACAAGAAGAACAGGGGCGCAGTAGCAATATTGCACAGCAAAAGTCTTAACAGATCTCGAAACTTGTTGATCAAATCAATTGATTATTTGATCCATTGCAATGATCCGAAGGAAAAATGAAAGGATGTATTGCAATTTCAACATGAATTTGTACAAAAATCTTCTCACGAAACAACTCATGATTGTTTTCGTTACATTTACTGGACGAGAAAAAAAAATCAGGTTGAGAATTAATTTGTATTGAGTGAACAATGAAGGATTAGGATATCAATGTTTTCTCGAATTTTCAAGAGCATTTTCGATTAGGAAAAAAAGAATGGTTTCTTGATATTATTAATAGATGGAATAAAAAAAACTGCTACTTTATAAATATGTTTTCAAGCAAAATATAAGTCAAATAATGAACTGATTTTCTGGAATTATTTTTATCAAAGACAAATACCAAAAAAACAATTCTTCATTGAATTCATCAAACAACATGGAATGAAAGATTTGAAAAAATATTTCAATGCAGTTTCGGGTACCGAAAGAAATTATTGAAACATGAAATATTTATTTCGATTTTGTTTTTTTTTTTGATGAGAGAGGATTTGTAAATACCCAAATCATTGATGGAAATTGAAAATGACGATTTTCCAAGGGAAATCTATTATGAAGCCTCCCAATTGTTCAGGCTGGGAGTGGCTTGCGGAAACCAGTGTACCCATTCTCTGCTGTATTTTCACTACCTGTCAAATTTTTAAATAATGGTTCAATAGTTTCAGGAATGAGGACTTTTTTCAGAAACTTCTATCCTCTTTCCGAATAACTCTCCGGATTTTAAAAATCTTCATTGGTTTCTGAGATATTTGCGAAAGCCAGACCCCCATTTATTTACCCTAATTTTTTTGCAATTGTTGCAAGTGACACTTATTCTTTTCTGAATAACTAACATGCTCTTCCGAATCGAATGACAAAATATTCATATTTTTCCTAGATTGCTGAAAAAAGTTATTGTGAAATGCACTTTTTGAGTAGAGTGATAGAAACATTTGAGTTCTAGTTGACATTAGTGTTCATTTCAATTCGTGAAATGCGTGGGATTAATTTTGATAACAACAAAAAATGCAATCAATGCATCTTCTCCAATCTCAAACCGTATTTCTCCACTGGATTCATATATTGTTATTTAGTTACCAAACCAAGCATTTCTTTTACGAAATCATCAACACCGAATGAAGAAACAGTTCTGTATATTTGCTTCAAGAAAATATCGTATACCAACAACAAAATGAGGCCAATTCATTCGCCTCGCTACTGATAGTAATATGATCAGTTCAATATGATGCCCGATCTGATCATCCATAGCCACTCTCTTCCCCTTCTTTCATTCATCTGCATTGCATGATATTTTGATCTTGAGCTTGAATTTTCAAAGTAGTTATTTCTCTCTTGATTCAAGCCTATAAACATTCTTAAAGATTTTATTGATTGCCCTCTATCCCCAATCGACCCTGGTGGCTATCAAAAAATTTCATGCGCTACATTTCCGTTTGAATTCATTTTCTCTCGTCCCACAAATGAGATCATGTAAATAATTCTCAGCAATTGTTGAGGATGAACGATCATTGTTGTTGATGAGGAAGTGCGGTGTTTACCAATGATCATAATGAGATGCATAGTCGACACTCTTAAAATAGGTTCAAGGAAATCATTCACATGAATCCATTCAATGGATGGAGCTACGACGAATCACTCGGTCATTAAGTGTAATTGATTAGAGTACCTGATTCAGAAGTCAGTGGTCTGTGAGATTTCTGAACAGATAAAAAATCTGGTTAGCTCACAACACAGTTTTTCATTACGTGTTTACCAAGATAATCTATCGTCAATGACTATAGGTATCAAAAAGTCCAACACTGTAACCAGTTGCTGCGTTCTTGGTAGAGAATTGAAGTTCACGAGTTATATCACACTTCAGTTTCGGTCTTTTTGCGTATATTCTGATCATCACCTAAAAAAAAACATTCCCTTCAACACTTTCCGCTTGCTGATTTACCCAAAATATGTACAATGAATGTGCCTATGAGAAACAACCGGTTTTGAGAATGCAATTCCCAAGACCCATATAACTTTCATTTCTTCTGTGTATTGATTAATTGAAAGTCAAAAACTTTTTTTGATAATGAACTTCTATTAACTGCGTTAATGAGTATAAAATGAACTTCTCCTTTGAACAATCTACTATCAACATATAACGTAATCACACAATTTTGATGATATAAAATTTGTCGCGAGATTTGACTACTCGTATTTAAAGAATTGAGAGTTATTCAATTCAATTGTCAATTGCGACAAGGCCTAATATCATATGAATCGTGGAATAACGTTATATGTTGAAGGCAAAAGTTTCGAAGAAGTTTATCTTGTATTTTTAGCACTATTAAATAAAAGCTTTCTTTCAGTTATCGCTAATTAAATAACTTGAAGAAGGAAACGCATCCTAAAAAAATATTCCTTTTATGAAAAAAACGACTATTTCATAGGAGAGTGGACAAAAGAATGACAAGAATACATGGATGTGAATTGCTAGTTGGTTAGTTGTTGAATAAGTGCAGATGAGGATTTCTGGGATGATGATGCAGACCGAAAAAATAATGGGATTATTTTGACGGGTTTGAACGATTTTTTTTTCGTTCGTATTTCCTTCGTTTTCAGTATTTTTCGAACATAATTTTCGGCAAACTATAGTTTTCCTCCACTTCGTCTCCTTCATTGAAATAATTGGGGCCAATTATAAAATATTATTGTTATTTTTGGGGCTAATCAATTCGTTGATCGGAGTCAGTCGATCCACCATATTGTTGATTTCGTATATTTGGTCAAAATTCAGTTTGGTGAAGTTTGGTGTTTCTTACCTTTGGGAAGTTCCCTTTTCTTCCATTGGGAATTTGTGCCAGATCAATGGTTTGCCTTGTTGTATCTTCACGTCTTTGACCAATTTTTTTTGGAGATGAATTTCGCAGGTCTCGAAAATCTTGACTAGGGTGTCTGTGGGAACTTTTATCTCAAACTATCGGTCGGTTTTCCTTTTGGATTTTTTTTTTCATTCTGAACTTCTCAAGTGACTTGTTCAATTATCGATATGGGTTGGCAATCATCAGTGAAATTTCCCTCAATCAGATGGGACGTGCAGTGATCTTCTGGAATAAGGTCTTCATTGCAGAAGTATGTCTCTTTCAATACTGGACTTAGGCTAGATTCGAACTTGTTTTTCTCGTTGCCTCGTGCCAGATATGGACATTTAGGGACGGAAGTATATCGGTTGTGAATGATAGGGTATAGGTGAAAAAATTTGAGGATTCCGCTTTTAGTAATCGGGACATGAATCGCAAAAATCATTGAACTAAGAGATGACTTCATTTCATTTATACTTCTGTGACAAGTGGTGGTATGCTACAGTTTTTCTTTTGGTTCGCTCAGATTTCTAGTTCTGTAAGGTTCGGATCTCAATATTGAATCACAAGTATTGAACCAATCTATGAATTCTCTAGTATATTCTACTTTTGGATTTTTTCTCAAGCAGTTCATCAAGGGTTTTGTGAGCTGAGCAAAGTTGTTGATAGACCGAAAATGATTTTATTCCTCTTTGAGTTATAGGGATCGAAAAATTCTGTACAGCTTTGATTTTTTGGGATTGGTCTCCATGCCTTTTGGGGTGATAATATGGCCTAGAAATTCCACTTCTTTTTGTGAGAATTCTGTTTTATATAGTTGTATTTTGGAGCGTACTTCGCGTAGTTTGAAAAAGACAAATTTAAGGTTGTATATGTGCTCTTGAACTCCGGTACTGAAAATGATCATATCGTCCATATATACCATATAAACTTCATTTTGTATGTCTTTCAGAACTTCGTCAAGAACTCTCTGAAGACTTGATAGCGCATTTTTTCCCATAGGGCATTCTTACGAATTCGTAGTGCCCGTGCTCGGTGTTAACAGCTGTTTTTTCGATAGAATAATGAGCCATTTCAATTTGGTGAAATCGAGGGTGGAAAAATTCAGAAATTCATCGTTGGCTATAGAAAAAGGCAGATACTTTATTTTTCTTCCTTGTGGATTCACAAAGAAGAAAAAACAAGTATCTATGGGTTGTCTGAATTTGAAAGGTATTTCTACGTGGTTCCAGACTGAATTCTTCTTCAAAAGACTGATATTGATATTGTTACGATATTTCCTCTGGGTTTGTTGATTAAAACTCCAAACAATACTTCACCACTTTCATTACAACTTTCTATCACAACACAATACAATACAATCGCCTGAATCACTCCGCTAACTTTTTCAATATTCATATTCATCAGATCTGCCAGTCAAAACACCGTCAAAAATTTCGTGAAAATCGAACAGGATAAAATTATTTCATAGTTGGTGTTGAATTCAGAGAATACTGGTAATAGAGCTTGATTACCGCTCACTTGTTGGCTTCCTACTGCTGTTTTGATAATTGTATTCAAATGGTAGATTCATTCTGGGTTGAATTTTTCGACAATCGATGGTTTAATGATCGATCTCGAGCTTCCCATATTGATCAATAGTTTTATTATTCTGTTTTAGTGTTTTAGTTTGTCTTGAGGCGATGCATTACCACAGAATAGATGAATTTTGGTTAAGGCATTCTGATTGGCTTTTTGATTAAACATTATTTTGGTCATGAGAATACGCGATATGATCTGTGTAATAGTCTTAATCAGATGAGTCCTAGTATCAATTCGAAAAAGTTTTGTGAATTCTGATGATTATTTATTTGGGTGTTTGAGGTTTGTTAGTTGAGGAAAAGGTCGTTGGGATTTTTTTTTTTGAATCCTTGATGTAGTTGACATTGGTTGGGTTATTGGTAATTATTCTGAGATCCGAAAACATTTTGAAGAGGTCCAGACGCTTCGCGATTTGTGGGGTATCTTTGAGATGGAAGTTGCTTGGGTTGAATCAGGCCAGTTGGGTTTCGCTGCAAAATTAACATTAAAAAATGTTTGGTCGTTTCTTGGGTGGAAATTTTACATCGTTGAGTTTTAGGTGTTTGAGGTTTCGACAAATTGGGTTGGGTGTTGGTATTGGGGGTATCGTCTCAGAAAACTTTAAATTTGGGTTTGTAATCATTAATGATAGCGGACAAGTTTTGGGTTAGGACTTCGATGAATATTCATAGGATATCCATCAGTGGATCTTTTATGGAAAATAAATATAGAACGGAAATAAATATAGGTGGACTCATGCAACAGTATAGATCAACATAGATCATTTCGTGCATCGTGGGAAATGACATTTTAATTCAGTGGAAAAAAGTTTTTTTTTCAGAGCCATGAACTCGATAAAACCTTTTTCACTTCATCAGATCTCATCTATACGAATTCTGCAAATTTTTATGCGAAATCGAGTATATATAATTTCAATTTCTGTGAAAAAAATACGGAATTGGGATGCCTAAGGTCTACCTCGAATTTCTTGTTTCATTTTATGTTGTTCCGAAGATGACCGACTGATTTCTCATTAGTTGTGCAATGTGCAAACTCCAAAGATATCATGTCATGCCGAAGATATCCAATATATTTCTCATTAGTTGTCCGGTGTGAACGTAGAACCTTGGAACATGAAATGTCAGAGCCACAGTTGTTCTGTGGTCAGAACTATTCCGAAGAAAAGGAAGGAAGTTGTAGCAGTATAGAATCTCTGGTTAAGTGTTGGGATTGTTAGGTTATATGGGTGTTCTTTGTTGTGCATTTCCATCTTCTTTCACGCTTCACGCCGATTTTCGAATTTCATTTGGGTGAGTGGTTCTTTCTAATATTTTTATTATAAGAGCCTACTCTACGCTTACCGAGCACTTATTTATAGGCTCTGATGAATAAAATGAAAAAAGACAACTAAAACTCTTTCATGAGTATTATATAGAAAGGCAACCAAAGAGGCAAGAATATTTGTTGCATCCGAGGTTGCACCTGACTATAGAGGTGACGCTGTTCCAACTGCAACAGCTTACGATGAGGCTTTGAATCAACAACTGATCGGGTCTGTGTTTCAAAGCAAAAACAAGATCCATCGTCAAATACTCCGCCAACTTATTCTGCGAATACATAATATCAAAATTTTCAAGATGACTCAAAAAATATACTTTATGATAGTTTGATTAAGAAGTTTCCATTTCCTACAATCAAATGACTGCCAATTCATCTGCGCTTTACAGTAGTTATAAACTTTATATCAATTTACGGTTGGCTAAGTGGGCAACAGAATTTAATATCACTCATGCAGATTTTTCAAGTTTATTACAAATTCTGAAACCAACATTTGCTTCTCTATCCTCAGATGCTAGATCTTTATTGCACACTCCAAGGCTTGTGAATATAAAAATTGTTGAATCAGGGCAATATTTTCATTTTGGTTTTGGGATATCTTATTTTTCAGTCTGATTCATTTCAGCAGGATAGAAATGTCGTGGATGTTTGTATCAATATTGATGACTTACAACTTTCCAAAAGCTCACGTAGCCAACTTCACCCAATCTTGTGTAATTTATTTGAGAAGAGGGATATTGTGAATGTTATTGGCATCTATCATGGTAGCAAGAAACCCAAAGATACAAATATGTTTTCAGAATCATTTGTTGATGAAGCAATAGATATTGTCACTGATGGTTCAATGTTTGTTCATGGTGAATTTGTTGTGAAAATCAAAGCATTTATCTGCGATGTTGCTGCAAAATCCTACATCAAACAAATTGTTGAGTGCGTATTCCTACGTCGAATTATTCCTACGGCGGATCCTTCCCACGTCGAATTCTTCCTACGTCGAATTCTTCCTACGGCGAATCTCATCCCCTACACTGACATCATTAAAACACGAACGTTTCCGATGATGATGCATACACCTCATAGTGGAAAGTTCGCCGTAGGAAGAATTCGCCGTAGGGAGAATTCGCAGTAGGAAGAATTTGACGTAGCAAGAATTCGCCGTAAGAAAAATTCGACGTAGGAAGAATTCGACGAAGGAAGAATGCGACGTAGTAACACTTCCTGCTCCTTAGAATTATTTAATATCGCCGCCAAATAACATCTCGTCAACGAATCCATCAATAAAACGAGTTGCACTGAGGGATTCCTCTTTCACGTTCACAGTGGAATTCATTCATCAGTGCAAGAATGTTCCACTCCTGTTCGAGTAGATCTAATTTAGGTTCTCAATAATGTAGCCAACATTATGAAGAATTACTGTTATCATTTGATGTTATTAACAGAATGAAAATATGAAATAATACGTGACGTTATCCACATCGATAATATACACCAAGAAAAATTACTAGTTTTTTTATTCTTTTCTACGAACTCGATACACGTCTCATCATTGGTAACGGTTTCATCTCTAACTGAATGAGTAAAAAATGTGACGTTTCTGGATTTCACACCGTATTGAGGTGGTGAAAAAGTTCATAACACGTTTTGGAAGACATCCAGCATGAATCATGTTCAGGACGTTGCTGCTATATGAAACTATAAATTCCAGCACTATGCTGTCACTTTTTAGAGGTTCAACGGACTGAATTTGCCACCAAACAATGGGGGGTTAACGAAAAAGAAATTTCACATGGCTTACTTCAAGATTCTGAAGAAAATGATGTTACTGGAAGCCGATAATTTTCATTTTTAGAATAATCATAGCTTCTGGTGCCATTTTTAATATATGGGAAAGGATTTTTCTTGATGAGTTTTCAAGATCAATCATATTGATGAAAGGGGTACAAGAAAACTCAATAGTAACTTTTTTTTCGCTGAGACATTCAGTTATCCATTGTTCATAGTCGATTGTATCACTGAAAACTGACGGCATAGTGCTGAAAGTTATTGTTTCATATAGCAACATCGTCCTTGATATGTTTCATGATGGATCATTTGACTCCCCAAAAAGTGTTATTGGCTTGAAGCCCATTCCTTTCATTTAAGTTCACTACATCAACGGATATCAAACGCAAATGTTTCGGACCCCTCTTACCTTCCAAATTCAAATCCGAGGTCGAAAATACCCCATTATCATAAATATCACATTTTGTATTACAGACTATATCAGGTATTTCAACTTTGACTCTCACCATTATGATTTTGAAAACTATAAGAAAAACGAAGACGGTTGATTTGGGGCAAAGTTGCACATTTATGTGGCCAACAGAATCCCTTTCAGGAAGTTATTCAATCTCCGTATTTCCGAGAATAAAAAAAATGAAAAATGTGTAAATTTTTTTCTGACTGAATTTGAAGAAATATTTAAAGAAGAATCATTCATTTTCTTTGTCAATTTTTTTCTCGCTACGTGAAGGTGCTTTCAGACTCTCAAACCGACGTTTCGTTTCTCAGCTACCATCATTAACTTAATTTTTTTCTCAAAGACACCATATTTGATTTCAACAGTTTTCGAAAGATCCTGTTTTGCCCTTTGGATGATATATCACAGGTAACCCTTGCTTTTTTCTGAAATATCAAGGAAAACTTTTCTTTGTATTAGTCATGCACTGTCACTTTAAAATTACATTATTAAACGTGGTAAATGAAAATGAACTTCCACAACGAAAAAAGACTCGATATAATATTACCCCATAATGAAAATGATTGAAACCAGTAGGGATAGAGCCAAATTGAATAAAAGGACCACTTGAGAATATCAGGACCTCTTGGCCACACCAATCGAATGTACAATTGTACAAATACTGATGAAATCAAACATATGCTGTAGTTGCAGCATCCTTTAATGTAAGGATTATTTTCAGAAATTTTGATGAATATATGTTATTTGTTAATCAATTTGATGAATCTTTCGATGTGATAATTTTTTTCGGAAACTTATAAAATTCCCAATTTGAATCTTTTCGAAATTGAAGAATATAAAATAATTTATAATGAAGGAAATATTAATCAAAATGATGTGAATGAAAAATTAAAATTTTCTCACATCATTTCAAGTATAGGAGAACTAAAAGTTATCCATGTAAAAATATTTCTTTCTGTATCCAAAGTATTCAATATCATTGCAGTGTATAGACCTCCGTCTACGTGCCCCATAATGTTCAATTCAAATTTTGAAGAATTTTTCTCTACTTTCACAGAAAAGAATGTGATCATTATAGGTGATATGAATCTAAATATTCTCTCTAATGGTTCACTAATTCATGAATATTGGAATAACATGAGTAAAAAAGGTTTTGTATCACTTATAAATGAACCATCGCGAATGCTAAACAACCAGAAATCGTGCTGAGATTACATTTTATTATAATGAAAATATTTCATAATCCTCCAATGAATTATTTTGTGGAAGTGAAAAAAATGGATATCAGACAATCATTTTGTCTTAATATAATAACTTACATATTTTCTCAAACTGCTGTAAGTATAATGAACATTTATATAATAGACGAAATGAAAACAAAATTACTGCCAAAAATAAAATTCCCAAAGTCAAATCACGAAATACTTTTTATATTCAACATCAAAATTATCTTATAAAAAAATGACGAAAAAAAAAAAATTTGATTCTTGAAACTCCCTTATCATTACTTCAGAACCTCATACAATCAAACATTCATATGTGACTGCCAGTGTGCTGATTGTAGGTACTGGTATTTTCAATTAGGTATTGTTCAAATATTATCATATTATCAGATCATTTATTTTCAATTTTAGGTATAGTAATTATTCGATAGAATATCTAATCCTCACAAGTGCAATAATAACTTCGTGAGGTTTAAATATTTATTCACATATCATTCATTTTGAAATTGTAAATTTGAGATTCATTTGGATGAATTGTTAGTATTACTATTATTTTACTGAATAAGTTTGGCGTGTCGTATCCAGAAACCACTCCCCACACCCGTGAGATGAGTGGTCACTGGGGATTATTATCATCTATTTTCGTCTGATCAAACATAGTCGGGTTAGTACTTCCCACTGCTTCTACCAAGTGGGCGAACGCGCTAGTATAATTGACCAATGACCACTTCCCGCACCGCGGGGTAAGTGGTCACTGGCTCCGAGAATCGTGAGTCCTGAGCAGGCGCAACGAACCGAGAATAACGGCTTTCTGCATGCGGCCGGCCAAGACATCCGCCGCATCATGGCATTTCGGTATGGTCTTGAGCTCCGAGAGTAGCGTTGGTCTGGAACCACCGGGAACAGCTGGGGCCTGTTTCAAGAACGTACAAGTCTTGTAGCTATAAGAGAAACACAAAGAAAGACGATGATAAACAATTGTTTTTTACTCGTTTTTCACCTGTACCTGCATTGTTTTTCTCTTGTAGCTACAAGACTTGTAATTTTATGAAACAAGCCCCTGTAATCAGAACCACTAATTTGACAGAATAGTCCAGGTGGAGCCTGCGACGTTCGTAAAGTAAATCCTGATACTTTGTCCGTTTCTCCTCCTCTTTTCGGACGAATATCGTTTGCTCGAAAGTGGTTGACAATGTTCCTTGCTGAATGGTAATGGTTCGGACTTCCATTGTCCATATTTTCAACTGCATTGAAACCTGTTGCGGAGAACGGAAAGATTGAAATACAAATCAAGTGAGAAGAAATCAAATCAAAATCAAATTTTTGGTCAATAATGAAATTAGGGATTGATTGATCAAAGAAAATACTGTTGTTATAGAAATCGAGAACACGAATATGAAATATAAGTCAAAAAAATTTTTTAAATAACGAAATGAATGAAATAATATTGTGACAAGAAAATTGAGGTAGAACAAATATTGCAGACCCGCTTTCTAGATTGTGTTCATATAAAGCCGAACAACCATTCGAAAAAGAATTCATTCATCACAACCAGTAGCAATTACTTTAGAGGAATTGAAAAAACATTCTTAACTTGATCCTGCAAAACAATTGGTGAAAAATGCTCTTAACGGGGGAAAGTAGGGTAAAGGAACAGGAAGATACGAAATTTTTCGAAACGAATTATGTTTGTATTCTGATATTTTATTACGGGGAGACAAAATAATCATTCCAGAAAAGTTTAGAAACAGGGTGTTAGAACTTTCTCATGAAGGCCATCCAGGAATCGTTTCAATGAAAAAACGTCTTCGCACTAAAGTGTGGTGGCCAAAAGTAGACGGTTAGGCCGAAAAATTTGTATCAAACTGCAAAGGATGTACATTAATTTCAGCACCCAACCCACCTCATCCAATGAAACGGTGTCAGTTGCCAACAAATCCATTGGTTGACATAGCCATCGATTTCATGGGACCTCTCCCTAGTAACGATTATCTTCTAGTAATCATTGATTATTATAGTAGATACAAAAAATTAAAATAATGAGAGATATAACGTCGGCTAAGACGATATTTATTTTGGAAGAAGTTTTTTCACGGCTAGTATTTCCGGAATCAATTACGTCCGACAATGGCAAACAGTTTACTAGTCACGAATTCAAAACATTTTGCAAATCAAATAATATCACATTATGTCATACAATACCATACTGGCCGCAACGAAATGGACAGGTAGAGCGCCAAAACCGTGACATACTCAAAAGGCTGAAAATAAGTCAAGCGTGTAAAAAAGACTGGAAGCATGAATTACTCGAATATCTTGTGATGTATAATAGTACCCCGCATACGACGACAGGAAAGACTCCGTCTGAACTATTCTTTCGGCGTAAATTTCGTGATAAATTACCTATCTTGCCTAGCCACAATCCGTACGAAATAATTGAGGAAGGAATTCAGGACCACGATCGATGGGAAAAACAAAAAGGTAAACAATACGCAGATCGGAAGAGGAAAGCACAATACTCTGAACTGGAATGTGGAGACAGAGTGTTTGTGAAAAATACCATCAAAGAAAATAAACTAACTCCCACTTCTGACCCTAAACCACATACAGTGACTAGTAAAAACGCAGGGGATGTTCAAGTTGAAAATGATGGGACTGGTCAGATCTATAGAAAAAATTCAGTCCATTTGAAGAAAATCAGTGGCGAATGGACAGTTGCTAATCCAATTGGTGAGCAAGTTTGAAACACCTATGTTTATGTATATATGTGTGTTGTATTATGTATTATAATATAAATAAGTGCTTATGATTATATTGATTTCATGTATCATATTATATTTAGCATGTCTGTTGAACTGTTATTGAAACTGTTATATTTAACGTTATTTTGTGTTTATGTTGTTCAACATTGGGGAAACTTGAAGAATGTGCCTCAGGAAAGAATATATGTATGTAATTTTAGGATCTGTAATTCAGGAAAAAAAGAAAGGAGATGTGATGTATGACTAATATCAGAAATATCTGTTATCAACGATTACTAATGAATGTGTGGGACCAGGGAGTCAGTTGATGTTAGACACCCGCATAGTGAAGATCGTGTAATAAAAGTATTAGTGAAATTCTAGTATTTGATTTACCAAAATGGAGGTTGCTACAACGTCCTTTCGGAGACAGTTATTCATGGATTTGAGATTGTCAATTTCATCCTGAGGTTTGGCTATAGACGATTGCTGTTTTTTTATTATCTTGTATTTTTTCGTAACTGCAGATATAATCTTGTCTACAAAAACTTCGAAGTAATCTTCGGTGAAGATAGATTTTGTTTTGCTCTCGATTACAGTGCCAATTTCATCCAAATCTCGCCTAGTCAAACCCATTCCCATTGATCAAATGCTAGCAGGATTGTCCGGCGTTACATCATATTCAGATGATATTATTGTTACAGGGTCCTCGTTACATCTTTCAAAATCTTCAAGCAGTTTTAGAAAGAATCAAAACGTTCATATTCAGGATGAACATTCCAAAATTTTCATTCCTTCCACCTTCTGTAGAATTTCTAGGCTTCATTGTGGGTAAGGACGGTATTCATAAATCTTCAGAAAAATGAGAGCTATTATTTGAATGCCACATCCTACTGATTTGGAAAGATTACAGTCGTTTCTTGGCATGGGAAACTATCACGCAGAGTTCACACCACATTTGTTCCAGTTAGGTTATCCTTTGAATAGACTACGATTGGCAGATTGGCACTTCGATGAGAATGATTTCGGAATGAATTTAGTTGTCTCAGATTCAAGAGGAAGTACAGAATGAAATACCCATCAAGGCTGAAGACATTGCAGCGGAAACCGACAAAGATAGCACACTAAAAAAAGTGAAAGAAGCTATTTTATCCGGGTGGCCTAATTTTGTTCAAGACGATACTCTTCAACCATATTTTCGAAAAAGAAATGAACTTACTGTTTCATTAGCTGTTATTTTATGGGGAATCAGAACGATTATACCTCCCAAATTCCAGGATGACATCTTCAAATACCTACATGCTACACATCAAGGAATTGTAAGGATGAAATCTGAAGCAAGTAGATACTCTTGGGGGCCCAATCTTGTGGAAGATATAGAAAATATAACCCATAATTGTGAAGCCTATACTGCACTGGCAAGAAACCCTTCGAAGGTTCCAGAAAAACCATGACAGGTAGCAGAATTTCCATTTGGGGCGAAGTATTTCTCATTGTTATAGATGCGCATTCAATGGCCTGAAGATATACAGATGAAAGATATTACTGCGGATTCTACCATAAATGCTTTGAAAACAATATTCGTACCATATGGGTTATGCCAAGAGATAGTATGAGATATGGGTAAAGTGAATGAAAGTGAGCATGAGTTCAAACTATAGATCCGTCCTCGTCATATCTCAACAACCCGTATAAGTTTGTCCCAAGAAATTTGAGTCCGAGCACTTCTCCAACTTTATTTACTCTTCCCGGCGTTTACTTCAGAAAAGTTCATAGCATTTTGTGAGAATTTTGTAATAAGGCATATTTTGATTCCTGCTTATCACGCGCAATAGAACGGGACAAGCAGCAAAGAATGTGAAAACTTTCAAGAATTCATCGAAAAATATTATGTATAAAATCCAAAAACGAAATTACGAGAAACTATTCAAAATTTCTCATTTCGATACAGAGCAACCCCTCATGCGACTACTAAGGTAACACCAAGTGGGAGATTCCTCAAGAGGCAACTCCGTGCTCCATTGGATCACACAATGAAGAAAAAGAGAAGGAATATAGGAGATGGGTAAATTTCGAAGAAGAGAAAGAACTGTTGGTGAAAGATTTCAGAAGGAAACCCCCCCTTTGGAGAAAGAGTCGTATACACAAAAGGGAGGGTTATAGAGTTTGGACCGTATCAGTAGAAGATTATCAATGGAGAAGACATACCAACCAGATTCGAAAAATACGAAATAGTGATATCGAAAGTTTTTTACTGGCAGTGCTCAACGATGGAGACAGCAATGCCGATGAATCTCTTAATGGGCCAAAAAATGTGACACCGCGATAAAGTTTGCCTCTAGCGCAACGGAGGCCTAGAAGAGATATTCACCCACCTAGAAGGCTTATAGATGAATTGGCAGAAAAGGCTTCGCAATAAGGGAAGGGGTGTTGCTATGTTTTTAGATATTTTCTTTTATTTATTCCAATAATACTAAGTGCACATGCTCGGCCGGAAAAGTGAACGAAATGCTCAGTGTGTGCTACCGGTTGAGTGGACGTGGTATTTCAGCTTCTGATGAAATTATTCATATCATTCGAGTGATTAATAAGTGAACTGTTTACTTCAAATACTCTGCCGTATTATAATACTAGTGAACTAACAATAACAATATGTTTGTGTGTGTGCCAAACTAGGATACATTTAGGATTATCCATCATCTAAGAATTACTGGACCCACGAAGCCATTGGTTCAACAAGCAAGGTATCCTCAACAATTCTAATAACATACAAACAAGAAAATAGGTATCTATCTTAAATTGATTTGAACAAGGCTTCCTTTCAAATTCCCCTAGAAGAATTTTCCAGACAAAAGACTGCTTTTGAAGTGTAAGGTAGAGGTCTCTATGAATTTACAGTTTCTCCATTCGATCTGAGTAACAGCTTTTATGAAACTGATGGTTATCGTCATTGGACCTTGTTAGGTGTTTGTATATATTTATGTCCTTCACTGTACTGATCACTTTCATGTCTGACTATACGCCGTTCATTGTAAAAAGAAGGCGCTTTATAAAAAAGTCGATACTGGAACGTATTGGTTTTTACTGATGTATGAACTGGTGAGAAATAGATTTAGTTGAATCCCAATTTGCGTTTCATTAACATCGTTACATATCGCAGTCAGAAAAGGTGAAATAATCGAAATAAAGTTTAATTAATACCAGTTGAGTGGACATTCGAGTGAATTGAACAATGGTCGATTATAAGGGGATAGCTCCTATGGAATTCAGTGGAAACTTGGCCGAAAATTGGAAGTTGTGGGGGCAAAAGTTCGAAAATTATTTGGTGGCCTCGGAGATGGGCAAAAAAGATGAGAAAATTCAAATTGCTCAGTTGCTTCATTATATTGGAGAGGAAGGTTTTCTCATTTATAATACATTTACTTTAGAGGATGAGCTCAAAAACAAGCTGAAGCCAGTGCTTGATGAATTTGAAGGCCATTTTTTGCCAAAAAAGAACTTGTCGTACGAAAGGTTCAAATTTTTTACCCGTAAGCAGATTTCAAATGAAACTATCGAACAATTTTATGTGATTTCACATAAAACCAGTTCTACTTCGCTGGAAGTTCAGGCTGTCCAGAAATTTAGGAAACCAATGAGTTCAAAAACTACGGGATCCAATTATCAAGGGCACCAGGTGAGAGCTAGACATCATCAAGTTTTCAACTCGAAGTCAACCGCATCAGGGAGCGGGCATCCGAGTATGCTCAAGGAAAATAATGGATTGTGTTATCGGTGTGGAAGTTCGCATGGTAATAATCAATGTCGTGCCTACGGGAAAATGTGCAACGTGTGTGGAAATCTCAATCATTTTGTCAAAATGTGTCGAAATAAAATTGTTAATTCCATAGAATTCAATGATGGTTTGAAAGATGATAACTGTTTATTTATCGGTTCTATTGAAGATGCTTATAACAATAATAATGCTTGGTATGTAACTTCACAAATAAATGATAAAAATATTGCCTTCAAACTGGATAGTGGGGCACAAGCTAATTTAATATCGAGAAACAATTTGAATGAATGAAAAATAGATTTAGTTGAATCCCAATTTGCGTTTCATTAACATCGTTACAGACCTTCTTTAGCTCCATGTTGTCAAATATGGAGAATCGTCATTAAATAATCCAAAATCCATTTGAGCAAATACATGAATTGAAAGTTGTTTAAACCTCAACTTCAATATTCTAGAACAAAAAGAACCAGTATTCACAATTTCATCTTTCAATATTCCGAATTCATAGATATCAAGATTGATTCGATTAGAGGATAGAGAAATATAAATAGTTGTGGTTGAAGGTTTTATCGTTTTCATTAAATACCTCTTCAGTGGGTTGATCAGTTTATTTCTCTTCAATCTGTATCAAATTATGCAATGGAGAGTTTTTTATTGCGAGAAAAGTTATGACGACATCTTCATCTTGATTGAAACCCGAAAAGTAGAAGAAAGTAAAATTTTCGGAAAAAATGTGGCTAATATGTAGGACGTGATAATCCAGAATTCCGCTTACTTGGCGTATTCTCATGCTTTTCATCAAATTCCTGATATCAGAAAACCTCTCTTGAATACGAGTTTACCTGTTCAAGTCATGAATGAGGAAAGTTGTAGTTAGAAATTTTATGATTTCCCCCAGAGATAGGTACATCTCCATTGAGTTAGTCAGTTTTTTCTTCTTCAAACTGTATCAAATTATGGAATGAGGGCCTCTTTGGTGAGGTATAGCACCATATATTTCTCGATTGAATTTGAAAAATTCGAAAAAAGTGTGATTCTCAGAAAAAATCCGAAGTGGCTCATGTGTAGGACGTGATACATCGGAAACCAGGTTTCTTGTTTTTTTTTTCGTACAAATGTACAGTTATATGAACAAATTCCGTTGCTTTTATTCCTAATTGAATTCATCAATATTATATTGTTGGGATTTTTCAATGTATATAAAGAAACTGCATATACTATGTGTTACGTATTGTTAATAGTTTCCATAAAAACTCATCTTCGTGAGTACACGTATTTGATCATTATGAGACGTACTTGATTTTGATAATTCCAGAGTTCCTGACGAGAAGACAATGAAGACATCGAAAGCTCAAACAAAACAAGAGTTGTCCATCTCTGCCATCGACTCCTGAATCCGAATAAAAACTGCTGTTCTTTAACTAAGCCAGTCGAGCTAATATCTTCGTTATAATATATAACTGATATTTCTGGAAGTAGCAGTTAGTGAAGAATCCGCATGAGAAATGTTCATAATATTGACGATAAAAATTTTCATTTCTGAATCTTCAATAAGAGATATTCTCCGATCGAGCTCGTAGTGAATTCATTAGCCACCACAAACTGTTTCAATAGATAATAGCATAATAATACGCCTGAAGAAGCTACTGCATAGTGAAACATTCTCAGCAGTTTTGAAAATGAATGGAAGAATTGCAGAACATTTTTTTCAAACTATGGGCACCAATTTGTCTGGAACTGATCACTTAGTTGCATCGAGTGCGAGTGATACCAATTTAATGCTTGGGTTAATGATCTCTTCGACAAAAACGGTTATATAAATTATAAAAATAACTAGGTAATTCTAAGAGTGTATTCAACACATAAGTTCCAAAAACCATCTCATAGACGATCACAAATTGGTAAAGAAGAAATGCGACGAACATTTGGAAGCGAAGGCGAGCGAGACAGAAAGTTCTTATGGAATCGAATGTGAGCGATAAGTCGACAATTTCCGTAAGAATTTATAGTAACTGATTACTTTTCAATAGTTAATCATTGAAAAACATTCAGTTTCAAGAGGCATACAGTACACATTCATGCTATGAGGGCAACTATCTGATTTCAAGATAGCACTTACTTTCTGGATACGTGAATGAAGAACGATGTTTAAGTAATAACATACAAACAAGAAAATAGGTATCTATCTTAAATTGATTTGAACAAGGCTTCCTTTCAAATTCCCCTAGAAGAATTTTCCAGACAAAAGACTGCTTTTGAAGTGTAAGGTAGAGGTCTCTATGAATTTACAGTTTCTCCATTCGATCTGAGTAACAGCTTTTATGAAACTGATGGTTATCGTCATTGGACCTTGTTAGGTGTTTGTATATATTTATGTCCTTCACTGTACTGATCACTTTCATGTCTGACTATACGCCGTTCATTGTAAAAAGAAGGCGCTTTATAAAAAAGTCGATACTGGAACGTATTGGTTTTTACTGATGTATGAACTGGTGAGAAATAGATTTAGTTGAATCCCAATTTGCGTTTCATTAACATCGTTACATATCGCAGTCAGAAAAGGTGAAATAATCGAAATAAAGTTTAATTAATACCAGTTGAGTGGACATTCGAGTGAATTGAACAATGGTCGATTATAAGGGGATAGCTCCTATGGAATTCAGTGGAAACTTGGCCGAAAATTGGAAGTTGTGGGGGCAAAAGTTCGAAAATTATTTGGTGGCCTCGGAGATGGGCAAAAAAGATGAGAAAATTCAAATTGCTCAGTTGCTTCATTATATTGGAGAGGAAGGTTTTCTCATTTATAATACATTTACTTTAGAGGATGAGCTCAAAAACAAGCTGAAGCCAGTGCTTGATGAATTTGAAGGCCATTTTTTGCCAAAAAAGAACTTGTCGTACGAAAGGTTCAAATTTTTTACCCGTAAGCAGATTTCAAATGAAACTATCGAACAATTTTATGTGATTTCACATAAAACCAGTTCTACTTCGCTGGAAGTTCAGGCTGTCCAGAAATTTAGGAAACCAATGAGTTCAAAAACTACGGGATCCAATTATCAAGGGCACCAGGTGAGAGCTAGACATCATCAAGTTTTCAACTCGAAGTCAACCGCATCAGGGAGCGGGCATCCGAGTATGCTCAAGGAAAATAATGGATTGTGTTATCGGTGTGGAAGTTCGCATGGTAATAATCAATGTCGTGCCTACGGGAAAATGTGCAACGTGTGTGGAAATCTCAATCATTTTGTCAAAATGTGTCGAAATAAAATTGTTAATTCCATAGAATTCAATGATGGTTTGAAAGATGATAACTGTTTATTTATCGGTTCTATTGAAGATGCTTATAACAATAATAATGCTTGGTATGTAACTTCACAAATAAATGATAAAAATATTGCCTTCAAACTGGATAGTGGGGCACAAGCTAATTTAATATCGAGAAACAATTTGAATGAATGAAAAATAGATTTAGTTGAATCCCAATTTGCGTTTCATTAACATCGTTACAGACCTTCTTTAGCTCCATGTTGTCAAATATGGAGAATCGTCATTAAATAATCCAAAATCCATTTGAGCAAATACATGAATTGAAAGTTGTTTAAACCTCAACTTCAATATTCTAGAACAAAAAGAACCAGTATTCACAATTTCATCTTTCAATATTCCGAATTCATAGATATCAAGATTGATTCGATTAGAGGATAGAGAAATATAAATAGTTGTGGTTGAAGGTTTTATCGTTTTCATTAAATACCTCTTCAGTGGGTTGATCAGTTTATTTCTCTTCAATCTGTATCAAATTATGCAATGGAGAGTTTTTTATTGCGAGAAAAGTTATGACGACATCTTCATCTTGATTGAAACCCGAAAAGTAGAAGAAAGTAAAATTTTCGGAAAAAATGTGGCTAATATGTAGGACGTGATAATCCAGAATTCCGCTTACTTGGCGTATTCTCATGCTTTTCATCAAATTCCTGATATCAGAAAACCTCTCTTGAATACGAGTTTACCTGTTCAAGTCATGAATGAGGAAAGTTGTAGTTAGAAATTTTATGATTTCCCCCAGAGATAGGTACATCTCCATTGAGTTAGTCAGTTTTTTCTTCTTCAAACTGTATCAAATTATGGAATGAGGGCCTCTTTGGTGAGGTATAGCACCATATATTTCTCGATTGAATTTGAAAAATTCGAAAAAAGTGTGATTCTCAGAAAAAATCCGAAGTGGCTCATGTGTAGGACGTGATACATCGGAAACCAGGTTTCTTGTTTTTTTTTTCGTACAAATGTACAGTTATATGAACAAATTCCGTTGCTTTTATTCCTAATTGAATTCATCAATATTATATTGTTGGGATTTTTCAATGTATATAAAGAAACTGCATATACTATGTGTTACGTATTGTTAATAGTTTCCATAAAAACTCATCTTCGTGAGTACACGTATTTGATCATTATGAGACGTACTTGATTTTGATAATTCCAGAGTTCCTGACGAGAAGACAATGAAGACATCGAAAGCTCAAACAAAACAAGAGTTGTCCATCTCTGCCATCGACTCCTGAATCCGAATAAAAACTGCTGTTCTTTAACTAAGCCAGTCGAGCTAATATCTTCGTTATAATATATAACTGATATTTCTGGAAGTAGCAGTTAGTGAAGAATCCGCATGAGAAATGTTCATAATATTGACGATAAAAATTTTCATTTCTGAATCTTCAATAAGAGATATTCTCCGATCGAGCTCGTAGTGAATTTATTAGCGGACAGAGGGGGAAGGAAACACCACAAACTGTTTCAATATATAATAGCATGATAATACGCCTGAAGAATCTACTGCATAGTGAAACATTTTCAGCAGTTTTGTAAATGAATGGAAAAATTGCAGAAATTTTTTTTCGAACTATGGGCACCAATTTGTCTGGAACTGACCACTTAGTTGCATCCAGTGCGAGTGATACCAATTTATTGCTTGGGTTAATGATCTCTTCGACAAAAACGGTTACATAAATTATAAAAATAACTAGGTAATTCTAAGAGTGTATTCAACACATAAGTTCCAAAAACCATCTCATAGACGATCACAAATTGGTAAAGAAGAAATGCGACGAACATTTGGAAGCGAAGGCGAGCGAGACAGAAAGTTCTTATGGAATCGAATGTGAGCGATAAGTCGACAATTTCCGTAAGAATTTATAGTAACTGATTACTTTTCAATAGTTAATCATTGAAAAACATTCAGTTTCAAGAGGCATACAGTACACATTCATGCTATGAGGGCAACTATCTGATTTCAAGATAGCACTTACTTTCTGGATACGTGAATGAAGAACGATGTTTAAGTAGTATGTCACGATCGGAGTATTCCGCCGAATTTTGTCGAACTTGTGGTGCAGCTGGGAAGACCCTGAAAATGAGAACACGAATTTGGAATCCCCACTTGAAATATCCATTCTCCGTTCATGGTATAGCACTGAATGACTTCAGTGCGGGCGAATGACTCATGCTGGACACTTGTTCCTTTTTGTAGTAAATTCATCACTCAATGAAGAATGGGGGTGTTCTTTGAATACTATATCTGTGCTCGTTCGTTGCATTGTAATGAGACCCTCCACCAAACTCTCGCGGATCTATAGGTTATTGAGGCTAGAAGAATCACTTGCAGGTAGGGAAGCCTCTTGAGAGAAGTGTGTTCGGGAGCATTCCATTGGTTGATTATATCATAAAAAAGCTCCTGCAGATACTGAAAAATTCATTCTTCGATTTCGCAACTGAATATTTTTAGGCTGCCTATACTCTTCAATAATTCTGAACGAAAGCTTTTTCACTATTTTTTCTACTTCCACCCGTAAATACATTTATTTGAAGTTTATTAAATGAATAAGTGGGCGATTCCCGTCAACTGAATGGACATTATTTCATATCACATTTCTGATCTGTCTACTTACAATGTACTACAAACACGAAATCGAAGTTGTTTCTGTTATCTGAAATATTTTCAAGCTTTTTGAGTTCAGTTTGGAATGTCACAATTTATTTTTTTTTCGTGGAATTGAAGGACATATATCTACTCTTCACATCAATAATGATTTTCACTGAAATCATACGGCCCCAGTGGCTTATGTGGATAGCGCGTTAGCATCAAAACCTTTTATTTATTTGATATAAGTAATTCAATTCGTATTGTTCAATATTGAATTCAATAACGTTTCTTTCCTTTTCATAAATATAGAAAGAATAGTCTATACTTAGCTGACTTGAAAGAGAGTTCTGAAGTATGTACCAGGTCGAAGAAAAAATCAACTGTACAACTCGATTGGATATTGGCCATATTCACTCTTGTTGTACAAACTACTTTTGTTTTTATTTTTCTGTATGATAAGTATGTGATTTCTGCGTGATTTTTATGTCACACTTGTGAACGTTGATCTTAATTCACACGCAATAGAGCAGTTGAATATCAAATACTTTTGATTCATCATATGAACTGTCACTAGGATAATTTCAGATTATTTAAGATTCCCATTTCTGTAGGATATTGAATCCTCCCAGGTTACAATCATTTACACCTTCCCAACCAAGTATTCCATAGGGAACCTGAGGTTGTACCAGAGCAGACTATCATTTTTAAATATATTATATCAGGAGATTTCCTCAAATTTTTCAATCTGAAGATCAAGCTACGGATTTCCTGAGCGATATTTCAAATCTGTAGATCACATTAAAATTGCCTATAGTTATCCCAAGGTATTTCATTGAAATTGTTTCTTACATGATGGTTTTTCTTCTTAACTTAACTTAACTCAACCTGACACCAGATGGTTTTTCTATCGAATCTGAAAGGAGCCAAATTCCAAAAGTTACTGGAATATGAAGTGAAATGTAAGTATCCAGTTCCGTTTCAGCGTGAGTTTATTCAATCGAAACCATTATTTCATTGATAAAAAATTGTAACAAAATTTTACAGATCATTCGATGAGTCAGCTAGTTACATAATGCGGTTTCATCTGCAAATACTATTGTTTCTCCTTCGATGTCTGGCTTTAGCAAATTATTCAGGTTCACGGTACCTCGTAGGTCACAGTGTAAAATTAGCTGCATATAACATGATATTGATTCGAAATTAGGATTGATCATTGATTTTATAAACGAATTGTGCTGAACAACGTCCCATAATAGTTTAGCTCTGGTAGTTTCAGTATTTTATGAATAATTGAAAAATGATGTAGAACCCGGGTGAAATATTAGTATCATATTCGGAAGAGAAATATTCCTCTTGTAGGAAAGAAAACTGTATAACTGAATATCAGCCGCCTTACTTCCCACTTCTTTTTCACGCATTATGATGGATAATCTACTACCATGGTACCAGAAATGTAGGTATTTCACACACTGAAGAACAAGTTCAAAATATATATGTTTATACCACAGTTCAAATGTTTTTATTTATTTTTTATGTTTTCATTCCGAAGATCAGCTCAAAATTTATGTGTTTCAGGCATATGAATATTGTGGAGAGAGGTTTCGAAGAATATTTCAACATTTTTTTTGCATTTGAAACGGAATTATTTCAACATGATTCACTATACCCCATTCGTGACAGACTATAGCCGTTCGATATTTGAAATTCCAGTAGTATAGAAAATTTGACACATTCAGAATATTTGAGAATGTTTATCAAGAGTTCATCAGTATCGGATGTGATCAAAAATAACTGAGTATGTTCTTCAAAGGTGCCGTGGCTAGAGCGAAAGCACAGTCTTATCTGGCAACACTGTAAATAATAATTGTCGGGTCCCAACACTCCTCGTAGTATTTTACAATGAATATTGTCGGGTCATAACAAAAGTATACACAATTTTCGTGTTGGACCAACTTAAAACGTCAATTACTTCGTACATACGGAGTGTATCGAAAAACGGATCAGATTCCAGAAATCAGAATTGTTTACTGCATGACGTGACGGTTTCAACTCAACAGAAGTCCCCTGAAGTGGGTGTATTCACCTGTGTCCCGACAATTATTTGTCACCGGGTATGTTTGTGTGTCCGGTCATTCCGTTACGGATGCCATGAAAATTAAATGCTTTGAAAAGTGTATCATCTGTCGGTGTTGACTGTATTTCAACCAAGTCAGTAAAAATTATCAATCCTATCATTTCAGAAACTTTGGCTGACCCAACAAACCAGTCAATTTGTGAAGGGCTTGCTCCAAGAGATCCGGGTATCAGGGTTGTCAAGCCAATTTTCCAAAAACACAAATCCCTATTCACAAGACAATTATAGACCAACTACAATTCTCAAAATAATCCCTAGAAATGTGAGCATCAAAATATGCTCTCCTTCCATACTGATTGTAATATTTTGAGCCCCTGTGAAAACGGTTTTATTTCCGAAAGATCAGCGGAGGGTGCTACCATAGCTTTGCTTAACTTGATGTATACAGCTTCGGACCACAAGAGATATGTTGCACTACTTCTTTACGATCTTTCGGAGGTCTTTAATTCGATGAATTTGAACATTGCTATCAATAGAAAGCTACCTGTTTCAGAAAGTCGGGCATGGGGACGTACAAAAGCTCTTCTAATAGGAATACTCAAAGAATGAACAATTTGTTCAGGCCAGCCTCAACTCACCTACACTGTAGGTTGACGGACTGACACCTATCAGAAAACAACTACTACCTAGGCTGATACAAACAACAAGCTAAATAGCCGTTGCTGCACCATCTGCCCGTAGACTAGGTACTAACCAAGAGCATATCCGCATGGTCCCAATTCCTTGTACAAGGAAAATCCGAATGAAATAATCATTCATGGGAATGCTTGAAGACTGGCTCTGAATCAATTATTCAAAAAATGAACTAGTCTACGGGCAGATGGCGCAGCAACGGCTATTTAGCTTGTTGTTTGTATCAGCCTAGGTCTAGGGAAGATACTCTACTCGAGTATGATTTTTAATTATGGAAAGTCATCGACTTATGTTGATGATGGCACTGCCTTGCACTGACGAGAGCCAAATAGCCCGAAACCGGTCTGCAAGTGTGTCCCGTCCCAATAATTGAAAATCAATTCTGGTGGTTTATCGCCAAGAGCATATGTGGAATTTCTTTTGTGAAGAATCCCACACTTACACCTGTTGGATGTAATCCAATGCCCTTCGTGGTATTACCCAGGGGAGTAGTTGTTTTCTAATAGGTGTTAGTCCGTCAACCTACAGTGTAGGTGAGTTGAGGCTGGCCTGAACAAATTGTTCATCATTTGAATATTTGATTCAAAGCCAGTCTTCAAGCATTCCCATGACTATTTATTTTATTCGGATTTTCCTTGTACAAGTAATTGGGACCATGCGGATATGCTCTTGGTTAGTACCTAGTCTACGGGCAGATGGCGCAGCAACGGCTATTTAGCTTGTTGTTTGTATCAGCCCAGGTCTAGGGAAGATACTCTACTCGAGTATGATTTTTAATTATGGGAAGTCATCGACTCATGTTGATGATGGCACTGCCTTGCACTGACGAGAGGCCAAATAGCCCGAAACCGGTCTGCAAGTGTGTCCCCTCCCAATAATTGAAAATCAATTCTGGTGGTTTATCGTCAAGAGCATATGTAGAATTTCTTCTGTGAAGAATCCCACGCTAACCCAGCAAACACAATTATGTAAAATTGACATGAATGTTACATAAATGATATAACGTGTTATGTAACTATGTTATGTGAAACTTACATCTCTGTTATGGCGAAATGTCCGCCACAAATACAACCTGATTTTTAAGTAACATTAATGTCAATTTTTCCACGTATAATTTATATATTTTCAGTGGGTAAATATTATGTCACAAATATAACAACCTGACATAAATATTACATAGCATTCTCTAGATGTTATGTAAGATTTACATCGCTATCATGTAGAAATGTCTGGCACAAATATAACCTCATTTTGACATAACATTGATGGGACTACTTTGAATATATTTCATAATACAGATATTCAAAAATAGCTTCTCTGTCACAGGTTTATTAATGTCTCTTTCCTTCAGTTGGCACTTTTTTCTTTCCACACGATTGTACAGAAGAACCACGCAAATTCAAAATTTTTTAAGACTTTCTGCTCCAAATATTATTCGATCAAGTATTTTGATTAATCAATTTCGGCAGACTGAAAAAAAAATAAAGTTTGAACATTCAAGTATGTAGTCCCAAAAAAATGTCCAAAGTAGATAATAAATATCAAATGAGAAACGCCTGCTCCTCTTCAGGAAATGTTCACAAAAGTTCACAAAATCTAAATTGTGTGCAATCAAATTAGTGCCACCCATCATTATAAAACCAACATATACATCAAATACCGCATACTGTATAAGTCTTGTGAGAATAAACAGTAATCAAAATGCACAGAAACTCATGATAACTTCTATTTGGCATTAAAAAAATCAAAATTCTTCTATCATCTGTCAGTCAGCATTAAACATAAAACCAAAGTATATGTATACACAGATCACAATTTGTTGAGCATTAAAAAAAATCGGAGTTCATTCATTCTCTTGGATCCCAGCATCTTTTTTCTTATTCATGTCCCTATTGAGCCTTTGACGGCTCAATCGGAACCATTCTCCTCCACATTTTTTAATGTCCGCGCATGATATTGAAGGATGAATACTAATTATACTCTCTGGAAATGTCAATAATAGTGATTGGTTGGCAATGAGAGTTGAAAATATTTTACCTGTTAATATTTTTATTGCTTTCAAATCTCGGATTTTGTAGTTTCCTCGTTGTCCAAACCATGAACACTGTGTATATAATTCATTTTTGAATTAATGGGCTCAAAATCATATCCTATTGATACATTTTCAAAAGGAAGTTCACTATTTGTTTTGAGTATTTTAGCGCTACCAGGTCCTGGAGAACTCTCATTACTTGATAAAATTCGTCTCTGCTGTCTCTTAGAAAGGTTTGGGAAATCTCGTGGCATTTTGTCGTAATCGAATCATTTACTCACGTCAATTCACAGTGGTGGTATTTATGCACTTCTCCAAATATCACACACCAAATGGCCAGAATGTATCACTAAAAACCAAATACCTATAACATGTTCTGGTTGAAACCACAGCTTCAGCTTACACTCGCTATCATCACAGCATACCTAAGTGATATTTAAGGTGATATTATTGTGTTGAAAGTTGAAATAGTTCCAGAAATTACACGCTCACAAGCACAAAATGGCCACCCTGCTGCTAGCTAGCGGTGTTTTCTGTCTCCTATTCTCTCTCACTTACGGTCATACGAATAGTGAGAGAGAGAGAGATGGAGAGACAAATACGTTTCGAATACAAGGGCCAGAAAACACCTTAGCTAAATGAAAATAAAACACAGACAGTGTCAGTTGTCACTGTCAGACCCTGATTATAATCTGTGACACAGAGCTGAGCAACTGAGAACATAGGCCGCCACAGACCACGAGAGGCCGAAGTTTTGAGGACATTCCAAAATCTCATCGTCTCATTGGTCAAAATGAATCACGTGATACATGTGAGAAATACTCGTCAACAAAAACAAAAATTTCAACCTCCTATCAAGTGATAAGAATGTCTCAAAACCTCTTGCCTCTCCCACAGAACTTTACAGAGATCAACAACTTGACGATTTGAAAACTCAGAGAGATTCTCATGTCGAAAATTCAAGTGCGTCTGGATGTTACCAACCTGAAAACACAGCGAACGTAATATTTAAGTAACAACTTCACGTAGGAGTAAAGTAAAACATATTATACCATATTGATGTAAGTTTTTTACGAATTAGCGACGAAATATTTACATAAACTTATAATATAAATATGGAGTTGAGGTATTTTAGAAATGTAATGGAGTATTTACATAAATGTATTACATAAAAAAATGTTCCGTTAATTTTATGTCATATTTAGGT
The DNA here is from genome assembly GCA_032362365.1 of Zygogramma bicolorata. Taxonomy (NCBI): domain Eukaryota; kingdom Metazoa; phylum Arthropoda; class Insecta; order Coleoptera; family Chrysomelidae; genus Zygogramma; species Zygogramma bicolorata. The sequence continues at coordinate 405,380 of JAVJAQ010001445.1, read as the reverse complement.
AAATGTAACAAGTGTGTTTGCTGGAAACACCTGTTGGATGTAATCCAATGCCCTTCGTGTATTAGCCAGGGGAGTAGTTGTTTTCTAATAGGTGTTAGTCCGTCAACCTACAGTGTAGGTGAGTTGAGGCTGGCCTGAACAGATTGTTCATTTTTTGAATATTTGATTTAGAGCCAGTCTTCAAGCATTCCCATGAATATTTATTTTATTCGGATTTTCCTTGTACAAGGAATTGGGACCATGCGGATATGCTCTTGGTTAGTACCTAGTCTACGGGCAGATGGCGCAGCAACGGCTATTTAGCTTGTTGTTTGTATCAGCCTAGGTCTAGGGAAGATACTCTACTCGAGTATGATTTTTAATTATGGGAAGTCATCGACTTATGTTGATGATGGCACTGCCTTGTACTGACGAGAGGCCAAATAGCCCGAAACCGGTCTGCAAGTGTGTCCCGTCCCAATAATTGAAAATCAATTCTGGTGGTTCATCGTTAAGAGCATATGTGGAATTTCTTCTGTGAAGAATCCCACACTAACACCTGTTGGATGTAATCAAATGCCCTTCGTGGTATCAGCCAAGGGAGTAGTTGTTTTCTAATAGGTGTTAGTCCGTCAACCTACAGTGTAGGTGAGTTGAGGCTGGCCTGAACAAATTGTTCATTTTTTGAATATTTGATTTAATGCCAGTCTTCAAGCATTCCCATGAATATTCATTTTATTCTTCTAATAGGCACTACACGCTGAGGAAATATTTCATGGTGAATGCGTCTTGCAGCATTCGAGTTCCCGTGAGCTATTCCGTAACAGAAATGCATATCTGCCATTTCACTGTTAGTGAATTGAAAATGGTTCGAAAAATAACCACTAAACAGACTTTTTATAACAATTATAAATCAAATGCTTATAAAGTTGATAACAACTGTCAAGTTGTTCATTAAATGTGGCAATCGTTTTCCGAAGAAACCCTTGATTGTTATTTATGGTATTTTCAGTAGAGTGCGAAATTGATTGATGCGGCGGCTAGACGATTGTATTGAAGCCGATGGAGGCCATTTCCAACACGTAATCTAGTGCAATTCGTTAGTCTAGATGTTAATGAATATTTGATGTTATTTTTACATAATTAGTAATCAAAAATTGTGGAAATAATAATTTTCAAATGGTAACCTGGGCCTTTCTAACCTACATAGGAATGTCGTAAATGTATACTCGAATTGAAAATTATTCGAAAAACTAATGAATGAATGAACTTTATGGTGGGACAAATGGGTTAATAACTGAATATGAACCTAGCACTGTTGAGGAAATTATACATCATATGGATGATTCAAAAGGTTATAAAAGCCTAATTATTCAATGTATCCTAGGAAGAGGAAGTATCTGAGAATACGATCAACTTCGGAGCGCTGTAATACTCTAATGAATGAATTATAAATTTTTCTCGTGGAAATTATTCGCTGAATTTCCTCCTATAAAATCATTCTGATGACATTTTTTTGTGAAATGCCTAAAAAAAGATGTTCCAACGAAAAAAAAATGGTTGCAAATTTTTCAAATATTTTCGTTGAAAACTTTGTTATTTCAGATTTTACGATGGAGGGAAAAGGAATTGAAGTAAAATAACTAGAGACAAAATTGTACCGAGAAAATTGACAACATTTCCGTTCCTAACTTCGTTATTTTCCATTTCACGATGAAAAGTACTATTGATGAATTTGTAGAGAATTGAATTTTCAATGAAAGATAGGATGGATCGTTTGGAATTAAAGCGCGCAAATCATTCGCACACTTTTTTCAGGATGGTGGCCGCGGGACGAGGATTGCAACCCCACAAACTTGGGTTTGAGCTAACCCTCACCTTCTTCACACAACAAAAATATAAAATTGCATCCTCTGAAAAACTCACGTTTAGGCCTCAAAAATGTAAATTTTCAAAGGCCTAAGAGTAGTTTTTCGAAAAGGAAAAATCTGACCTATTGAGAAACAGTACTCACAACTTTCCAACCACTCATGCACATGTATAAAAAAACTCTCAGTGCAGGTTGAGTATTCCGATATATTCAGAGTACTGTGGTATCTGGGAAGTTTCAATGCTCCTGGGCAAGTTTGGAAGCAACAGGAATAGTTTGGAAATACCCCGCTAAAATGCCTCATTGAATCTATCAGATTCCTCATCAAGACTCAATAACTCAATCCATTGATACGCAGAAGATTGCATAACGAAATATATTCTGGATAAAAAATGGGCATGAGAATCAGCGGAAGCTTCGACTTCGTAACGATTCGTTTCCTTTCGATTGTCGTCGGAAGGCCCTGAAAGCTTTTCGGAGCTTTCATCATGGGAGAATGATAGTATACGGTCTACTCGAGGCTACGTCGATATGCGCCTCGATTCCGTCGTTTACGATAACATTTTCGTGCAGAAATTGAGACAGTGTTTCTTCGGAACAAATATTCAGATTCATTCGAAGTATTGGTTTTCAACAACCACTATAAGTTATAGTTGACAGCTGGTTCAGACCAAACCAATTAATTGCATTGAATCGAATCTTCTAGCAATATTGGTTCATATTAACGAGATCCCTAATAATGATGTGACATGAATAATTTTGAATCATGATCATATGGTATTCCTGAATGAGTATTTTAAGCATATTGTTCGAATCCAAGGTACTACTTCAAATGAGTCATTGCTAGTGCGTGCCAATATGCTTCTGAAAGCAATCCAGTGTATCGAATTCTTGATATTTTTCAGTGGAACTATTCAATATGTTTCCTCGAATCCATCAAAAAGAAGTGAGTATAAGTATGACGAATAAAATTTTCGTGAATTTTCATATTGGTGAATTTTGTCATATTTCTAATACGGAGAGGGTGAATATTTAGAGACCCCGAACACGAATCCGAAGCCAAACGCTGCGCTTTCCTTTCGTTCTATGGGTCAGAAGGAGGGCATTTTCTCCTTTCTTTGTAATGAAATCATTGAATCATACATGTTGTTGGTTGTCAAACTCTCTTTTACCTCATTTCACCTCCATCGATACTTTTTTCCCTTAATCATTCTTCCTTTTCATGGAAGAAGGCGATTTGCAATTCCATGACGTATGAGACACCTGCGATTCAGATCATACTTGTCGCAGAATTGCGAACGAGCTTTTTTCATTACTGAGGAAAAAGTATCGGAGAAAGTGGATGGAAGTATACATTTCGACTAAATCATGTTTTTTTCAATCAATCAATATTTTGTTCATTATGAATAAAATATCACATCATCGTAATATCATGATATTTCGCAAAATGTCAAGTGGAATACGCCAGTTTCCCTACTTTTGAAGGGCTATACCTTCCGACCGGAAAGAGAGAGCCGCGTTTTGATTCGAATGTATTCAGTGGCTCAAAATCAGTCAGTTGGTCCAAACAATCTTTCTAAACTGGCTGAAGCCAATACGTAACTCGCTACCTTCGTTGAAAAAATAATGAATCCTTTCTGATTGAAAGTTTTATCTTGTTCTATCATAGATTGTTTAGATTTCTTACTCGATTTCTCAGTAGGAAATTTTTTCTTTTGTATTCGAAAGTCATTCAGAATAGTGATCGAATGAATTCTTCACATGCTATATGAACATGTCGATGACAGAGCAAAGACTGTGGGATAATAGAAGAAGAAGATAGTTCTGGCGATGGAGGAGTTTAGAACTACCGAATAATGACTCGTATCAATTTCAATTATGATCAAATCATCATCAATTTGAATACAAAAAGCGATTTCAGTGAACATATCCCAGTTCAATTCGTTCTCTACAAAAACATGCTGTCTGCTAACTTTGCAAAGTTGCCCTCTCTGGGTCCCTGCGAAGAACTGTTCAAAAATCCAGATTCTGACAGGCCCATCACCATACACACGTGAGAATGTATGTGTAATATGAAAAGATGAGGTTTTCTATGATTCGATTCCTGGTAGTATTTGTCGAAATAACAATTTGAGACTACCTACTCCTTTCATCACTTCATCATTGAATATAAACTCAGTTATGATGTGGCGAATTCATATAACTAATTACCCACCGGCCAATATGAGAAATCAATAATCCAACCATTCTAGGAAAAGAGGAAGGGAATCTTTCATGAAAGGATTTCTCTATGTGACGGAATGTCACTTCAACTAAAACCTGACTTTTAGTTGAGTGGTATTGGTTCGAATTTCCATTCTCTAAGTCATATAAAAAAAATGTAGTATGTGTATAGATATGAGTAAATTATATAACTGAGCCTAGACAAATATTTCTTTGGAAAATTCATTCAGTCTGTAGAAGGGAGTTCGAATGAGCATTTTTCTGTTTCAATTTGAAGTTGCAAATGGACAGTGATTTCAGAGAGGGGGTAGGTGGTTGTATAGTTTTATTTCCATGACTGTGGGACTCTGGCTCGTTATTTGAAGAGTATTTATTGGGATAATTTCTTGCATTTTCCTCATAGATTATGGATGTGCATCACCTGGGCGTTTGACTTTGTGCTTTCTACTGTGTGCAAAGAAAGCTATTTCCAGTATATATAGGTTGTTCACTGTTTAAATGCCTAGGCGTTTGAAAAGAGTTTCGCATATTTCCAGATAATGAAAAGAGGTCAAACATCTGATTATCCATTTTTGGCAATGAATATATCATTCACCGCAAATGAGGTCCCCCACAACAAAATATCATACCGTACTCGGTATTCAATTCCACTGTGATAGACATTTATAGTCATTGAATCGTTTGGAAATTCTCTGAGAGTTTTGAAAAGATGAAATTTTTGACCCCGAGTGGATGTTAGCTTAGAGCAGTGAACTCCCCATTTCAGGTTCTCCTCTAGATATATTCTTGAAAATTCAGTTGAGCTGTTTTGTTTCAGTTGTTCTGGTTCTATAAATATTGAGTATGTATGGTCTGTGTTGGAATAGTCATCTCAGGGCGCTTTGTCTTTTCAGAAGGGATCATGAAAACTGAATTACAACAATATCCAATACTCCAGGCAAAGATGTTTTATTTCGGTGAAGTCAGCAACTATAATATTGACCTCAGTACAAACCCTAGGAGTGGAACAGACAAACAAACATTCAATAATATACTACCTCAAACCTACCTATAATATTGACCAGGCGGCAACAAGTAAAAATATTCAACAATTTCATATGTAGTTGCATAAAACCAAAAGGTTCAAATTATAACTATGAAGAATTGAACTACTTTATTTCATTGGGCTATTTGACTTAGGTCACTCATAGTTGTTCCCCCAACTTTTATTTCTTCGATAGAGCCATAATTTTTTGTGCCTTTTATTACTTTGACCATATTCCACATAGTTTTTGCTTTGTTACTTGATAGTTGCACCTCATTTATTTTTTGACATTCCAATAAGATCTTTGTATGCCTTCTGGGCATGTTTATACATTGGTACAAGAACTTCAAAAGTTTTTTGTAAGACATACTGATATCTCTTATTCTGACACTTTCCTTCCTAATTTGATTTATCCAGGTGAAGTATTTCTGGTGTATACCTCTTTGAAGGAAAAACATATGTCATAATAGTAGGTTTCGGCTGACAAGCAGTACACAATACTGCCTTGTTGTCGGGTTTCATTGTTGTATTATGCTCAATCAAATTGTGATAAAATAATAGGTTTCATCCTCCTCAGTTAGTTATATTTCATCTCTCCACTAACAAATGTCTCGCCATGCTCGTTAATGAAATATTCGATTCGGAGGAGCTGAGCGGTTTTTGTGTCATTTCGAAAAAACCTGGCATTTCAATTTTTTGCTTCTGGTCAGATAGATAACCTGTGGTGTGGTACCATTAATTTGTTGAGTTTTGTCATTTCTAATGGTGATTACCTGTTTTGTAGGTGAGTACACTTTTAATTGGCCTCGAGTTTTGGCCTTTCGTCATATATATTTATTTTTTGTGTGCCATTTCAATGAACTTCGTCTCCCACTATCGCCTATTTTTCCTCACTCGACCTGCATTTCTACCCTGAGAAACCGGCGCTCCAATCACTTCGTTACACCTACACCGTGTTAGTATATATATTGTCTGAGGAAAACTTTTCGTTTCTCTGGTAGGATGATTAACTAGACATTCTAATTGATAGGACGAAAGTGAATTGGAGAAAGAATCTCTTTCACTGGACTTCATTCCAAAATTTATGTTCCGGTCTCCACATAACAATATACTCTTTTACAATTGAAGTGCTCATTAAATCCGTCAAGTTCGAAGTGTGAACGATATTTTCTGACTGAAACATGTCCGTTTTCAACCACTGTTTCATTCATTATGAATGGGATATCATATTATCGTGATACCGTGATACTTTGCAAAAAATGAAGTGGCATATACCAATTTACCGACTTTCGAAGGGCTACACTTTCCGACCGGGAGGAGAGCAAGGCATTTTGATTCGAATGTAGTCAGTGGCTCACAATCCGTTAGTTGGTCCGAGCATTCTTCCAAAACTGGGTGAAGTCAATACTCGCCTTTGCTGGAAGGAATTTTATAATTTTATTATGTAGGTAACTCGATATCTTCATTGGAAAAATAATGAATTCTTTGTAATTCGAAGTTTCATCTTGTTCTATTATAGATTGAATAGGTTTCTAACTCTATTTCATAGTTGCATTTTTTTTCTTTCGTAAGTTAATCAGAATAGTAATCTTATCAATTCTTCTCATGCTATATGAACAAATCGATGACAGAGCAAAGAATATGGGATAATAAAAGAACAAGATAGTTCTGCGATGGAGGAGGAGCTATTGGGAAATGACTCGTGTCAATTGTAACCGTGATCATTCCTATGAATTTGAACTCAAAAAGCGATTCTGATAGAAAGAAATGGAGATATCCCAGTTCAATTTGCCCTCTGCTGTCTGCTATCTTTGCTAAGTTGTCATCCGAGGAAATGTTCAGAACTCCAGATTTTGAGTGTCTAGAATGTATGCATACTATGAAAGGTTAGGTTTTCGATCACTCGATTCCTGGAACTATTTGCCGAAATATACAGCGTTTTTCCCCCGAAGGGTAAAAAACGACTTATTTCAGGCCTTATCTGGGCTTGACCCTTATGAGATTACGTTTCTTATCATACCCTTGCCAGTGCGCATCGCGCCCCAATTCCTCGTGCTTTCCCCTCCCACTTCCGTTCAGCTCTCCCGAGCACAGTAAAGGATAACCAGTAGATTCACTTCGTGCTTCGATCCAGAGCGCGCATGATCGACTCCAGAAAGGAAATTAATGGATGCACAATGGATCACTCATTTTTTGAGCAATGCTTGCAGCTTGTTTGAAATGTTCCTGAATCTGCTACTTTTCAAATTTTGGAAGGCCACTTTTTCGTATTATGTGCGCCGAAATAGATGAAATATGTATGGGTCAATATCTGAGAGCCCAATCCTTCATTTTTTAATTGATTTAATGTTCATTATTCGAATTCCATTCGATCACTCTTATAATTACCAGAACACAGACAAATTTTATTTTATATTGGCAACACTGCTTACAGGTTTCAGGTTCTACACACACAAAAATTCTAGTGTATTATGTTTATGTTATTATATTTACTGTTACAAACTTTGTTCAGGCCATGTGTGTCGTGTATGATCTTTTGTTGTGTTCAAATTATCTCCACAGATTAGCTTTGCTAACAATTGATGATGTATACATCATATGTTAACTGGTTCATTGTTTATGAATTCTTCTGTGCTTTGCTGAAATCTACATCGACGATGGCTGACAATTTGAAGAAAGCATCGAATTATTGTGTGATTTGTTCGAGTAATTCGAAGAAAAATCTCCAAATCAGCTTCTTCAGATTTCCGAAAGATGAAAAGAGGTGAGTTGAAACAATTCCACTGAATCCAAGGCGTTAATATCATTGTAGGCAATGAATTATCGTCGATTCCATCAGAAGTAGACATTTTCGTTTCTATACCTTCTTACCTCCTTCTCAGTGATTTCAAGTACCCACCACATTGAACAGATATTGTTGAATTTTTCTTAGAATGAACAACTTCACTGTTTCGATACTCATATATCTCTAACGTTGTTGATTTATTTTTTAGATGCAATGAATGGAAGTTAAAAGTTCACATACCCAAATTGGACAATTGCTCTGCAGAGGATTCCTACAAGAGATTTTTAATATCATCATATATTTTTGTCAAACACTCAAATGAGTAACAGAGAAAATTTACAGTGTTGTGAATAAAAAGACCTCATCTACTATATAGGATTGATATCTAGGCAACCAACAAGTGCTTATCACATAGAGTCAGCCAGAAAATTTCCTGTTGTGACTTGGGCATGAACTAGCAGCGAAAAAAGTGAATCAAACACAAATCAAGCGCCTTTGCTCATTTGGCCATCAAGTCTCCATGATCTGTAATCCAAATCCTGCATTTTATAGGTGGAAAGTGTCATTTGCATTGCTATCATGTAGAAATCTGCATATTTCTGATGTATAATTTTTTTTCAGTGAATATCCCAGGAATTTCCGATATCCTCCATACAGAAATTGATCTGAAAACAGTACTTCTTTCAAGTACCAGTTCTGTTCAAAATGAAGCTTCTGATATGTCTCTTCCAAGAACAAGGCCAACAGAACCCAACTGTGATGTGTCTATGAATTGGAAGACTTTTCTTAGTATCAGTTGTGATGATGATGAAGACAATATGAAGTTCACCTCAAGTAACAGTGATACAGAACGTTATGCAGAAGGTATGTTTTTTATCAGTGTTGTCAGTCCAATTTTTTTTTTTCAGAGATCGTGTACCCTAACACCAAATTGATATTATTTGCACTCGAAGCTCGCTTCGCTCACAAGGTTAGCATATTCAGGAAAAAATTCTGACGATGCTAACCTTGTAAGCAAAATAGGCGTTGAGTGCAAATAATATCAGCTTGTAGTCCAGTCTATGACCATTTGCCCGTATATTCATCCCATACAGCACCGATTCGCATGAAACCCTCTTTTTCAGAATCTACCCTAAGCCGAGGGTTGCTTTTCTTCCTGGGGGTGGATGCCACCTCTTCTTGGGGGGTGAAATTTTTTTTATTGAAAATAAGTGCGGAAATCAATAGTTCGACTAATTCTGAGCTTTTTTTGTTCAATGAAGTTTTGTCTGAAAAGCAGTACTTTTCGACTTATTCGTGAGTGAAATTGTCGGTTTTCAGGCAAAAAAAAACACGTTTTCAGATACTTTTTCGCGAATAACTGGAAAAATGTGCATCTAATCGAAAAACTTGCAGAGAGCAAAATTATAGATTTTGAAAAAACAAAGGTCGTTTATCAGTGATGTAAGCAAACCCACTACAAACTGAATAATTGCTTGTTGAAAGTTGATTGGTATTTTCGAACGCCAAAATGGAAAGTCTCACGTACAATAACCAAAAACCAATGCATTTTTCGGGAAAAACTCATTGGACCTTTTTTGAAGTCCTTCAAAAATCCTTCATTCTTGTTATTTGAAAAAGTTTCTAGCATCAAACCTGAGCGAGGTATGAAGGAAATAATGTTGAATTCTATTTTTTCGTTGCAGAAAAATTGTGAATAACTTATCCTCTCTTCCCCCTCCTTTGGAAAAAACGCCATAATTCACTTCATTCATGTTTTTATAATGAGTTCTGAGTTTATCATCAATTGAAAGTATGAAAGTACGTAGTTTTGGGAAGAATTGAGATTGAAGAGAAAAAATTTTTATACGTAATTCAGCGAAAAATCACCATTTCTTCGAAATAACTCGAAAAGTATTTATCACATGCAAAATTTTCTAGAGTACAAAATTGAAGGTTATTGTTCTCTGGGAATTTTGAGGTTCCGTTTTTTTCTGCAGGATAAAAATAGAGTAAGATATGGCCAGTTTAATGTTGTGAGGGTTCGCGCAAAGTACCTTTTTTGAGCCCTTTCAGCATGAACCTTTTCAAAAATATAATCTGAAACAGAAAATCATGATAATGAGCTTATAGCTCTTGAAAAAAGGCTACAAAATACTCTTTTGGTGGATTTGATTGCTTAAAGACTAAGCGAGTTATGGGAAAAAACCAGAACAATTTTTGTAGAAATCAGAGTATGTACATATTAGTATATTGGAGAATACACATAGGAACAAAATTTTAGGCCTAGTGGAACTATATGATTTCAATCGATCATACATCCAAATCTAGACGTAATCTTGTTTAATGGGGTAGTTTTCCCCCTTAAAAAATCAAAAGCAACCCCGAGTACAGAGGTAACTTTAAAGTAGAGTCTCAATCCGAATTTTTATACAGTTTGGTTTCCCGGTTATTCAATAACAATTTCGATATAAATTTTTCAATAAAAACTATCATAAGGGTGGTTTTTAGGGGTCGAAACTGTTTAATAGATCAGAAATTGTCTATCAAGGTTAATTCAACGTATTTACAGATGACTGCACGCTCAAATAGTATATTATATACCAAGGGACTAAAGTGAATGTTTTAATCCCGCACATGATGTTTATTGCCTGAGGGCTCGTAGAGCCCGAGGGCCAATAAACACGTAAGGGATAAAATATGTCTTTAGTCCTGAGGCATATACGCTATTTTTTGCGCTTCCCAGTATTATAACTTTTAATTTTGATACAATTAATAATTTTGATGAGTTATATAAACACGGTACTTGGATTACTCAGTAGGTAACGTTATAGCAACAGTGTCAACAAAATTTTTCAATTCAGAGACATTTCAATTAATGCTGACATTTAAAACGAATCGCAACTTAACTAACAGAATATCAAGAAAATGAATCAAGAAATGAATGAAACTACATATTTTGATATAGATAAGGCAGCTGACATGATAACGGAAGAATTAATTTAAATTTTTGTCCTAGTTATTAGTAGTGATGTAGCTGCGGTAAAGTATGATTCTTACTTTATGTCCCTAGGGATTTGAAATGCAACTTTATCTCCCTAGGAACTGAAAGATACAGTTTAGTCCCTGTTATACGGGACTAAAGTTGTCACTTTAGTCCCAGAAGTGCAAAAACTAGTATTTTGTGATTGTTTTGAATAGGGATAGTTTTCAATTCTGATGAATAAAAATCAACCTCAGGCACAACCCCAGCTTTGAAGTAGATTTCAAATACAAGCTTAATCTCAAATTAAATGCAAATAGATACTGAATAAGTCGAGAGTACAGAATTGAAATAATTATTTTAATTATTATTTTCTAATGATATTCATAAGGGAGGGGGGGTGTTAAGGGCTGGCACTGATTACTGAACCATAAATTATATTAAAAATTATCAATTGATTGATTTCACTGATATAGATATGATTTCAGTTCATTACATGCTCCAATTTAAAATTCTGATCTTTTTTTTCGAATAAGGGTGGTTTTTACCCCCATTTAAAAAAGCACCCTCGACTTAGGGAAGATTTTGAAATAGTGGGTAAGTAGAACCTATATCCAAATTCTCATACGAATCGGTGCTGTATGGGATAAATACACAGTTTACACTTTTTTTGCCGTCATAGACTGGAGTATTGGTGTTATGGTAATTGATCACTGAAAAAAGTTTCAATCATTGAAAAATGTATTGACTTTATTATTGAGTTAATAGAAGTAGTACTCCACTTCCTGGTTGAACCTTTCATGAACATCCTTTCTGTCACTAGTAGTGAATACTTTGCTTGAAATATAATCATTTTGAAGTTCAGTTTCTGACGATATTAAAAAAAGGTGCAATCAACATTGTTGATTGTACCTACCCCAGTCGAAGATACAACAACAATTTATAATGAAAAAGTATATCATTTTTGTCACTCGAACATGAAAAAAAAATTATTTCACATGTTGAGTCCTATTCAAGCTGATAAACCAATGAATAGAGTGCTTTGAATTGTTAGCAAAAATTGGTTTTCGCATACCCATTCTTAGTAACATGTTCTTTCGACTTATCTGAGATAAATTTTACAGGCCACCAAGAAAATTTATCATTATATTCAGAGGATATTTTGAAATAAAGGTAGATTTAGAAGTATGGTACAAATTTAATTTATTTCGGATGAAAGTATTCTGAAATTTATTTCTTCTGATCCCAATTTATTGGTGTAGATTTACCTTCATCTATTTTCTTATATATAGATTCTCCAACAGTTTTATTTTTCAGACAAAGGCACACAGATCTCATCGTCTCTATCCAAGAATACGTCAAGAAAAATCCACCTGAGAAATAGAATAAGACATCTTAGGAGGAACTCTACAGATCGGATTACCCCTGCCAACAGAAACTTTCCGGGCAAAGAAATTGTGAAATTTGTGAAGCAATATTGTTCACCATATCTACCAACTTTTTTGAAAGCTCAAATCGAACATATTGGTAAATCGAAAAAAGGTTCATGGTACTCCAATGATCATAAGAAGTTCGCATTAACAATATATTTCCTAGGCCCTAAGTTTATAAGTATTTATTATGAATTTTTCACCTGTCTAGCAAATCAGCATTATTGAGTAACACGAAATTGGGGTATTAGGAATGGTTTTAACGATTTTATATTTTCCACATTGAAAATCAAGGTGGAAATGTTTCCTGAGAACAACAAACATTGTATTTTATGCATGGACGAAATGTCGATCAAATCTAATCTGTTTTGTATCATCAAAAGTGATGAAATAATATTTCATCTATTTCTTCCATTCTGAAAAATCATTTTCATTTTATTGTTCTATATTTTTGGTATACCTACCTAGTCTAATCTGATGCATTCTCAGTTCTTTAAATAACCCCTGATATACCATGAAGTAGGTAGTAATATGTATGAGAATTTCTCTTATTGTATTAAAATTAACTGTATGTGGTTTGCGAAATTGCATCAACTTGATGTGAATTATCTAGTTTCTTCATTAGCATGTTTTCTGTTTGTACTCTGAGAAGTAATTGGGTTGCTTAAAAACTTATGTTCAGAAGAATACCTAATAGATTTTGCTTGATATTTCTTCAAAAGGATGTATTTTTGAATCTGAACTTAGGATATTCCAATCGTTCCTATTGAGATTATTCAGCATTGATAAATGTTTGGATTTGTATCATATTTTTCCGTTCTTTAGTTTTGTTTATGTTAACGAAACTCATTTTCAATTCTGAAAACATATCAGATACAGGTATGTTAACATGTTTTCTCAACAATATACTAAACCTATATTGTATTATTTTATTTATTCATTCATACTGATAACAAACAGACTAGATCTATTAACTTGCTTCAGTTTTATACACAAAAATTATATGATTTGCAATGTAATGTAATGAAATGAAAAAAGTGAATAAAACTCTCAAAAATTCATTTTATGAACTTATTTGATGACATACATCAACTGATGATCTTGCAAATTAGTTTCTGACTATTCTTAGGGTGGATTTAAGCAATACTAATTTTGGCTTCAATTTTACTATGAAGGATAAACCTCCCATGTACCATAGAACATTTTATGCACTAACATTCTTACTTTCACTCCAAATCCAGATAATCCAATTCTCAAAATGAAAGTGTAATTTGCTTTTGCACATATATTATTCCTATGACCACCTATTTCATTAAACATCAACGATGAAATTCAAATCTAACATAGGACGACAGACAATTCATCACACAGGAATCACTTTGTATAGTAGATTATGCCACGCACTAGTGAGTGACAGAAACAATTGCCAAGTTAGTGACAATTGGGTATTCTCGCGACTACACTGCAGTGGAGAAGGGAGTGGTTGTTTCTCAAATAAATCAGAATATTTTAGTGCCAGGCGCCAGGTAGATGTGACTGCCACATACCCACAATGAACTAGTAATACTTTACCTCACCTCCCTAGGATGTTTTCAAAATAAAAGACAACTATTTCGTAAAAATTGTGTCACCCTGTATTGCCAGAGAAAACAGATAACAGATGTTTACAAATTGGAGTTTCCAAAATAACCCTTGTGACTTATTTCAAGAAATGGGCAATGTCCTAAATTTTACAGTGTCGTTTCGTAAATATTCACACTCCAAATTATGAAATAATGAAAATTCGAAAGGGTCATAATCCTAATTGGAAACTCGAATCAATTCTTTGCAAGATGGCCGGTTGCCTTACAATTCCAACAAGTAACATTGGCAATTTCGGATATCGAAGAGGAGGGAGTGCTTGTATAAACATATGCCAAATCGGGCTCCAAAAGAGCACTCTTGTTATGGGGAGGAGGAACAAAAGATTCAATTGCTTGTTTCCGAGCCTCTAATTGTCGTCCTAAATCCAACAAATGATCAATAGAGTTGACCTGTACCAACCCCAACTGACTCTGATAAAAAGGAGAGATATTATTTAACAAAATTTTCAAACGAGTCTCTTCCTGTACCGGAATAGTTAATCTACATGTTACATCTACATTATGACAAACATGTTAAAACATGTTTGTCATAATGGCAATGTACATGCCTATGGTTTCTTGAGGACCCTGTGTACGTTGCCTAATTTCTTGAAACAATTTTTCGTTAAAATTCGGAGGCAGAAATTGAGCTCTAAGTTCTGAAACCAATTGTGACCACGAATTTACTCGAGATCGAACAGACCGATACCATATTAAGGCTTTTCCTGAAAATAAGTCGCTCGCCGAATTGAAAAGCTGATCCTTAGAAACGTTTCGAGACAAACAGAGCTCTTCAAAATTCTCTAGAAATGCACTTAGGGAAATTTTACTACCATCTCTTTCAAACTTTGTGAAACTCCATTTGGATACCGGTGTACTTTTTAATAGATCAGAAAACGTATGTCCTCCTGTGGGATCAGATTGTACCGGGGTAGAACCTTCTTCCTCAGAAGACTCACTACCACTACTACTTTCAATTCCAGTGGATGACATAAGTACACTAATCTCTAACGGTGTTTGTGCATTTTGAGAAAAACGTTTACATTTCCGCGCCCGAGATTTCAGCTCTGACCTTAATGTTGATACTTTAACTGAAAATTTTGATTTTTTCCCATGTTCATCATCATTTGTGGGAACAGAGCGCTCGCCTCGCTTGAATGTATGAATCAATTTAGAGCCATAACCTTACAAAATGAAGGACTAGATTCAAAATCTGCAAAGTCATTTATCAAAGCTTCTATCTCCCCACTTTTTCCTGTAATATAGGCAACATCATCGCTGAATGAGAAAGAATTAGCTGGATATTTAAGTTGAGATTTTTCCAGTCTCAGAAAACCCCTTGAACTTTTTCTCATGTCCTGAACATTAATAATATCCTCAACACCTCTAACTGCAAGTTCATAAATCAACTCATATTTTTCCAGACGATTCACCCGTCAAGTTGAAACTGAAAAAGAACTGAGATTGAATTGAGTTGGTAATTTCAGTATTTCCAATTTTTTTATCAAAACTCATTTTATTTATAATTTTTTATTATTATTATTAACGTTGGGCGCCAATTTGCCACGCACTAGTGAGTGACAGAAACAATTGCCAAGTTAGTGACAATTGGGTATGCTCGCGACTACGCTGCAGTGGAGAAGAGAGTGGTTCTTTCTCGAATAAATCAGAATATTTCAGTGCCAAGCGCCAGGTAGATGTGACTGCCACATACCCACAAATGAACTAGTAATACTATACCTCACCTACCTAGGATGTATTCAAAATAAAAGACAACTATTTCGTAAAAATTGTGTCACCCTGTATTGCCAGAGAAAACAGATAACAGATGTTTACAAATTGGAGTTTCCAAAATAACCCTTGTGACTTATTTTAAGAAATGGGCAATGTCCTAAATTTTACAGTGTCGTTTCGCGAATATTCACACTCAAAATTATGAAATAATGAAAATTCCCAAGGGTCATAATCCTAATTGACACTCAAATCAATTCAACCCAACTCAGTTTCAGATCAACAAATCTGTGGTAATAACTCAGGCTCCAACAGATTTCTGGTTCCCAACAATAACATTCCATACTAAAAATCCATAAATAAATCCCTATTAAGTTATACTATATGAAAAACCCTCATTTGCAATGTATGCTGCGCTTATAATCTTGGTAATTCTTGTTCAATTTATACGAATTATCATGAAAACTCGATTAAGCTAGAGAATTCCGTAAAACGCAAAGTGTACACTGTGCCGATTACGTTACAAATGGATATACCTGTAACTCGTCAATTGTATTACTAAAAATGCAGAAAATAATGGGATTCGGTTGTAAAAACTTGCGTGTCAGTCCAACTGCAGTCCTCAGATTCGGTTGTTCGAACAGTAGCTTCAGGAGTTACAAACAATGGGAAACTACAGGAGTCTGGCACCGTACAGAGAGTGACATGATAACTCGTAGTACAGGAACACAGAATGAGGATGCTCCAAATAACTTCTAAGATAGGTTCAGTATCGGTAGATACATCTGCATACTATGCAATGAAGGTAGATTCCAAATTATTCCAAATTAGAGAGATACAACCTCCTCTGAATTATATCCTTAGTATCACTCTCAGTGATTGGGGTGATCCATTCACCTTTGGTACCCCCAGAAGCACCCTTTCCTGGAGTCACAGCCTCGAAAACGATTTAAGAGGGCAATAATTGTGATGGAATATATCTGCTGTTAGATGAGATTCGACGATGTCCTGATGTCTCAAGAAAAGGGTACCGTGGTATGACGTGAAGTCTCAAAATCCCACCAATGTGGATTATTCCCAAGAAATAACACCTAGAATGGTTTCCAAACTTCTTCGAAAAGGGAATATAATTGAGCCCTAGCTGTTATCGTCCTTCTAATCGAAGATGAATCAATATTTAAATCAACAGGCTAGTGGCAGACTTTCACACAACCATTTCAAAAATATGACAAGACGTCAACCAATCTCAATTCCGTCAAGTGTCACTCCGGATGACAGACCTAACATTCTTCACGAACAACCATCGCGACCTTAGCCAACCTAATGCCAGACAATAATTATTAGCCAACCTAACGCCAGACAACAATTATTACCCATTCTTTCAGATTGACGATTTTGAAGAATATCTTACTTCTCCATGGTCTTGCAGCTTTGTACCGCTCGTTGGTAGACACCACCTTTGCGAAGTTACATCTGTCAAATATCAACCACATTACTCCCAAAGCATCTGTCAATAGTCCAATCATAACCAACAATTCAAAATTCAACAGCACAAAAGGTAAACAATTGCTGAAAGGATGAGAATAACAATGATTGTTCCTGATTGAAGGCAATGGGTGATGATTGAGAAGACTGATGAGATTTTCAGAGTATGGTAGTTACACACGCAGCATGAGCAAAAGGTACATTATTCATCCAATCTCAAGAACAGACCAAAATAACTCAACTTGCATATTTATAGGAGACAATACGAAGGCAGACTGACTCCAGTTACTAGCAGGTGTTCGTCTCAACCTGGTATTCAACTCTACTCCCTTAATCTGAATATCCGAGGCTATATTACTATAACACATTAAGGAAGAGGTCGAAATATCCAAGGATCCTACTAGCCTTCAGCTTTCTCCACACAAAGATACTAACCTATAGATAACCATATCAATCGTGACATTCTGATGTCCTTCGAGATAATCTTGATTCCCACAATATTCGCAAGAGTTGAGTTGGAAAGTCAGAGCTGTCAAGAACCACGAAAAGTTGAGGTAAATTTCGAAACTCCAACAGGCGATATATCTGAAGAATAGTCTCTCAGAATCAGAATAATATATTATACTAGTTATATATGAAATTACCGTTACAATCACCAGTTGCAATAAAGAATTACGGAAAACTCCGTTTCAAAGACACCTTAAAAAACATTCAATTAAATAGATAATTGGCAATTTTTCATTTACTTTTTTATTACCATAATTTTTTTCATTTCCTACAATGAAAGAGTCTGATTTCATTGGCCTTTTTTTCTCCTTCGATGGATCTTCTTAGAGTTATGTTTTGTCCCTTCCATAAACTTTGTAAGTTTCTTGGGAAATAAAAGTTATTATTAATTATGTGAACATCAGATCGTGTATATTGAGTTGCCTGACTAATCTTACATTTCGCTTTAATATTGTGTCTATAAAAAGTTCACATGAATTTACAATAACTTCCATGTTGAAGTGAAGAAATAACGATAAATATCGTTTATATGGAGAAAATAAATTATTTCGTACTTATTATAGATACAACTTGTGCTGAAACCATGATTTCATTTCACAACAATGCAGAAATGCAACTGTAATCATGTTTTGTTTATTACATGTTTGATATTTGTCTATGCAATCCGTTTCTCAAAAATGTGTATGAAGGCTTGCATACCCTATGGGAATGAACTCCACTGTTACAGCGGTATATATTTGTATTTTGTGTAGAATGCTCGTTCGACGTTTTTGTGATTAACACTCCATATTTTTCAATAATTTTTTTCATCACAAGTTCTGAAGAATTTTGAAATTTTCATAAATTTAACGTCGTTTGAGGAGTGAACTCTCTGTCTTTGCCAAATATAAAATTGGCATTCGGCCATTCTTTCAGGTATTGAATAGAACATAAGAATTTCGAATCTATTTATTAACAGAATAATTCTTTCAGACACGATTTCAAACCTTCCGAAAATTTTATTGTCGGTACCTTTCTCAAATAAATCTCATTCTGAACGTGTTTTCTTCTATTTTGGAAAATCGAACAGCTCAGGCGATCTGCTTCAAACTTTTAGTTCAGTTTTTGTGTGACTTATATCAGTAAGGAAGAGCAATTAGAATTTACATCTGTGAACCTTCAGAATTTTCAGAATTCACAGATTTGACGGATCATTGACAACCGTGCGGAAAGTACAGAGAACCAATAAGTAGTGGAAAATTATAAATTACCACTTTTATTATAAGCAATCCTTTGAAATAAATTCAGTCAAACAAATGAAACATCGTATAAGTACTAAGTTTTTCCTGAGACATACAAACTCTCGGAAATTTAAAATAAATAATAAATTACACTCTTTCTCTTTTTTGTGTATGCTATATTCTTTGAACGTTACAGAATCTCGTGTAAATCTGAACATCAAATAATTGTAAAGTGATATTTGATATTCGAATGGTAATTTCCGAAAAAAAGTTGAGTACGATGTGTTTCAACTTCAGATTTGCGAACAGTGAACCGAAATCAATAGCACATATTATTATCAGGAAATGAAATCACGGGCTGGATTCCTCAAATTGTCGCAGTTTAGCAGAGCAGTTTATATCAAGTTTGCAAGCGGCGTGCAGTGTATCTCTCATGAAAACGTTGGGGGCGTGGCTTATCAACTCCAGGCGTGAAACTGCAGGATGCTCACTCGTCTAAAAAAAACGAAACTGTGGGACACGAACATCAAAGGGACCGACCGAAAGTGAAACTACTGGTTATCCTTTACTGTGTCCCGAGTAGGGCCACCGCGCGCCCGTTCGACCGGGAAGAATCTTTCCTCAGTACGCCTTGTTATCGTATCGGAGTCGGTGTTTCGCTTGTCCTGTCGATACGATTTATAATAAATAGAAGTAGCATTCATCTGTGAGTTGAACTATTGTGCTTTCCCGTAGGTAAATGGAGTGTACTCCGTTTTCTTTCATAGGAGAGAATTGTTCTAGACGAGGAAATTTGTAGAAAAGCAAACAATTGTGAATCTAGCACTCTTTTCTCTTATTCACATGGCAAAGTTCGGGCGGGGCAGCCGTAAGTCCCGATTGGAGGAGCCGTACGCCTCGATCAGCCGAACCGTAAGCCTCGACTAGCCGTACGCCGCAGGCTTCGGGCTGCGAACCCCAGAAGTTGAGCCCTACGCCCCGATTATCGATAATGATGGCGTAACTTCCGGGTAGTACACCTCAATTATCGAGCCGTGCTTACACCTCATCCATCGAGACGTACGTCTCATTCATTGGGCCGTACGGCCCGTTCGCCGAGACGGGCGCCTCGCCCATCGGGCCGTCGCGTCGCTCTCTTTTACAAAAAGGTACTTCTCAGCGGCCCGGCTGTTGGGACGTTGGCCTCATTTCAAGGACCGTGCGGGCCGGCTAACGAGCCGTGTGTACGGTATGTGGAGTTTAAGATCTAATTTTTTTCTCATTTATTGAGACGACTGTTCAGCGCTGAGACTCATACGCTCTTTCTCTATCTTACAGAAAATGGATAATATGAAAACCCCCAGAGGAACGAGAATAAACTTCATTAGATACCATCAGCACAATTGAAATAGAAAACAAGACATGATACAGGAAATCAAATATACTTGATGTTTATCGTCAGCTGAATCATAAAAATAGTAAAAGAGGATCATGAATATGATTAATGCATCAATTTATTATGACTGATCTGCTTGACAACTTTCCAAAAAGAATGGTATGCTTTCGATCGGAAAAATTGGGCCTTTTCTGAAAATATTCTTGAATGCTTTTATCATTTTTTCATTCATTTCCCAATAAACACACATTCAAGTTTACAATACAAGTTTATATGATACTCATAAATGAGTCATGTAGTAGTACTCTTCTTTTTTTTTTTTCATTCTAGTATAATTTATCTTATGTATAGAAAAATAATGTCATCTTATCACTTATTTCCAAAAATGCGAAGTGGCAATATTGCTCTTCAATGATTATTTGAATGATCATCGATTCTGCAACAAGCAGAATCCGAAATCACTAAAACACAGATGTTTCTCTATATGGTCTCAACCTAGGTATTACATTGCAACCACAGACCTCAGAGTGCAACCCAGATTTCGCACATAAGCGGCGATGGCAAAATGTCTATTTTTGGTATTGTATTGCCGTAAAAAATTGTGCTGAAGAAGAGCTCATCTGAGGATGTTCCGGAATGGTTTGGGAGCTAAAATTTTGGTCATTTTTTTTGTCGACATAAAATTGTGGAATAACTTATTACCGGTAGCAGATTGCCCAGAAAAGTATACTCTCTTTTGTGGATAAAACAAGTCAATTCTTCCGAATGAAAATAGACAAAAACTTCTGAATTATCACTTTTTTCCATAGTTCATCAGAGCTAAGAGGTGGGAATTCGGCAAATAATGATATATCAATTATTACAAATGGAAATATCTATCAGAAGGAGATTTGAGCCGGTTAAGAGCCTCCCCACATCACTATGACGTCAATAATGACTAATTATTGACAATTGGTGTAATGAGGTTGACCTTGCACGATATATCTGGAGCAAAGCTGAAAATGTTGAATATTCTGTGTGACATTAAGTGTGTGTGTGAGACTTCATATCCTTTGAACTTGGGATAAGTGGGGGGCGTACACGGTAACGCAGATTATCTTTCATGTGTACTAAGTACAAACAATCTTGTATAGAGTACACATGCCTGCACCCCAAAAAGATCAATCAAGTACTGAGCAATGTAATGTCATTGGGATTCACATACACGGTAAAGATATTCTTCGTGAGTATAGAGAAAAAATTGCATACACGGTAAAGAGTTGGACATATTCTTTCATGTTCACTCTGTTCGAAGTAGTTTGCATACAGTACACATGCCTGCACACACACACATATCAACCGAGATTCACCAACTAACATGAGCACTCACTTCACCTCACATCTACACTCCACCAAGCTCCAGCCAAGAATGAATGCTTGCACTGCTTCCTGTAAGCTGATCGATTTGAAGTGTTGGGGTTACGATGTCGGAGAGGGGCCTACTAGCGATGTGTGCGCATCTGAATCATGGTGGGGCGACTCGCTATCCATAATATAAGAAATGCCGCATCAGTTAGGAATTGTGAGTTAAACAGTGTCTAATAAGAGGTTGGGATCTCTCTCAATATCTGTTGACATCGAGTGATTTTGTGAGATCATATCAAAATTATGTATTCCTGTGATTGTGGTAAATATTTCACTCGTTGTGATAACCTTCTTCGACATCAGCTGCAGAGGTGCCAAGGAGGCCAATCAGTAAAACGAGTAAGATTAGAGGACGCTAACACACCTATGTGCACATGTAATTGTTGTTATGTGACGATTCCATTGACTCAAGTGAATTCTCACAAAAGAACGCTAAGTACAATTGAGTGATGGTGTTCAAATTATAGAGTGTCATATTGCCACATAAAGAGTGCATACTTCCATTGTTTCGACCGACTACATGTAATTCTTCAATGGAATCCTGCAGAAAGTCATTAAATTACTGGAATCAGCCCTCAGGATTCACAAAGTTATCGAAGTGAATATGGAAGAGATTGGGAGTTTCTTCAAACGCAAGACCTGAAGGAGAACAAGTCATTTAACTCTCAAAATTCAACAATTGACCAATCTAGGTATTTGAATTCCTTATTTGATGGATTCCGTGATGCCATTATCGTTCGAACTACTGAATTCCAGGAACGTGATCCAGGTAGACATTTCTTATCCAAGTTTGAATCTAATTTATTAATAATATTGTCTTCACTTAAGGTTGGACTTGTGAGAAAATCATGATTTCGTAGGTGAACATCGATAAATACAGGCCGCTTATTGGATGTTCGTATATGAAGCTTTCTGTATGTATTGAGGGGAAGAAAGCCGTGGCGAATGTTCATAATGACGATCAACATTGTTTCGCGTGGGCTATCACTTCAGCACTACATCATGCAGTCGATAGAACGTCAGAAGTTTCATCATATACACATTTCATTACTGTCATAGATGTAACATGTATGAATTTTCCGGTCGAGTTGAAAGATATTGTGACATTTGAAGATGAGAATGATATTTCCGTCAATGTGTATGGTTAAGAAAGTGAATTCGGGAAGGGTCAAATAATGTATGAAATAGTTGGTCCATTGCGTTACTCTCAGAGGAGACTTAGGAGACATGTCAATTTGTTACTTATCACAGAAGTTATAGGAACGTCTGCCCACGACACCGACAGCCGAACCCAGTGGATGAACTCAGCGTCAACAAGAAATATGATTCTTTCTTATCTCGTGTGATTCTGATGTTCACGAGAACTTTCATTCAGTATTCATGAATACTTCAACTCCTATGTTTACTCAAATTAAGTTTGCTCTTTCGTATTTGTTTTTAAAAAGTCATTTTCAATCGGCGAACACTTAATTGGCGCAGTCGGTAGGATTTGCCAAACAGTATCGACAAAAATCGCGAAACTGGTCTGTATCAACAGTTTACCGGCAAATTCCAAAAATTGGGTTCGAACGAAAATACTTCCGAAACAAACGAGGAGCAGTGTAAGTTGCGGACAACATAGCCAATTCTAACACCCTTGAAGCAGAGGACCACATCGCCAACTGTTCAAGAAACTGGTGGAGAACTTCATCGTCGAAACCAGCTAGCTGTAGGAAGTCCAGAGGAACGAGACAGCTTCGCTCAATCCTCATTGGCACTAGACGTAGGAAAGAAGAGTGAAGATAGCCTTCATATTACTATAAGAAAAACACTTTCTTATTCCATTCATAATTTTTTCCATATGGGTTATTAATTGTTTCCTTTTGTACTTTCTTGAGGAATCAATCGATAAAGAAAAATCGATAATATCCAAGATATTATTTTATGATCGAATCAGATATAGATAACTTAGTGAATTTATTTGATACTTTTTCAACCGGAGAAACGCAAATAAATGAAATGACTACCGTACAACCAGTACAAAATGGTCAACAAGTTAATTATCAACTTCTGAAATTATACGTGGATACTATTCCCAATTTCGATGGCAATCCACATAGTCTGAATATTTTTATTGATAATTGTGAAAATCTAATAACACAATTCAGTGATCAGAATAATGCCGCTCTCAACGTTTCCATTTTACGAGCAATTATTGGTAAATCAGTTGGTAGGGCACTCATTCTCATTGGTTCGAGAATAGAATTAAAAACGTGGTTAGAAATGAAAAATGCACTTATATTGAGCTTTGGTGATCAGAGAAATATCGATTGTTTTGTCCAAGATTCAATAATTTTGAGACCACATAAAAACGAAACTCCTCACAATTTCGGCATGCGATGTCAGGATGCAAGAAGTTTGATCACTTCAAAATTGAATTCTTCGAATTCGAATCACGCTGAACAAAGTATTCAAATGAGAAATTACAATGATTTGGCATTAAAAACATTCATTAGAGGTCTTCCGGGCCAAATACATAATAACATTCGTTTGAGAGACCCAGACAGTCTCGAAAAAGCAATGTCATTGGTAATCGAGGAAGAAAACTTTTTATGTAGTCAAAATAGAAGTAATACTCTCAATTTTCCCAATTCATTCAAACCAGTTCAGGGAATTGCAAGTCCAAATTATAATTCACAAATTCCACGATTCTCGCAACCGCATAGTTCTCAACAATATAATGCACGCCCCATATTCCAAAGCCAGCCATTCAAACAACCGATCAACCCAATCACATCTAATGCACAAAATCCACAGAATACCTTTCCAAGACCATTCACGCAAAACTATCAACAATGGAAACCCAATACTAACTTTCCCACTCAAAAACATCCGTTTTTCCAACAAAAACAGAGTCAGATTGTTCACAATCCACAACAAACTTAAAATCAAAATAGATACATTCAAAATGCATCGAAACCATTCAAACCGGAACCAATGGATACTTCTCCTAGCAATTCTCGGCAACAGGCAAAAAAAACTTTCACTCATACTGAACTCTTTGCTCAGAATGTGAATGAATTCGAAAATCCATTTGAAAATCAAAATATCGGAAATTTAGATTATTACGAATACCATTATTATACCGAACAGGGTGATCAGTATGAACAACAACCAAATATTGACTACCCAAATTTTGATATCTATAATCAAGAACATGATATCATACAGAGTGATCATGAAATATCGAACACTTCAATTAATTTCAGTGCAAATGTGAGTTTTTTCCCGAACAACACTCCGAACAATCCCACATAATAAATCTGAATCTTTCTAGAGCAAATCTGCCACATATTTACATTCCTGGTTGAATGCTAATTTTCTTATTGATATGGGCAGTACACGGAGTTTGATCAACCCCGAATCATCCGATAAATGTTTCAAAAATTATATAGTTAAAGAAGACTTCAACATTCAGACAGCCCATTTTATCTCTTCAAATTTAGCGATGAATATGATGACCTTATTGGGATAGATTTACTCAAACAATTGAAAGCAAGGATAAATGTCAGCGATAAATCAATATTTACTCCATTCGTTAGAATACCAATAATTTATGAAACCGAAGAATCGACGAAATTCAAAAAAGAGCTCACAGCTGGTAATTACACCATGATTATTCCAGCACGAACTGAACGAGTAATAAAATTACCGGAAACAAGGAATAGGCTTTCTAGATTATATTGAATTTGAAAGATTAGTCGAATCTCCCCGAGCTATAGTGAACCATTTGATGTAGAAATATTGAACATTCAGGAAGTGAATTTTGTAGAAAAAATGGAAACCGATGTAGAAATCGATGAACATATAGATCGTAATAAAAAATCGAACTTGAAAAATCTTCGTTTAGATCATTGCAATTCAGAAGAAAAGCAGGCTATAAGAAATCTGTGTTTAGAATATCGCGACATATTTCAAAGCGAAGAAATACCCCTCACTTTTACGAATGACATTCAACACAAAATTAAATTGACTGACGAATCACCCATATTTACCAAAACATACCGTTACCCCGAAATACATAAAGCTGAATCAATAACCAAGTCCAACAAATGTTAAAACAAGGTGTTATTCAGCACTCCACATCTCCTTGGTCCAGTCCAATTTGGATTGTCCCAAAAAAAACTTGACACTTCAGGTACAAGAAAATGGCGGATGGTTGTTGATTACAGAAAACTAAATGAACGGACGATTGACGACAAGTATCCCCTTCCGAATATCACAGATATTCTTGACAAACTTGGAAGAAGTCAATACCTCAATACTTTAGATTTGGCCAACGAATTCCATCAAATTGAGATGCATCCGAACGACATACAGAAAACGGCTTTTCATACACAAAATGGGCACTACGAATTCGAGAGGATGCCGTTCGGGCTAAAAACGGCTCCATTTTGCTTTCAAAGGGTCATGGATAATGTCCTTGGAGGAGTCCAAAATGAAACTTGCTTAGTTTATTTGGACGACATTGTTATTTTTAGTACATCTCTGCAGAAGCACCTCGATCGACTGAAATCAGTCTTCGAACGGTCGAGGAAATCAAATTTCAAGGTACAACTCGATAAATGCGAATTCATTAGAAACCTAACCCAGATAAAATTCGAGCAATCAAAAACTTTCCGATTCCTAAAACCCCAAAAGAAATAAAAAGTTTTCTAGGACTTTCAGGCTATTATCGAAAATATATTGAAGATTTTGCCAAAATCACAAAACCGATGACTTTGTGTTTGGAAAAGAATGTCTAAGTTGTTCATAGTCAAGAATTCATATCAGCATTCAACACCTGTGAAAATCTATTGATAAATTCACCAATACTTCAACACCCAGATTTTTCCAAAACTTTTGTATTGACCACAGATGCTTCGAACGTTGCCCCTGGCGCGGTTTCATCACAAGGACCAATTGGTTCGGACAAACCGAACATTAAACGAGTCCGAACAGAAATACAGTACGATAGAAAAAGAGTTTGGGCTTGTAAGTATTTTAGGCCATATTTAGGCAGAAGATTCTCTATTTACACCGACCATAGGCCCCTGGTTTGGAAACTATTGAGTTTTTGCGAAACCTTTCCGAAAATCCGATCCAATATGTTCCCGCACCATCCACGAGTGAAATAACGCAAAATCATAACAAACCTAAAATCAATATAATGTCAGAAATTACATTGAAACCTGCAAATACTCATAATGACGACGAAAGTACCATGTCAACGCAGCATACCACCTACAACGAAACAACAAACAATGGAATCAAAATCTATGATGAAATGATCAATAACAAAGTAAACCAAATCTTAGTATTTCCTCATCCTTATAACAAACTGAATGTAAGTGAAGAGGCTTATGAAAACCGTAAAATAATGAAAGTTAAACTTCCGATGTCGAAATTGTATGCCGAAGATCTCGTGTTCAAATTCTTGAGAGACTATACTATTTCTGGAAAATTGTATGTTTATTTTTCCAAAACGATAACCAATACGAAATTTTCAATAAAGTTTATTTGGAACACTTTTCCGAACGAGGTCCAAAACTTATAAGATGCACAAAATAAGTCAATACAATTTCAGACAAGGATGAACAAATAATGTTAACGAAAAACCATCATGAAGGGAAAACTAATCATAGAGGTATAACTGAAACTCCAGAACCTTCAAAACGAAATTATCATTGGAAAAACATGAAAACTTCGATAACCGAATTCATCAATTCTTGTGAAGTATGTCAAAGAGTCAAGTACTCTAGAAAAGTACCTTACACCCCCTTAGTGCTTACAGAAACAAACGTTACACCCATACTCAAACCCTCAAAAGATGGGATGAAACCAAAGGATGCAGTTTTGCCAGGATCACCCTGGGCGACCCTGAGAAGCTGGATCCAAATAAATATTTGGCGATGACCAGGAAGAACCTACGTTTAACAGTGGGATTTCTGACTGGACACTGTCAACTGAGGAAACACCTCCATATTATGGGGCTAGTGGACACACCTCTATGCAGGATGTGTGAACAGGAAGATGAAACTGTCAGGCATGTCTTATGCGAATGTCTGGAGCTATCGTCGATAAGAGAGTGTGTGTTCGGTGAGTCTTGGCCTACACCTGCCGATATTAAGGAGATGTCCCCTGGTGACCTGTCCTCCTTCCTGGATAAGGCAGGATGGACAATGTCCTAGGAGGGCGACTCCTTGGGAGGATGTACAATGGGCCATATTGTGGCCTAAGTGGTGTGGGTCTATACTCACCCTCCCTACTCTACAGATACAGCTACAGAGAACACCGTCGAAGCCTTTTCAAATCGTACACATCGATTTGTTTTTCTCTGACAATGAGATATATTTAACACTTGTAGATGCTTTCTCAAATTTCGCTCAAGCTTATGAAGTAGCCGGAAAAACCGCGATTCACATAAGTGGCGCTCTAATAAAATATTTTGCTTCCTTCGGCATTCCCGAAAAATTGATAATCGATAACGAAACCGAATTCAACAATGACACCGTTAAAGATATCTTGAATTTACCCAAAATTAAAATTTATTTCACTACCCCAGCACACCATGAATCTAACAGCATAGCTGAAAGATTTCATTCAAGCATTATTGAACACCTCAGAATATTGAAAGAAATGTACCCTGATGGAAAAAAAACTCGATTGATTTTGCTTTAATTGGCTATAATAGTTCTATCCATAGTTCGACTACCTTCACACCTCTTGAACTAACATTCGGTCACACTGTCACACAAACTCAAGAAATCCGAATGAAATATTTTTGCCAAACGCATTCTTTTTCGATTATGCAGAAAATCATAAAAAAAAAACTTGAAAAATAGTTGCCAAAACCAACACACAGGGTGATAGAAGTGAAGAATTTAGTATAGGTCAAACAGTTTTCAGAAAGAATTCACAACAACGGAATAAGAAAAATAACAAATTTCCAGGTCCATATGAAATAACTGAAATATCAGAAAGAAATAGAGTAGAAATTATAGACAAAAAACAATCAAATAAAAGGGAAGTCATCCATATAAAAGAATTGAGGAAACCCCCTCTTGTTACAGACTCGCCAGCTACTCCAAATGCGACTTATCCTACCCGAAATTCAACGACCTTAAAGACAATCCTGGTCTCCTTCCTCTGAAACTCGTAAACGCCCAAAATGTAGTTGATCATCGGTCATTCATCCAAATTTTTGACATTCGAAAAATAGTTGAAGAATTTTATTCGTTGAAATCACAATTCAAAAGGCTTAAGGAAACCTTTACCAAAAATACGACAAAAACCAATATTGTCAACGAATTCCGTAATTCTTACAAATTGATCGATACTTTGGAACAAAAAATTACTTCACAACTCAATCAATTAAATCCTTCAGATCACGGGAGGAAAAAACGTGGACTAGTCGATGGATCAGGATCCATTATTGAATCATTGACAGGAAATTTAGATCAGAAAAATACGACAAAACTATAACATCAATATCCGAAAATCAATCAAAAATCAAAGTGTTGATTGAAGATCAAATATCACTCCTTCAGAAATCAATTCAAAATTTGAAAGAAAGTACACAAACTATGGCACAGCGATTTCACAAACGCGTCTCATGCAAATCGGAAAAATCTTACAACATGTCGAAATGGAGCGAGAATTGACTTTTGGATATTTTCTAATACAATTGGTTATTTTTAAATGAATCGAAGTAGCTATCACGTTTTCGAAATTGAATACCTTCCATGATCCCATTGTCGAACCAAACCACATTTTACAAGAAATCAAATCAATAAGTAATCAATTGACCGAAAATTACCTCTCGAACCAATAAAAGAAAATGTATTACTTTTCGAAAAAATTATGGAAATCAAAAGTTATAGCAAAGGATATTCGATAACATTTATTCTCGAGATCCCAATCGAAAGCAGTATTCAAAGCCATTCCACCCCAATCCAAATATTTGATCCTAAACGAACAAAACTACATGTTTTTAGACACAAAATGCCCAGAAATCACATCTGAAGATTACATCTGCCACGAAACTAATCCAGTTAGGATCGGATAAAACGGCCTTCCTTGCGAAGTTCAAATGCTAAAATATCACAAAAATATAACGAACTGTCAACAGATTCCAGTCCAAGTAGGAAACGTCAAAGTCCAGAAGATAAAGAAGAAAAGATGGATTATTCTCACACCTGAAGACACTGTGGCTGTTCAGAAGTGTGGCGCGAATAAAGAAAATTTTTTACCTCACGGAACTTATGTTTTATAATTAAACTCTAACTGTGAGGTGAAAATCAATGACATTCGAATTCGAAGTTATCGAGACTCTAGCGGAAGACTCAAAATTATCGAGCTTCCTAAAATAGATTATTTCGGGTAACAATCACCTGTCGATTCTCAAATTCAGTTTCGTCCTGTGAAAATTGACTCTATTAATCTCGATGAAATTAAACATGTACAGAGTGCTTTGGAAATCTGATTTTCCGGTGTTTTCTCACAATATTAGTGTATGGACAATAATAATATATATTTTGATTGCCATCTCCACAGCGTACGCTCTGTTTCATTTCTACTTCAGAAGAAAATGCCAGAAAAGGACACCAGCAGAGATGACTCCCCAGGAAATTCTCGCATTCCCAAATCCTGTGGCAACCTCCAGAATTTCTCTCTAAGGGCGGAGAAGTTGTAGGAACGTCTTCCCACGGCACCGACAGCTGAACCCAGCGGATGGACTCAGCGTCAGCACCTTCCTTGGGATAACAAGAAATCTGATTCTTTCTAATCTCGTGTGATTCTGATGTTCATGAGAACTTTTATTCAGCATTCATGTAGACTTCAACCTGTATGTTTGCTCAAATAAAATTTGCTCTTTCGTAATTGTTTTTAAAAAGTCATTTTCAATCGGCGAACACTCAATTCAGATGATTCCGGTTATAATCACTACTATTGGATTGAAGATCATTGAAGATTAGTTTCAAGTCAACTATCCGCCCATGAACATAAAAAATATTTTTGTGATGGATGTTTGTTATATTTCTCCCATGAGCGATTACTATCACGTCATAAGATAAATGATTGTAATCACCTGAGTACCACAACTCCATCCGTCAGATAAATAAATATGGGAAAATGGTGCCTGAAAATATACCAACGTTTGAAAACTTCGAGAAACAAATGAAGGTACCACTTGTAGTATATGCCGATTTCGAATCAGTACTCAAGTTCATTGAAACATGTTAACCCAATCCCGAAAACTCGTACTCGATCAAGACATACAAACATGAGCCGTACTCATTTGCTTTATTGATCAAATGTTCATTCAATGATGATTTGTCGATTTTGTTACATATAGAAGTGAATATGCAGCCCAGAAATTTGTCAGTGAAATTGAAGATGATTTGAAAAATATTTATCGAAGTCATCTCAGGTACCCTGTTCCTATTGATGCACGAACCCCCGAGGAAGGGGAGCAATTTCCTTCTACAATAAATTTTGGTACTTGTTTCAAACTATTCAATGATGGCGAAGTGAAAGTGAGGGACCATTGTCATCTCACAGGGAAAAAAATTACCAAATTTCATTCCTATTCTATCTCACCATCTGAGTGTGTAACGGCTAGTTTCGCGTTACAACAAAATATTCAACAAGTATTCTCAGTAATAGATGCATCACCCTGTGATTTCAATCAACAGTCCGCGAGAGCCTGGTTGCCTACCACTTGGCGATAGTTGACCCAGTCGCTCGAACACTGAAACAGCTGATGATCACAAAAAGAGGGTATCATTCGACACCTTTTTTGTATTGGAGTGAGAACGGAATGTTTTGAAATAGGCAGGCGATAATAAAATGAACGTGACGAACGGTCTTCGAAGAGCTGAGAGTTACCTCATCCAGTTTTGGGATATTTCTTCGTAGATCTTGTATATTACTAGTTCTCGATTTGTGTAATTTCCGTTATTTGTGGGATCATCCTATGAATTTTTGAGGAGACTAGTGCTTTCAAAGGGATTTACCTTCGTCCACGCCATTTTTACGTTTCTGCAACAATTTTCACAACGTGGGCGTTGCATTTCCGTTTCACAATTATTGTTACCTGAGACCCTCCATCAAAGAGGGTCTCCGTATTAGTCTGATTTGGCTAGAGTGGGAAAGTCTCAGTCGGAAGCCATTTGGATATAATATCAATATTCCGAACCAATTCATCACCAGCGTTAAGAAATAAATTGTTCTTCTGGTTGTGAGAGATAGCGGCCTGGTAGCCATTACAACACGTCTGAACCTACAGATAAGATTCTTGTTTGTGACTGTACCAAATTAGCCTCAATAATTTTTTTTCTTATATTTCATGCACCCCTTTTTTGGGGCTAATATTCTGAACCATTTGAGGGTGGAGGTCCCCCCCTTTTCTAAAGTAGATCGTTAACACGAATTACCAAGTGTAAACTTTACGTGCGCACGTTCAGTACCTACGTTGGCATAATGTTTTACCAAAACCCCTCCTAGCTGCGTAATTACTACCCTCAAGAACATGATATAAGTAAAGGGGCTGTCATCGAATTCGGTGGTGATTTCGTGATAGTTTCTGTATTAGGGAAATCGTAATTCAATTTCAATTGTGTCCTATATTGGTTTATATGTATTTTTTATAAAGAATAACTGATTGAATAGAAAGAAAAGATACGGCTGTTCAGGGTATAACGTTTTGTCTCATTTCTTCCAATTCACGTCTGCTGCCACTACTCACGACTATTGAAGTCAATTTATTTTACAGGACGGTCTCCAAAAGAAGTGGAGATTTCCAGTCTGAATCTGCGGTAATAAACTGGTGGTGCCCATTTTTTTATTTACTTTTCAGTTGATATTATTAATACTTTTTTTTTGAACCCAGCCTACTCTCCGACTGTGCGCCGCGCATTTATGCAACGCGCCTACCGCATTCCGCCCTGAGTATATCGCAAGAAAAATTATTGCGTTATATAATTTGGCGCCCAACGTGGGGCACCGACTGAGACACCCTTTTGTAGTGTGGTATTTCTGGTACCCTTGAATATATTTTTCACTCCAATACACGTATACTATTTTTCGCGTCCCGACGCTCACCGACGCCAAGCGTTGTTTTGATAAATTCATCGTATTTTGGTTGATTTTGATTTGCTGAGTCGCCTAGACCAGTATTATTTTTGCGCCCTTTTGATAAGCAAATCAAATTTATTTTCTGAGTAGCGTAGATTTTTTTCGAGTTGTGACGTCTACAGACACCGAGCGTTGTATAGTTATTTCATCAGATTTTGTTTTTTTAAATTTTTTCCTTTTGATTTTTTTTGTGAGTCGCGTAAACTATTTTTTTGCGTCTTGAAGCCCACCGACGTCAGGCGTCGTTTTGCTAATTTCAACGTATTTTGCTATATCTTGATTCCCTGAGTTGCTTAGACTATTTTTCGCGTCCCGACGCCCACCGTCGCCAAGCTTCGTTTTGCTGATTTCAACGTATTTTGCTATATCTCGATTTCCGGAGTTGCTTAGACTATTTTTCGCGTCCCGACGCCCACCGTCGCCAAGCGTCGTTTTGCCAATTTCAACGTATTATGGTATATTTTGATTCCCTGAGCTGCGTTGACAATTTTTCGCGTCCCGACGCCCACCGACGCCAAGCGTCGTTTTGCTGATTTCAACATATTTTGGTATATTTTGATTCCCCGAGTTGTTTAGACTATTTTTCGCGTACCGACGCCCACCGAGGACAAGCGTCGTTTTGCTAATTTCAACGTATTTTGGTATATTTTGATTCCATGAGCTGCGTTGACGCTCGAGTAGAAGGCCTTAGGTATCCTTTCACCACACTTTCCATTTATATTCGTCCCTATTTCGGTTCTGGCTTCATCTCGAGACCTATCTGCCCGAACTATCATCAAATATCATCACTTGCATTCGATATGGCCTTGCTGTGATCTCAGTTGCGATAAGAGCAAAGCTGAAACAGAATAATCAATCTAACTTTGTCATTTGCAGCATTTGCATTGCGTCCCGACGCCCACCGACGCCAAGCGTCGTTTCGCTGATTTCAACATATTTTGTATATTTTGATTCTCTGAGTTGTTTCGACTATTTTTCGCGTCCCGACGCTTACCGA
Organism: Zygogramma bicolorata; assembly: GCA_032362365.1. Classification (NCBI taxonomy): domain Eukaryota; kingdom Metazoa; phylum Arthropoda; class Insecta; order Coleoptera; family Chrysomelidae; genus Zygogramma; species Zygogramma bicolorata. Next base: position 371,609 of record JAVJAQ010001445.1, on the reverse strand, counting down.
CGCCAAGCGTCGTTCTGCTAATTTCAACGTATTTTGGTATATTTTGATTCCCTGAGTTGCTTTGACTATTCTTCGCGTCCCGACGCCCACCGTCGCCACGCTTTGTTTTGCTAACTCTTGGTTTATCTTGACCCTACATCAAGTACATCGGTTCAGGATTCGCTTCGACCATCTCAGTTTGTATTTTGTGCGACCTGACGAGTCCTTTGAACCGTTTCCTTTTGTTTCATCTGTCCCTCTGTCATGGCATCTTCGAAGATCGGAATAGATCCGAATCGTCTCTCAAAGAAAGAACTTTTATACGAGTTGAAGGTTCGTGGCCTCGATGGTGCTAATCTCGTTGTTTTGGAGTTGAGGGCTATATACCGAAATGCCCTACAATTGGAGAAGACTTCTCTGGCAATCAAAGACCCGACACATCCCTATACATACGAACAAGATTTACAATCGCTCACCTCGAACTTGAATGACATAAATGGAGCCATCGATGATTTTGAGGGCAATGAGCAAGATGGAAAGTATAAGAGTATCGCTTCCAAAATTGCCCATTCGCTCGGTCGCTTGAAGCGGGCAAAACCGGATGATGAAGACAAAAAGAAGTTGATATCTGATTTGCGTCTCAAACTGCTTTTGGCTTTCGATACCATTGGTAATCCAGGAGCTCAGAGCTCTGCACTTGATTTGGATGAAGGAAGTAGTGAAGAGGAAGATAGTCCCGTGAGGATGAAACCAGTTCCTGTGCGCGATTGGGGAATTACATTCACTGTCATTCAGCACTTTTGTGGAGAGGGTTGAGGAGCGTAGGCGCTCCCGCGGGATTTCACGAGCAATCTTATTCCGGGATGCAGTAGATTTATCCGAAGGCGACGCTTATACATAGTATAATATGGTCAAGGAATGGGCTACCGATTGGGAATCACTAGAAGACTTAATGCGCGAACAATTTCTGCCTGAAAATTTCGACCGGGACCTCTTTGAAGAAATCAAGCGACGCACCCAAGGAACCAATGAAAATATTGGCTTATATATTGCAAGTATGAAGGGGCTCTCCAAGAAAATGAGAAATCCAGTCTCTAAGGAAGCACAGCTCGAAATAATCCTTGAAAGGATCGATCCATACTACCATCCTTTCTTGGCCTTCGGTGATATAACTACCATAACTGAGCTTTTGGATTCATGCAAGAAACTTGATGCTAAAAGGGACCTAGCCAAGTCCTATGTGCCTCCCTCGCATAAAAGCAGAAGCTTGATACCAGAACTTGCATATGCGTCTACCAGTCCAAGCGATCCCTCTTCATCAAACAATCCTCCTTCTTCTAACCACGTCTCTCGTAGATCTACTCATGCATCGAGGACTATACCGGTTAACAGTGTGGGAAGCGATCATGATTCTGGGGCTGACCGATGACGCTGCTGGAACTGTAGGGAACCGGGACATTTATCAACAGATTGTCGTCAACCTCAGAGGCGTTACTGCTACAGATGTGGACGTCGAGACGTCACAATGCGTAGTTGTCCTCGGTGCAATGGTGCTCCGGGAAACGGTCAACCGAGACGTTGAGTAGCGGCCAGCTCACGTCTCGAGAAGAGAAAATGGTCGAAAATTCGTGTAGTTCTACTTGCAATTCTGTTAAATTTGTTCTGGATTATGTATTGTCCCACGCACATGGTGATGAGAGACCTCATGTGAGTGTTTCAATCTTCGAAAAAACGTTACTTGGCCTACTAGACTCTGGAGCTAGTAGGACCATCGTTGGTGGTAAGGGTCGGAAAGTACTCGAAAGTATTGGATTGTGTGATCTAGAACCCTCCGAAGTACCATTAGTCACGGTGGCAAATGGAAATGTTTGTAAATGTGTGGGAATTCTTAGGACCCCTATCAAACTTCGTGATACAGAGAAAATTATTGATATCCTTGTAGTTCCTGACTTGAACCACACATTGATCCTGGGAGTAGATTTTTGGGTACGTATGGGGATCATTCCAGATCTGCGGTCGGGGGAATGGAAATTCAGTATGCTTGATGCAATTGACACCCCAGTGTCTAGAGAAGCTTTACATCCACTAGACTCACTGAGCTCGGAGCAGACCAAAGTACTGAACAACTCAATAGTTGAAACTTTCAGGAAGATGGGCGATGGAATAGGATGTACTACGGTTGTAGAGCATAACATAGAGATTCTCGAGAATGTGCGGCCAATAAAACAACGTTTTTATCCCGTGTCCCCAACTCTCATGAAATATATGGATAAAGAACTGAAAAGAATGATTGAGCTGGATATTGTTGAGCCGTCGTATAGCCCGTGGAGTAGTCCAGTGGTAATGGTTCGCAAGAAGGATAATTCATATCGCTTCTGTGTCGATTATAGGAAGGTTAACAGTGTGACGAAGCGTGATGCATACCCGCTACCGTTCGTCACGAACATGTTGGATCGCCTCAGAGATGCCCGGTTTTTGTCAAGTCTTGACATAAAATCGGCCTACTGGCAAAGCCCAGTAGCTGCGAACTCTCGGTAGTAGACGGCCTTCACTGTCCCCGGAAGAGGACTCTTCCAACTCAAGCGGTTACCATTTGGTCTTCACACAGCGCCCTCACTTGGCAACGGCTCATCGATACAGTACTGGGAGGAGATCTCGAACCTTACGCCTTTGTCTATCTGGATGACATTGTTGTGGTTCCCCAAACATTTGAGAAACATGCGGATATTCTCTCAAAAATCTCCGACAGATTGAACGCTGCTGGCCTCACACTTAGTAAGGAGAAATGTCAGTTATGCCGTCCTGAACTACGCTACTTGGGATACGTTGTGGACGTTAATGGCTTTCATGTAGACCCTGAGAAAGTTCAGGCTATTCTGCAAATTCCCTCGCCTACGAAGGTGTCAGATGTCCGGAGTATTATCGGACCTGCTTCGTGGTATCGAAGGTTCATCCCAAATTTTTCCTCCCTCATTCAACCGCTCACGGAGCTTTTGAGGAAGAATATTAAATTTTACTGGTCCCAGTCACAAGAGGATGCTCTTAGACTCATCAAGGAACGCTTGATATCCGCGCCAGTTCTTTCCTGTCCCAATTTTGAGTTGGAGTTTGTCATCCAGACCGATGCCAGTGCCTATGGCATTGGGGCTGTGTTGACCCAAACACACCCTGATCTTGGTGAAAAGGTTGTATGCTATCTCTCAAGATCGTTAACTAAACAGGAGAGGAAGTACTCCACAACAGAACGTGAGTGTCTGGCTGTATTGTGGAGTATAGAACAATTGCGACCCTATATTGAGGGAACTCATTTTACGGTCATTACCGATCACTGGTCCCTATGTTGGCTGAATAACTCAAAAGACCCTATGGGACGTTTAGCGAGATGGGCACTGAACTTCGACTTCATATAAGCTTGTCGAAAATAAAGGTATGTATTCTGGATTGCCGGATGAAGGAGATAGATGGAAATGCGTGTTACCCAAAGATAACCGAAGGGCGGTATTAGCAAGGTGCCACGACGACCCTCTTTCGGGACATCCTGGCGTCTTCAAAACATTTCGTAGAGTCGCGCACCATTATTACTGGCCGAAGATGAAATCGGATATAGCGAAATATGTGCGGGGGTGTGCTATTTGCTTTCTGAACAAACCTGATCAGAGGAAGCCCGCAGGTCTAATGGTTCCCCGGAAAATAGCGGATAAACCATTCCAGATCGTTTCCTGCGATCTGATTGGTCCACTCCTCAGATCAACTCGGGGATTTCGATTCATTTTGGTTATTGTGGATAGTCTGACTAAGTTCACCCTCGTAGTTCCACTTCGGAACGCCACCTCTAGGCTCCTCTGTGCGGCCATGGAAGAACATCTACTTTTAGTGTTTGGACAGCCTGAAGTTATTATTAGTGATAATGGACCACAGTTGAAATCTAAGGAGTTTCAAAACCTGCTCAAGTCTTATAACATTAAACATGTGGTGACAGCTAACTATCACGCGCAAGCTAACCCTAGCGAACGTGTCAATAAGACTCTAGAAACGATGATTCGATGATACATCTCTGATAACCATAAGGAATGGGACAGGCATATTTTCAAATTAGCTTGTGCGATTCGTACCCAAGAGCATGAGTCTACAGGACATACCCCATATTTTCTTGTGTTCGGCCGAGAAATGCCGTCAAATATATTTGCTCTGACGGGTGAGTCGCCAAAACCCCAATTCGAAAATAATAGCCTTGTGCGAGATCGGAATATAATGTTCCGAGATCTTTATGACGATGTCAAGAAGCGGCTGATAAGAGCGGCTGAGAAAAATAAACGGCATTATGACTTGCGCCATCGTCCTGTAACTTACGAACACGGTGATCAAGTTTACCGAAAGAAGTATGTGTTATCGGACGCAGCTAAAAACTTTTCCGCTAAGTTGGCCCCTAAGTTTGTGGGACCATTTACTATTTCTAAAAAGGTGTCGACTTGGACATATGAACTGGAGGACTCTGATGGAAGGTTTAGAGGCACTTGGCACGCCAAAGATCTGAAACCGGCACCTTAATTAGCTTGTCAGACCCAAATCTAGCATATTCTTTGATTCTTGGTGGTTTTAACTAGGTTGTTTTGTCTTTCTCTCTTTTTTTTTGGGGAGGTTCAGGTGAAATTGGTAACGGCTAGTTTCGCGTTACAACAAAATACTCAACAAGTATTCTCAGTAATAGATGCATCACCCTGTGATTTCAATCAACAGTCCGCGAGATCCTGGTTGCCTACCACTTGGCGATAGTTTACCCAGTCGCTCGAACACTGAAACAGCTGATTATCACAAAAAGAGGGTACCATTCGACACCTTTTTTGTATTGGAGTGAGAACGGAATTTTTTGAAATAGGCAGGCGATAATAAAATGAACGTGACGAACGGTCTTCGAAGAGCTGAGAGTTACCTCATCCAGTTTTGTGATATTTCTTCGTAGATCTTGTATATTACTAGTTCTCGATTTGTGTGATTTTCGTCATTTGTGTGATCATCCTATGAATTTTTGAGAAGACTAGTGCTTTCAAAGGGATTTACCTTCGTCCACGCCATTTTTACGTTTCTGCAACAATTTTCACAACGTGGGCGTTGCATTTCCGTTTCACAATCTTTGTTACCTGTATTAGTATGATTTGGCTAGAGTGGGAAAGTTTCAGTCGGAAGCCATTTGGATATAATATCAATATTCCGAACCATTTCATCACCAGCGTTAAGAAATAAATTGTTCTTCTGGTTGTGAGAGATAGCGGCCTGGTAGCCATTACAACACGTCTGAACTTACAGATAAGATTCATGTTTGTGACTGTACCAAATTAGCCTCAATGATTTTTTTTCTTATTTTTCATGCACCCCTTTTTTGGGGCTAATATTTTGAACCATTTGAGGATGAAGGTCCCCCCCTTTTTTAAGGAAATCGTTATCACGAATTACCAAGTGTAAACTTTACGTGCGCACGTTCAGTACCTACGTTGGCATATTGTTTCACCAAAACCCCTCCTAGCTACGTAATTACTACCCTCAAGAACATGATATAAGTAAAGGGGCTGTCATCAAGTTCGGTGGTGATTTCGTGATAGTTTCTGTATTAGGGGAATCGTAATTCAATTTCATTTGTTTCTTATATTGGTTTATATGTATTTCTTATAAAGAATAACTGAATGGATAGAAAGAAAAGATACGGCTGTTCAGGGTATCACGTTTTGTCTCATTTCTTCCAATTCACGTCTGCTGCCACTACTCACGACTATTGAAGTCAATTTATTTTACAGGACGGTCTCCAAAAGAAGTGGAGATTTCCAGTCTGAATCTGCGGTAATAAACTGGTGGTGCCCATTTTTTTATTTACTTTTCAGTTGATATTATTAATACTTTTTTTTCTGAACCCAGCCTACTCTCCGACTGTGCGCCGCGCATTTATGCAACGCGCCTACTGCATTCCGCCCTGAGTATATCGCAAGAAAAATTATAGCGTTACAAGTGGATATGTTTGTCACTTGTATATCAGGAAATTATATAAGGACAAAGAAATAGTTGATGTTATCCCACAAAATAAAGAGAGATATATATCATTCACGAAACATCTTTTCACTTACTCCTATATGAATGGAGGTGGTAGGATGAAGAAGAATTATTTGAAAATTAGATCCAGAGTCATGTATAATTTTTTGGAGAACTCAGGTGCAAATTCAACATCTGATCAGTGTATTGAGATGCACAAACATTTCCCACAAATTGAAAAATACAATTTGATGAGGAAGAAAGGTGTATTTTCCTATAGCTTTGTGGATGACATCGACAAACTAAATCATCCAAGAGTTTCCACCAGAAATCAATTTTGTGACAAACTCAATTATGAACATATATCAGATAATGATTATAAAAGGGCTCGACTTGTATGGAATTTGTTCGAGTGCCAAAGTTTGTGTGAATACTCTGATTTATATTTGAAGTCAGATGTTTGACTATTATGTGACATTTTTGAGAACTTCAGAAATATTTGTGTCGATAAATATAAATTGGTTCTGGCAATACTACACCGCACCTGGATTATCTTGGGATGCTATGTTGAAATATACGAATATCGAAGTGACATCGATATGATTCACTTTTTCAAAAAAAGTATTCGTGGTGGAATCGGTCAATGTGAAGAAAGGAAACATGAAGCAAATAATAATTCCCTGCCAAATTATAATATAAATGAACCATCTTCATTCATTTCATACTTGGATGCAACAGGTTAATTTTCATGGTCAACACCTCATCAAATTATCAATCTGAATTCAATGAATGTGGATGCTGATAGTCCGTATGGGTGTACTGGAAGTGAATATTCATTATCCACAAGAAATCTATGATAAACTTTCTGATCTTCCATTTTTGGTTGAACGCTTAATACCTCCATGTGCAAAATCGAAAATTCCTAAGTTGATTCCAAATTTGAACGATTGGAAAAGATATATTATTCACTTTAAAAACGTACAGCAATCTATCAATTATGTATTGATGGTCACGAACACACATAAAGTATTGCGGTTCGAACAATCTTGTTGGATGAAACGTCATATAGATTTGAATACTGAAATGCGTAATTGGTCTTGATACAAGTCTGAAAGAGATTTAGGTGAGCTAATGAACAATGAGGTCTACGGAAAAACAATGCAAAACGTTGACAATAGAATTGATGTTAGAGTTGTTAAACATTGGGAAAATATGAAGAGAACTATGGGTGCTAGTTGTCTCCTTTCGCGACCAAATTTCAAAAGATGCTCTATTTTCACTGAGAGTTTTGTAGCCATTCAATTAGGTAAAGTGAAAATCTATTATGATTTACCGCCATATTTGGGATTTTCTATTCTAGAATCATCCAAAACGGTCATGTTTATTTTTTCTATTGATGTATTGAACAACAATTTGGAAAAGATGCGTTCTTGCTCTACACTGATACCGACTCTCTTATTCTCAAAGCGAATACAGACAATTTTTATGATTTTTCCAAAAATGATATGAATAGGTTTGGTACATTCGATTACAACGAAGGAAGCCAATTCGATATTTCAGTGACAAAGTCAGTTCTGAGTAATTTCAAGGATGAATTCCCAAATGACCAAATAATCAGCTTTCATGGTACAGGTGCTAAAGGATATTACGATGAATCTGTAAGTGGTGAACTCAAAAAGGCTAAAGGTATTAAACAGTCTGTTATTAAGAATGAATTGACATGTGAAGACTATGAAAAATTCATCGAACAGGAAGGCATGATATTTAGGAGGATGAACTCATTTAGAAGAGTGTTGCATGATATTTACACCGAACTGAAAAATAGAGTTGTATTATCATGTCACGGCAACATACGATTCATCATTCCGAATACCTCACTAACCCTTCCATGAGGTCATAGCGATTTAGAGTTTTATCAAAATGATACGAATGACAATATTCGTTGGGTATCTCAAATCGTTCATTATTTTTCTCAGCAGAGCTCCTTAGGTCATCTTATCAATTTGTTGACTGCTGGAATGAATAGCTGAAATATCATTCGTTTCATGTTTTTTCCTTCAAACCGGAACATTCATCATTTGTGATTTTTGTAATGTGATTGTGTGCATTGAAGTATGTATATTTCTACCATATATAAAATGATTTGGAATATGTATTGTTTTATTTTTTCAAATACTCAAACATCGCCATGTAAAAATATTAATGTTAATAAATGAAAGTTTGAAGAACCATCAGTATGAAAAGGATCGATCTGTGGGTATAACAATTGATAAATTTGGTCGTAAAAGGAAATGGGGTGGTGGTATCATTCGGGGACCACACCAGGTATTTGGTTCAAATTAACATCAGACGGTCAATATGATATGCAGAGAAAAATATTGAAGAACGCAGGAGAACCGATTGAAAATGATGATTGTGTTAATGTATCATATCTCGAAGAGAAAATAGAAGAAACTAAGGAGCTCACCCTTCTGGCCCTCCGAACTGCAATACAATCTGCAATAGGTAATTTAGAACGTGAAGCACTTCAGCCATTTGATGATAAGATAGTTGAGGCGAGAATAACGTTGGCTCGCAAATATAACAATCTAATCCATTCATCTCATGTGAATATTCTCTTGAAAATGAACTTACTTCATAATGAATTCAACAAATATACCTTTCAGAATGTATACTGTTATCTCAGTTCCATTCACTTCTGTTTTCCTTCGATCGAAGAAGTCGATGTCTGTTGAATCAACATGAAACGCCACACATATCTTACGTCACTTTTCTCTCCCACCATTCTCCCCACCATTTTGTCTAGTATAAATACGGTGTGAGACCAGAGTCTTTATCATTCCACGATGCCGATGAGTCCTGATTCAACGACGGAGCCTAGGAGTTTATCAACTTTGGAACCTGCGGGAGGTCCCATCCAGGTCGAAGTAAATAGTTTTTCGAATGATAATGTGAACAGTTGGATTAATATCTGTTTTTCCGAGTATTCACACTGGCATTATGGTTTCCCAGAATGATGCCATAATAGGCCATCAGTATCTTATCTGATACCGATGATGATGACAAGTCCACAAAGTGTGGACTAACCCAAAAACAGCCCTTTTCAGGGCTACCATTATGAACTCAAATACAGTAGCTATCTCACATTGAGGTGTATCAGGTAATCACCTCATAAATATGCTGGTTCATTAGGTGTTCACAATATCAAAATACTCTGTTGTAGATATTACAGACAAAATGAGATTGAGAATTTGAAAAACTGATATCTCACATTGCTTAATTGTTCACACCTCAATTATAGCATAATTTACACTCATGTTGCATAGACGTCCGAAATGTGTATTACTAGCCGTAGTGATGCAATTCGAGGAAAGAAATCAAAAGTTCTGCGATGAAAAAAAAAATCATATTCTCCCCCTCAAGTGCCCTGTTTACGGTACTTATTTGTTTCTGCTGAGAGACCACTATACATCCACAAGTGTATGAGACCTCTGACAAGCAGCTGCCGCCCATAGAATTCAAACCCACGACATCTAGTACCGAAGCACTATCGCTCAAGGCTATCGCATAAGGCTAAATAGCTTGCGTACCAGTATACTTTTTTTTTAGTTCAAGCTACAATATTCTCAATACCGTATAGAACTTTGAAAAATATAGCTTTGCAGAAAATCACATCAACATTGTATTTCATCGATAAATTATTTCATTTAAAACATATAATATTTTACCTTTTTTTGGATATTGGATAAGAAATAATATTTTTGTTATTTCCTGGTATTCAAAAACTCATCGCTCTCTAGTAAAAATATCACATGCACAATTTCGAATTTTGTTGGTCTTAAAATTCATAGCTCCACTAAAAAAACTGATTGATATATTCAGAAATATTTCATTATTCTCTGAGTGGGAATCGAAACCACTGTATATAAAAATCGTTGAACTTTCTTACTTGGAAATCATAGCTTTCGAGTAAAAAATATTACATGCACAATTTCGAATTTTGTAGGTCCTGAAATTCATAGCTTCCCAAAAAAAAAACACTGAATGACATATTCAGGAATATTTCATTATTCTCTGAGTGGGAATCGAATCCACTACATATAAAAGTCGTTGAACTTTCTCAATTGAAAAAAAAAATAGCTTCCGAGTTGAAAATATAACATGCACAATTTTGAATTGTGTAGATCTGATGTATGTGTGATATGGTTTGTTGTGAAATCAATTCATTAGAGAAATTTTGAAATGAATATAAATAGAGAGGGAATTGAATAATGATGGGATGCTTTACCTGCATTTGTCTATCTTTTCATATGCATCCTGTATCTTAAAAATTCTCCACTCAGAAGATAGTAGTTGAGGTGGTTGTCACTTTTCATAATATTCTGACTGCTACTAATTGCTTTGCGATAAATGAATCTCCAAATCACCCGAAGTCATATCGTTTTATGGATATAAACCAGGAATTGTCTTGATGAACTTACAAATATAAAAACAAACATTAATTACCAAGAATAGAATCATTTGAGGAATGTCAGTTATTGAGAAGTTAGTAAATATATCAAAAATCATCAATACTAAAAATGCCAATAAAAAATCATACTCTATATGAGTTATGAAGAAACCAGAAGAAAATGACTTCGAGAGTTTTGAAAGAGATGAGAATCTGAAAAAAACTTTCGAAATAATAAAAAATTGATAAGCCAGATTATGAGAAAATGAATATAAATATATTCTATGTTGTTCATTCAATTGGTTTATGTACATATCCATAAGTCAGTTGTTATTTAATGAAAAGAGTGAAAATTAAGAAAATAATCAGAGAAAAGTGAATGTGAGATAATCTCGATGGTAACGAGAGGTTGTTGTGAAGCCGAAGTCAAGAAGAACAGAAATTGTGCTGGATGAAACTACAAATTAGCCAAAAGTGAAGTAAAATCCTGGTAGGAAGTGCATGCAAACTTATCAAACACAAGAGCAGTATTTCGGAAAACAAAAAGTCTGATCAAATTTCAACTCACCTTTGAAATCAGAGGAAGATCCATCCAGCCAGCGGAAGGAAGGAACTCTACCATCAAGAATGTCCGCTTGAAGAAAGTATTTGTGTGAAAGAAACATTGGTTTCAACATTTTCTATTGCCACTCATTTACAAACGCTTCTGAAAGTATCAGTTTCTTCAACTTCATACCCTTAAGCGGTGATGTTCGCAACGAAATGACGTATTCGAGTCGGTATTCAACATCATTATTGAACTCGGATCACGTATGACCGTGATCAAATGTGAAAGACTTATAGCTACTGGACTTATAATTTTGAAAATTTGTACATAAAAAGGGTTAGGTGAAAAGATTTTGTCTAGAGAAATAAAATTGTTTGATAGTAAAATAAGGTAGCTATCTCCCAGTTCAGCGTAGGTATGAGATAAAATTATTTCTCAATTAATTTTTTTCCATTTTATTTTTTTTTGGTTTGGCTTTTCACATGAATTATTGAAAGAGAAATAATTTATGAACAAAAGTTATATTATTTTCTTTATTAAAAAAATATTTAAAAAATGGACATCAAAAGACTCCTCAAAATCTTGTTTAAAATTCTCAACTTATTGACAACTTTCTATTCAAATTTCAACTCAAAAATCATCATTCTCCACATTTACTCAAATTAAAATTTTTCATTTTCTCACAACTATCAACTGATCAATCATGATTTAGGGATGAAGTGCACTGCTGAGGAAATAAGTGTTAGGGACTTTACATTAGAATCAGTGCTCAGTACAGCCCTGTACACTATCTGTTATTACATAAAGATGATACATATCTTTCTTTATGTTGAGGATATTTTAGGTGAGTCAGTCTTAAACTGTCAATGTTCTGGAGTGGATCAATAAATATTGTGTTGAGTGTGAAGTGCAGTGTTTAATATTGTGGCTAGCCAGTGGGGCCTTCCTAACATCTCAGAAGTGGGATCTTCCTAACATCTCAGAAGTGGGATACACATCGGTTTTTTTTTTGGCTCTTTCGCTCCACACTCAACGTTTGAACATGGAAGGACGGCGATCAAAAAAACGCCGTAGAAGGAGTTCCTCAGAATCTTCATCAAGTTATGAAGTTCCTTCTAGTAGCAGTGAACCTGAACGACGAGCACATAAAAAGAAATTGGGCAACCGTAAAGGTCGAAGGCCCAGGGTAAGGAGCACCTATTTTGATTTTTGTGAACGAGGTGAGTCGAAAAATGTTTCTACAATTCCGGAGTTTGACCCAAAGTCTGATTCGGTTAGAGATTGGTTAAACATTGTGGATCAACATGCAACATGTTTTAAATGGGACGATAATACAACAAAAACTATTGCTTTGAGTAAACTTAGAAATACTGCATCACAGTGGTTTCAAACGTATATTCAAACGGAAATCGGTTGGGCGAATTATTCATGGGTTAAATGGAAAAGAATTCTTTCTACCACATTCCAGTTAGTTAGGAATACTCATAAATTTTTTTCATAGAAGTTGCGAATCACAAGTCATTAGAGGGGAAATCATTGTACACTTCTCATTTTGATCACTTAGCTAAAATAGAAGCATTAAAAGCGAATTTTTCCGACGCTGACAAAGTTTCTCTCATCTTCGGCGCAATCGCAGATGACACGGTTGCGTCGGCTGTGAGAGCAGCTAATATAAATAGCAAGTTATTTGAGGGACAGAACATATGCTGAGTCAGGACCCAGTCACAATCAAATAGGTAACAATACTTCAAATACCAAACTAGAACATTCAAAGCCTGCTGAGAAGCATGATAAGTATTTAAAAATACAAAACAATCAACTTAAATGTTTTTATTGCAATAAACGGGGACACAAATGAAGTGAGTGTAGAAGTAATAATAATAAGAAAGGCGATTATTGCCATAGAAATAGTCATATCGAAGCAGATTGTTACTCACAAAAAAGACAGACCGAGGTAAAATTAGGGAAGTTCAGAGAAAAACCGCAAAAAAATTAATGTCATTGAGAGCTCTACTGAAGATAAATTCTATAGAAACATTAAGATCAATGACCCTTCCCTTTTGGCATTTCTTGATTTTGATAGTGACTGTGTAGCCTCTTCTCTCAAATCACTTGAAGGTATTGAAAATTTCTTGATGAAAATTCAACTATGCCACTCTAAAGTTATTGCACGTACAGGTTGGCACAAAGTTAAAAACCAATAGTCAGAAAGTTGGTGTCTGAATTGTTAGCAGCAGGAATAATTCGCGAAAGCAGTTCTCCGTTTGCCAGCCCAACTCTATTAGTTGATAAGAAAAACAATGAAAAACGTTTGTTTGTCGACTATAGAGAGCTTAACAAAATCACTGCCAAAGAAAAATCTCCACTTGCTTCTGTAGAAGATCCAATAAATAGACTAAAAGAATGCCGATTTTTCAGAAGGCAGAAAACATTGAAACGTTACAAAAAGTCTTCCAAATCTGAAGGGAAAATCGTTTAACGTTAAATTCAGACAAATGTTCATTTCTACAAAGCAGTATACTGTTTTTAGGCTATGCGATTGGTGAATCAGGGATTTGTCCCGGTAACAATAAAATGAGAGCTGTACAAAATTTTCCTTTTCCACAAAACATTCATCAGTTACGACAGTTCTTGGGTTTGGTGAGTTACATAAAAAAAAAATTCATCAATAAATTTGCACAAACAAGCGAGAGCGAGAAAAGATTCCATTCATTCGAGTTAGAGTTGTTGGCAAAAGTGTCTGTACTGCAAAAGTTTCGACATTATTTATTGGGTATCGAATTTATTATTAGAACTGACTGTAATGCAGTTCGGGGAACAATTGAAAAAAAATATATAAATCCACGCATTGGCAGATGGGTCCCCTCATTACAAGAATATAATTTTCAAATTATTCACAAATCAGGAAATCAAATGAGTCACGTGGATGCTTTGAGTGGTAACCCATGCGTAAGCAGTGAAAATATACAACCAGATAGCATTATGAAAATATCTGAAGGTGATTGGTTGACGGCTGTTCAAGCCAAAGACCCTGAAATTGTGGAAATTGAAGAAAATTTGAAATCAGGTGATGTGGGTAGAGTATTCATTTATAATTATGATTTAAGGGCAGAGCGAGTTTTTTTTAAGCTCACTGAGTATGGTCGGCGCTGGCTTGTTCCGAAAAACTGTCGTTGACAGATAGTAAAAGCTAACCACGATGATTTGAAACATTTCTCGGTAAAAAAAAATCTTCATAGATTGCAAGAACGATATTGGTTTCCTCGGATGCGGCATTTTGTAAAAAAGTATATCAAATCATGCCTACATTGCCAATATCATAAAGTGCCCGCAGGGAAAAAGCCGGGATTTTTATTTTCCATTCGTAAATGCCCTCGTCCTTTTCATACTATCCATGTTGATAATGTTGATCCATCTATCGAGAGAAGAAACGGCAACAAATACATATTTGTTATGGTTGACTCGTTTACAAAATTCACAATTGTGAGTGCCCTTCCCAATACCAAGACTTCACCGGTTCTGAATGAATTGCGTAAATTGGTCGCTATTTTTGGAGTGCCACTGCGCATGATATCGGACGCAGGCAAAGCGTTTTCATCCAACAAATTAAAAAAAAAATGCGAAGAACAAGGTATTCGCCATTTTCAGGGTTCTATAGCGGTGCCTCGCGCGAATGGTCAGGTGGAACGATACAGCAGGACTATTGTGGACGCTGCCGCAACAGTAGGTTCAGGTCTGAAGGAAGAAGATTGGGACACAGATGTGTCCAAAATTCAGTTGGCAATCGATAGTACATTTGATAGGACAGTACAAGCTGCTCCGGGTGAAGTTTTAATCGGATTTCGGTTGATCTTGGGGAGTGACCGATATGTGGCTCATGTCCGTGAGCCCCCAACGATTGACGTAGCCAAACTGAGGCAGGATGTTGCAAAAAGATTGGAGGAAAATCGAGAAAGGCTGAGTAAAGCTTTCAATATGAGACGAAAAGTAACTCCGATTTATAAAATAGGCGATTTGGTGCTCGTAAAAGTAACTAGTTTCAAAGCTGACGGGGAAACAGTAAGAAATTAGTCGAAAAATACAAAGGACCTTTCGAAATGGAGGAAAATTTAGGAAATGATAGATATAAGGTACGAGAAGAATTAGGGTCGGAAAGGTGCCAGAACGCAAACCTCTATGAGGAAGTTATTGGTGTAGAACATCTCAAACCGTTCACAGTGACAGACGACAATTAGTAAGTGGAAATCCAGTCATAATTCAGGGATTAAACTGAATTTATGATAAGGAGTGAAAGTTGGGTATTAAACCAACCGAAAAGAATAACTTAAGGATTAAACTAAGTTATGAAAAGTAATCCATCATAATTTAGGGATTAAACTAAATTTATGATTAGGAGTGAAAGTTGGGGATTAAACCAACCGAAAAGAATAACTTAGGGATTAAACTAAGTTATGAAAAGTAACCCATCATAATTTAGGTATTAAACTAAATTTATGATCAGGAGTGAAAGTTGGGGATTGAACCAACCTAAAAGAATAACTTAGGGATCAAACTAAGTTATGAAAAAAAAATCCATTCATAATTTGGGGATTGAACTAAATTCATGATTGTTAGTTGAAGTTAGCTAGGTACCTAGGACTTGTCCTTGACCGAAAGCTGTTATGGAGAGAAAATACAGAGGAAAGGGTGAAAAAGGCGACAGTTGTGCTATACACCTGCAAAAGAACCATTGGCAACCAATGGGGGTTGAGACCCAACATTGTCCACTGGTTATATACGGCGGTCGTAAGACCCACACTCATGTATGGATCACTAGTATGGTGGCCAGCCTTATGTAAAGAGGTCAACCGAAAAAAGGTGGGGAAGGTACAGCGATTAGCTGCCACTGTCACGACGGGGTGTCTTAGGACAACTCCTACTAAAGCCCTGGAAATGATCCTACATCTGACTCCATTAGACCTATACGGGAAGGAGTGCGCAGCTAGCGTTGCTCTCAGACTCAATGCAATCTCACCATGGCCTAAAGAACTCCATTGGAAACGCGATTGTGGCCATCACTGGACACTGGCTTGGAGGATGCCATGCCGCACGTATGGGAATCCTACAATGGAATGACTTCTGTAGAAGCTGCCAAGACGAGGAGAAGGAAGAGACGATGGTCCACTTACTCTGTCACTGCCCTGCCCTATCCAGGAAAATATTTTCTGCTCTGGGTCAGCCCTACTTTGAAAACCTATCCGATCTTCAGTCGATTGGTATCAAAAACTTTATGCTGCTTATCAACAGCAGCTACTGGTTCCCACGGTAGAAGAGGGGGTGGTAACCACCCCTAACGGCATCACAACGGGCCTTTGGCCTATGTGGGTTCCATCCCGGACCACCGTGCTAACCTAACCTAACCTAGTTGAAGTTGGGGATTGAACCAACGGACACAAATAACTTAGGGATCAAACTGAGTTATGGCACATTCACACATATACAAAATATCGTACACATAGGTGTTTATCGAAATGTTCTGTTTCAGATTATCCTGATGGGTGTTTGCATCCATTTGGGGTCAAATGGAGTAACAGGATGGCCGAATGTTAGGGACTTTACATTAGAATCAGTGCTCAGTACAGCCCTGTACACTATCTGTTATTACATAAGGATGATACACATCTTTCTTTATGTGGAGGATATTTTAGGTGAGTCAGTCTTAAACTGTCAATGTTCTGGAGTGGATCAATAAATATTGTGTTAAGTGTGAAGTGCAGTGTTTAATATTGTGGCTAGCCAGTGGTGCCTTCCTAACATTAGCAATGTATATCGTATTGGAAAAATCACAAATTCGAACTCTAAACCTAGGGCAGCTGTTATCGAATTCCTCACGATGTTGAGGCGAAATGAAGTCT
Organism: Zygogramma bicolorata; assembly: GCA_032362365.1. Taxonomy (NCBI): domain Eukaryota; kingdom Metazoa; phylum Arthropoda; class Insecta; order Coleoptera; family Chrysomelidae; genus Zygogramma; species Zygogramma bicolorata. The sequence continues at coordinate 354,721 of JAVJAQ010001445.1, read as the reverse complement.
ATAAGGCGAAGGGACTTCTGAAAGGTAAAAATGTATTCATAAATGAGGACCTGACTCATAAATGCTACAATCTGCAAGTTTCTGCTAGAAAGAAATATGGGTCTGATATTTGGACAAGAAATGGGAGAGTTCATGCTAAGTGTGGCAAAGCTATGAAAACAATCAACAACGCGACTGACCTATGGAGGATTTAGAATAAAAACTTGTTCAAATGAAAAAACTAGACAAGGAATGAGTAGTAAATTGAGTTATTTGTTAGGATCTTTTCGCATTATTTATGTTAAGGGAGGATTATACTCGAATTCACTTTAGAAATAGTGTATTACTTCAAGTATTATTGAAAATTTCATTAAAAATGTGTATATTGCGATGTTTTCAGCATGGAAACTGCACACGCGGAGAAATAACTTCCCTTACAATCATATTATTATTTAGGAGCTCGCTCTATTTATGTGTTGTTGAATATGCCGTCTGATCTAAATGTATATTATCAGAACTGTAGGGGCTTGAAACAAAACTTTCAGAATTCTCGAGGAAATGCTTGAATGATGATTTTGATATTGTGGTGGCCGTCGAAACGTGGTTGCAGGATGGCATACGTGATGGAGATAATTGATACAGAAATGTTTCATCTTCTGAGAGCTGATAGAAATTTGCAAATTACGAATAAAAGCACTGGAGGTGGAGTATTAATGGCAATGAGCAGAAAATATAAAATTTTAAATTTGGTTAAACACTGCGAACTCTTTGAAGCTCTGTCTGTACAGTTCAAGATGAGTAGTGAAAAATACACTATGATAGTTGTTTATATTCCTCCCAATAGTTCATGTAATCTGTATGAATCTGTTTTCAATTTTATACGGCAGAATATTAATAATAATCTAACGAACACTCTGATATTGGGTGACTTCAACTCGCCCGAGATAACTGATACCAACTTTGAGGCTAAAACCGAAAAACTCCGATACTTGCACTCCGATGTACACTCTTTTTTCTCTCGTTTGGCAAGTTCTGACTCCTGCTTGGCAAGTTCAGCAATTTGCCACTGGAGTTGAGCCAAATGATTTTAGCACGTTGCCTGGAAATCTCTTGCTGATGATGTTGCTTTTGTGCCTTAGCTATGTCACTTTCTTAACAGGTACGTTTTGCATCATCATACTTCTTCCTGAGATAAATAAAGGTCCGCTCAATCTGTAAGTCCTTTTCTGAAGAGTCAACCCCTTCGATGAGCGTAGCGGAGGTGGTGGCGGCGGTGGCAGCAATGACGGCGGTGGTGGCGGTGGCAGCAATGATGGTGGAAGAAGCAGTGGCGGCAGTGGAGGTGGAAGCGCCGGCATCATTCTCCTTGGTAGCGGCTGTTACAGGAGGTGCAAGAAGTGGGTGTGCAGTCTCAAGCCATTTCCCGCTCTGGGGTTGGTTTCATTGCAAGCTTTGCGATACTTCGCAATGACACCAACCTTCGCTTTGGGCGCTGGCTTGGCTGGTGGCTGCAAACTCGTCCTCGTTCCCGATGTTCTCCAACATATCGAAAAAAGCCAACCTCTTCTTCTTGGGTGCACATTGCCTAGCTCCACCTGCACGTTTCCGGCGTTGTAACGTCGCCTTCTTCGTCACCACTTCCTGGGGTGATACCGTTTATGTCGATGGGATCGCCGATGAAGTCGATGGGGTAGCCGTCGATGTCGACGCCTCCATCTCCTGAGTCGGAACTTTTTTCTCCGGCTCCTCGAGTTGGGATAGCACATCCGGGATGATCCCTTCGTCTAGCGTACCGATAATGTCATCGTGGCTGAACTATGGGAGGTCACCTTCGACGGTCTCTGTGGCGGCACCCTCCTCTACAGGTCCAGGGATGATGCTGTCAACGGCAGCGTTAACTTCAATATTCGAGAAATCCATTTCTGAAACACATAGAAAACATGCAATCAGACAAATTCATAAATTCAATATTGTTAACTTATCTATTAGGAGTTGTTCGAAGAAACAAAACTACTGATGTGGCACTGTCCGGAATAGGGCAATTATACTGGTCGGCTAGCTGCTGAAGGTCACACAGAAGCGGACTGAAAGTCATAGGCGGAGCTCTGCTTCCATACATCTGTTTTCGTACAGCCAGCCTCCACCCTACTCGAGTGATTGAGTACAATGAAACACAGTTTTTCATTCACTATATAGACCAGTTTATTTGTTATAATACATGGTATTCCATTTATAGGCACATAATACAGTGATATATTCATATATGTGGCAATCCGACACTTGAAGGCGCTCTTTATAATAAGAACGCCATCACTTAATTGTACATATGCATTATTCTCATGCTGTAGCGTTCTTTCGTGAGAATTCACTTGAGTCGAAGGAATTGTCGCATTACAATGAATACATGTGTACATAGGTGTTGCAGCGTCTTCTAATCTCACTCGTTTCACTGATGGGCCTCCTTGGTAACTCTGGAGCTGATGACGATGCAAACAAAACAACAACAACAATTTTTAGGGTGTTTGCATCCATTTGGGGTCAAATGGAGTAACAGGATGGCCGAATGTTAGGGACTTTACATTAGAATCAGTGCTCAGTACAGCCCTGTACACTATCTGTTATTACATAAGGATGATACACATCTTTCTTTATGTGGAGGATATTTTAGGTGAGTCAGTCTTAAACTGTCAATGTTCTGGAGTGGATCAATAAATATTGTGTTAAGTGTGAAGTGCAGTGTTTAATATTGTGGCTAGCCAGTGGTGCCTTCCTAACATTAGCAATGTATATCGTATTGGAAAAATCACAAATTCGAACTCTAAACCTAGGGCAGCTGTTATCGAATTCCTCACGATGTTGAGGCGAAATGAAGTCTATAAGGCGAAGGGACTTCTGAAAGGTAAAAATGTATTCATAAATGAGGACCTGACTCATAAATGCTACAATCTGCAAGTTTCTGCTAGAAAGAAATATGGGTCTGATATTTGGACAAGAAATGGGAGAGTTCATGCTAAGTGTGGCAAAGCTATGAAAACAATCAACAACGCGACTGACCTATGGAGGATTTAGAATAAAAACTTGTTCAAATGAAAAAACTAGACAAGGAATGAGTAGTAAATTGAGTTATTTGTTAGGATCTTTTCGCATTATTTATGTTAAGGGAGGATTATACTCGAATTCACTTTAGAAATAGTGTATTACTTCAAGTATTATTGAAAATTTCATTAAAAATGTGTATATTGCGATGTTTTCAGCATGGAAACTGCACACGCGGAGAAATAACTTCCCTTACAATCATATTATTATTTAGGAGCTCGCTCTATTTATGTGTTGTTGAATATGCCGTCTGATCTAAATGTATATTATCAGAACTGTAGGGGCTTGAAACAAAACTTTCAGAATTCTCGAGGAAATGCTTGAATGATGATTTTGATATTGTGGTGGCCGTCGAAACGTGGTTGCAGGATGGCATACGTGATGGAGATAATTGATACAGAAATGTTTCATCTTCTGAGAGCTGATAGAAATTTGCAAATTACGAATAAAAGCACTGGAGGTGGAGTATTAATGGCAATGAGCAGAAAATATAAAATTTTAAATTTGGTTAAACACTGCGAACTCTTTGAAGCTCTGTCTGTACAGTTCAAGATGAGTAGTGAAAAATACACTATGATAGTTGTTTATATTCCTCCCAATAGTTCATGTAATCTGTATGAATCTGTTTTCAATTTTATACGGCAGAATATTAATAATAATCTAACGAACACTCTGATATTGGGTGACTTCAACTCGCCCGAGATAACTGATACCAACTTTGAGGCTAAAACCGAAAAACTCCGATACTTGCAAGAGTTTTTAGATTTCTATCCATTCGAATTACTCAATGAGATACAAAACATCACTGGACGAACGCTAGATTCAGTTATCGCACCTGAAAGTTATTTCAATTCATGTACCGTTGATAGAGATTACTTACCTTTTGTAACTGAGGATGTGTATCATCCAGTACTTAGTATTTCTCTGACATTGAAAAAACATAAGAAAACTTGTGAAGATCATAATATGAATGAATTCAGATATAATTTCAAGAAGACAAATTTTTCTGAATTGGCTATAAAAGTAAGAGATACTGGAATTCTGTACTCGCAGAATCAAATGTGAACAATGCTTTAGATATTTTTATGGCATATGGAACACAATTATTGAGGACGGTGTACCCAAGTTTGAAACTTCAAATAAACAGTATGAATATCCAGTGTGGTTTACAAAGGAGATAACTGATCTCCTGAAGGAAAAAAAATATTACCAAGAACTCAAATCACAATCTGAATTACACAACAATAAATACAAAGAGCTGCGAAGAAAAATAAAAACAATTATGAGAAGAGAAGAAAGGAACTACATGAAAAATATAGAAAAAAATATCACCGAGGACGTAAATCAATTTTGTAATTTTAAAAATAATAAAAGAAACAACAAAACGAATTTGGATAGATTAACTCATAAAGGGGATTAAGTTCCAGCAGATAAAACTGCTGAAACTTTTGCCTTCTTTTTTGCATCTGTTTATTCGCGAGAAGAATCTACTTACAAAATGACATTCAAAGAAAATATTAACTTATCTAACGGTATATTTCAATTACAGTCAATGAATGGAAACCACTACTTCGATGCAGTTAAGGAACTCAAACCCAAAAAAGCAGCAGGTATAGACGGAATGCCACCTTATATTTCGAAAGGGTGCTATGAGTGGTTGGAAATACCTTTGATACATATATATATATATATATATATAATCTGATCATTGGCTCCGGTTGCTATCCTCAGTCATGGAAGACTTCTATAACAACACCAATCTTCAAATCTGGTAGCAAGATGGATGTAGAAACTTACAGAGCGATTTCTATCATGTGCGCAACTTCTAAGTTGCTGGAGCAAATTATTTATACACAATTGTAAAACTTTATCAATGAATGCATAGTCTCACAACAACACGGGTCTATCAACAGTGATCTATTTATCTACAGCAATCGAGTATTCGAAACCATGGCGGGAAAAGCACAATTAGATACAATATTTACCGATTTTCGTAAAGCTTTCGATCAAGTTAATCACGACATTTTACTGACAAAAATAAGTGAATTTAGGATATCAGAAAACTTTATGCGTATTTTGAAAAGTTACTTGGGGAACAGATTTTTTGTGGTAAAGCACAATGGAAACACCTCCGGCAAGTTCCATGTGAATTCCGGAGTGCCACAGGGATCCAATCTGGGACCTTTGTTGTTTGTTCTGTTTATCAATGATTTACCTTCATTTATAAAGTATTCTGAATGCCTACTCTTTGCAGATGATTTGAAAATTTTCAAGGTAATACAAACCGTAAGGGACTGTGTTATGCTTCGGAAAGACATAAATAGCATCACAGAGTGGAGTAAAAATAACAAATTATATTTCAATATACAGAAATGCTATATTCTAACAATAACTCGCCTAAAAAAATTGATCGACTTTGAATATCAGATGAACAATGAGGTGTTAGCACGCAAAACAGAGGTAAAGGACTTGGGAGTAACCTATAACAACACATTTTCGTTGACAAGTCAACTATATCAACAGTATAGTTAGAGATGCAAATCGCATATTAGGATTTCTGATCAGGCAAACTCACAGCTCCACTAATATAAATACCATCAAATCACTCCATTACAGCTTAGTAAGACCTAAACTTGAGTTCGCATCTATAATATGGTTAGGAGAGCATATTACAATATCAGAGTAATTGGAAAAAATACGAAATAAATTCCTTAGATATTTATATTTCAGAAAAATCACGTATGGCCTAACTATAATTCAGTTCGTGAAATCCAACTACGGAGTGAATCCAAGATTTTAGCTTTGGAACAGATAAGAAACCTGATAGCAATGATGCTTCTATATAAGGTTATTAGTAATAACATAAATTCACCTGAAATCTTGTCACTGATTCCATTCAATTCCATTCACGTCGAACTCGCTGCATAATACCATTTAATATATCGGTATCCATCTCAGGTTGCAGAGCTCTATTGGCAACAATTTTGCGTCTAGCGAACAATTTTCATGGAATGTTGAACTTGAATTGGACCTTGAATCAATCTTCTTTTAATATAATGGTCCTCAATCAAATAATCACCCTCTCATCATAACTAGGTGATACAGCAGAGTATCCTTGACGACCTGGATGGGACCTCCAGCTGGTTGCGAAGTTGGTGAACTCCTAGGCTCCGTCGTTGAATCAGGACTCATCGACATCGTGGAATGATATAGACTCTGGTCTCGCACCGTATTCATACTAGAAAGAATGGTGGAGAGATTGGTGGGGAGAGACAAGTGACGTCAGATATGTGTAACGTTTCATGTTGTTTCAACAGACATAGACTTCTCCGATCGAAGGAAAACAGAATTGAATGGAACTAAGATAACAGTATACATTCTGAAAGGTTTGTTTGTTGAATTATTCATGAAGCAAGTTTATTTTCAAGAGAAAACGTTACGAGAGGTTTGTCTAGGGAAGTTTGAATTTCAAATCAGAATTATTTCATAATAATATAAAACATAATAACAAAATATTCAGATGAAATGAAGAGCAATGCCCCAACCATCGCATTGTTCAATGTGTACCAAACTGATTAGATGTACACTCTTTTTTCTCTCGTTTGGCAAGTTCTGACTCCTGCTTGGCAAGTTCAGCAATTTGCCACTGGAGTTGAGCCAAATGATTTTAGCACGTTGCCTGGAAATCTCTTGCTGATGATGTTGCTTTTGTGCCTTAGCTATGTCACTTTCTTAACAGGTACGTTTTGCATCATCATACTTCTTCCTGAGATAAATAAAGGTCCGCTCAATCTGTAAGTCCTTTTCTGAAGAGTCAACCCCTTCGATGAGCGTAGCGGAGGTGGTGGCGGCGGTGGCAGCAATGACGGCGGTGGTGGCGGTGGCAGCAATGATGGTGGAAGAAGCAGTGGCGGCAGTGGAGGTGGAAGCGCCGGCATCATTCTCCTTGGTAGCGGCTGTTACAGGAGGTGCAAGAAGTGGGTGTGCAGTCTCAAGCCATTTCCCGCTCTGGGGTTGGTTTCATTGCAAGCTTTGCGATACTTCGCAATGACACCAACCTTCGCTTTGGGCGCTGGCTTGGCTGGTGGCTGCAAACTCGTCCTCGTTCCCGATGTTCTCCAACATATCGAAAAAAGCCAACCTCTTCTTCTTGGGTGCACATTGCCTAGCTCCACCTGCACGTTTCCGGCGTTGTAACGTCGCCTTCTTCGTCACCACTTCCTGGGGTGATACCGTTTATGTCGATGGGATCGCCGATGAAGTCGATGGGGTAGCCGTCGATGTCGACGCCTCCATCTCCTGAGTCGGAACTTTTTTCTCCGGCTCCTCGAGTTGGGATAGCACATCCGGGATGATCCCTTCGTCTAGCGTACCGATAATGTCATCGTGGCTGAACTATGGGAGGTCACCTTCGACGGTCTCTGTGGCGGCACCCTCCTCTACAGGTCCAGGGATGATGCTGTCAACGGCAGCGTTAACTTCAATATTCGAGAAATCCATTTCTGAAACACATAGAAAACATGCAATCAGACAAATTCATAAATTCAATATTGTTAACTTATCTATTAGGAGTTGTTCGAAGAAACAAAACTACTGATGTGGCACTGTCCGGAATAGGGCAATTATACTGGTCGGCTAGCTGCTGAAGGTCACACAGAAGCGGACTGAAAGTCATAGGCGGAGCTCTGCTTCCATACATCTGTTTTCGTACAGCCAGCCTCCACCCTACTCGAGTGATTGAGTACAATGAAACACAGTTTTTCATTCACTATATAGACCAGTTTATTTGTTATAATACATGGTATTCCATTTATAGGCACATAATACAGTGATATATTCATATATGTGGCAATCCGACACTTGAAGGCGCTCTTTATAATAAGAACGCCATCACTTAATTGTACATATGCATTATTCTCATGCTGTAGCGTTCTTTCGTGAGAATTCACTTGAGTCGAAGGAATTGTCGCATTACAATGAATACATGTGTACATAGGTGTTGCAGCGTCTTCTAATCTCACTCGTTTCACTGATGGGCCTCCTTGGTAACTCTGGAGCTGATGACGATGGAAATTATCACTACGAGTGAAAGATTCATAATTAGCTGTACCTTGGTGAAGTGTAGATGTGAGGTGGAGTGAGGGCTCGTAATGATTGGTGAATCTCGGTTAATGTGTATGTGCAGGCATGTGTAATTTATGCAAACTAGTTTGTACGGAGTACACATCAAGGAATATGTCCAATTCTTTACCGAGTATGCAATCTATTCTTTATACTCATGAAAAATATCTCTACCGCTTATGCGAATCCCAAAGACATAACCCCCACCCCCTGCACTGCCACTCACTGATGACATGAGATCACAGACAACATTGCTCATTAGTTGGTGGATCTTTATGGTGTGAAGACATGTGCACTCTGTACAAGATTGTTTGTACCTACGACACATGAAGGATAAGCTGCATTACCGTGTACGCCCGTCACCCATCTCAAGGTCGAACAAACACACACAGAGACACACACACACACACAATATATCCTACTTTACAGCTTCGCTCCAGATTTATTTTTCAAGGTCATAACTATGCATCAGACATATCGTTCAATGTCAACCTAATCACACCACTTGTCATCATTTAGTCATCAATGACGTCACAGTGGTGGGAAGAGGCTTGGAACCGGCTCAAATCTCCTACTCCCGCACGATCGAGATAAACGGACGCAAACTTGGACGCAGTTTCGAAAAATTTTTCCACCTATCAATTCACGCCACAAATTCAGACAACTCAATAGACAAAACATTTCAAATATCTGGCGGAAGAAATCCATTTGTCTTTATTCGTAATGTACTTTATATTGGAAAATTAATAAATGTAGTTGTTGTCCTATGATAGTACTTTTTTCACAGGGATTTCAATTAGTTTGTCTCCAGATTTTACGGCATTCAAGATTTTTGCCCACAAGTGACTTCGAGTTCGACATGGATAGTCTAGTAGAACATATCGAAACGGTTTTGAAATGCATGGAGGTTCCATTCGATGAAGACCCTTGAAATATTTGTCTGGATCATATAGAACGCAATCAATAATATATTTATTAAGAGTTCAACTTTCAAATAACATGAAGACTTACCTCTGATCTTGAAGTTTTGACACCTCTGAGAATCCAAGAATAAAATAATTCACAGTTTGCCTATTGAAGTCTCGAGAGACGAAATCTAAATACTTTCTTCGACAAGTTTGAACGATATATTCATCTCTATTGCAAGTTATTAGACGTCAAATCGGTCAGCAGTCATGCCAGTTTGATACATGGTCAAACGCATCAAGTCGAGCATTGAGAGTTCCTTTTGATGCCATAAACGTCTGTTGATGATTCGTCAGTATAATGCTTCGAATCGTCTGTTGATGCTCTATTTCCATGGAATTTCAAGGTTTCAATTATCCAATTCTAGAACACATCATAGTATCACCCTTCACGCTATGAATCCGAATTTGGTCCTGTATAAATATCTACTCCTATCAATGAAGTTCCATGATCTGATCATTATTCACGTTTGATTATGGATAGGATAGTTAATCTTAGGTACGAAATATTCAAATCACGTATAATAATTCTTATACATCATGTGATGGAAGTATTCATCAAATATTTAAACAATACGACTACTATTATTGCAGAAGAAAAAAATTCTTCCGATATTTCATATATTACAACACCCCCGAAGCTCAGAAACTGGTCGGATTATTCATTTGTGCCCATTGACACTATTGTAATTTTTTGATAGTGAATATGCCACTCCTATCATAGGTGAACCTGTAAGCATTCCAATACAACTGAATGATTTTTTTCATTATACCTTCCATTTCATTCGAATTCCCAATTCCTTTGTTCCAGGTGAAACAAAAAAAGATGTTTGCAATAAGACCGTGGACATATATGAAGACGTTTCCAGTCCAGAGGTATCTCAAGATAACTTTGGGAGACCTATGACTTGTTGGTATCGCTTTCGTTCATTCCGAGGAACTCCAAAAGACTGGATATTACGAATTAAATTCAACAAGTTCAAAATAGGCCAGTTGCTGAATGCGAGTCACTGTGAAGGTGGATATATGCAGGTGAGGAATGACTCATACTATTCTCTCAAGATAAACGACAATTACAGAAATCTGTCATGAATTTTCTGGATATATTTCTATTTGATGGATGTTGAGAACATCATTTCAACCCTGCAACATTGACGAGTCTATCATCTTCCCAGATGAAATGGAAATGAACTTGGTAATAATACCATTTTATTCCATATGGGACCTGAACTTTCCTCGGTGAGGTGGCTGATAGAACATCATGATAGCATGTAATGGTCTGAGAAATATTATTACTCATACAGGGTCACTCAAATGTTTCTTCGATTTTCGTCATGTTCAGTTGAAGTTTATACGATCATATCGAAAAAACAACCGATTTGGAGGTTGTCTTTGCATCCTACATGCAATTACCTATCAAGGAACACCAACCATCATTCCTAGGCGTTCTTTCATCATTTTTTGTGTGTATGTGTGTTTTTCAAAATATCTTCAAATAATCAAGGAAATGAATACATATTCAACATTTCAAATTTCAAACGAAAGAACCGACTATACTCATCAACTCAGCTCATTTCCTACATTTACTGAATCAGTTAGGGAAGTTGCTACAGTAATACATTATTTTTAGCCATAGCAATTGCCCATTCGAAGTGGCCAGAAGTCTTTCCACTGAATCACCCCAAAAGCTACAATAGAATGTTCGAGAAAAATATTCGCTAGACCTGGCCTTCCAATCGTTTTGGTTACTCATAATGATAAAAAATTCCAGTCGAAAGGATTTTTAGTTTTTTGTACTCTGAACAACATTATATGTATTTTCAGCTCACCATATCAACCATCATTAGATGGGGTTAGTGAAAACTGTGTCGCAACGGTACAGATGCTACAGAAAATGAATTGGGAGCCACTCCCAATCCGACTACCAAAATACCGCACACGGTACTACAGGGGTCCCCTGCCCTATCTATCATGTTTTATCGGAAAATCTAAATCAAATTTGATTATATCTCCCCACCAAAGAAAATCGAACCTTATCCGATCATCTGAAATTAAGTATCACAACATAACAAGAACAAATTGTCTTGGCTGTAAACGAATTTTTAATTTTGAGTATACAAACGAATTGCCAAATCTGTTTATCTGGTACAAATCTCTCCATCATAAAATGCAATGTGGAATAGTATATAACGTAACGAGTAGGATAAGTAGCCAATCGAACACGAGTGAAAATTGTGAGCTTGGGGCGTTTGCCGAGTGCGGCAATTCGCTAGTGCACGTAACTAGCCTTATCCTCGAATTGCGTACTGTACTTCTTCTACTCCCACTATGCTTGTGAGGTGATTTCTGCCGAGGAATCACAATTTTTTTCGATATTTTTATTTTCAATAATCAACAAGACACTAGATGGCAGCAAGTAGGTAAAACTCATGCCTGCTTCATGGAAATAACTAGATACGGTAAGTATTTCTGTCAAATTTAACAATTCTCACGTTTCATCAAATCATTTTATTAATTGAAAAAAAACTCAAACAGAACAATCCTCGAGAAAGCTAATAAACATTAGCGAATTCTTCTTCTATTATACCAAATCTCTGATATCCAAAAAATACTTCTATTATGATTTAACAAAAAATTCAGTGAAAAATAAAATAATGGTACATGTGGATCAAATTGGGTAGAAGCAACAAAATTATTTGATGCTTTAACGGTGTGCGCTGACGAAACTGTTCGGTATAGACGAACATAATATTCACTGAAAATGTTGATCTGTATCAGTACAACAAAAAATTCCGTGGTGCAATATAGCTAGCTTCCATATTTGAATCACTACAAAGGTGTTTTTGTTAATTTACACATATAGAATGCTTTGTCCTGAATATCGACTGATGGATCAACGCACAGCCTGAACCGCTGATCGTAGAGATCTGAAACTTGAAGGGTGTGTTCTTTGTATGAGGTAGTCTCACAGAGAAAGTATGAGAAAGGGATTTAATATCATTATCGGTTTCTTAAAACTACCTTTCGAGTGCGCCCAGAGGGCAGATCTATGATGAGTCTGATGGAACTAAGTACTAAGGACTACACGATATGAATGCATAGCGAAATAATCAACGCCAAACGAAGTGGGCACTGGTCTGGGTGTAATCCCTTTTATGTGAGGAGTTGGAAACTGCTAAATTGGGGGCGTCATCAGCGTCAGTAGGAGATTTGAGCCGGTTCTACGCCTCCCCCACCACAAAGACGTCAATATTGACTAATCAATGACAAGTAATCAGGTTGACCTTAAACGATATGACTGGTGCATAGTTCTGACTTCGAACGAAGTATCTAGTGCATAGTTGAAAATATAGAATATTGGGAAATCGAGTGTGTGACTTCATATACTTCACTCCACACTCCACCAAGTTCCAGCCAAGAATAAATGCCCGCACTGCTTCGTGTAAGCTCATCGATTCGGAGTGGTGGGATTACGATGTCGGAGTGAGGCCTACTAGCGATGTGTGCGCATCTGAATTGTGGTGGGGTGGCTCGCTATCCATTGAATAACAATTGAGTTTTCTCAAATGGAATCATTGAAATAAGATATCTGCAATAGTTAGGAATTGTTTGTGAGTGAGTTATTCAGTGTCATATCTGCAGCAGTTAGAAATTGTGTGAGAAAGTTTTTCTGTTGAAAACAGTTTATATTTTCCTTTCAATTTTCCATCATGTCCGTCTCAAAAGTAGATTGACAAAAAATCAATGATGTGATTATACAGAAGGTGGAAGTATTGAAGCAAAGAGTCTCATCATCATTGCCAATAAATTAAGCAAAGGTACTAAGAAATAGGACAGCATTTTTTAACTAAGTTTGGTAAATCAATTTTATTGACCTCAGAAGCATGCAAAATGAGTGCATATACTTTGGTGTTGTCTGGAAACTTGATCTTCCTGGTTTCAAATTCAACCTTCATATCGATGGTTGAAGATTTAATTGCATTCGGCTGATGTGAACAATCGATGATGAATAGTGGATTCTGAAGAAATTGACCAATATCCATTATTGGTTCACTCATTTCCTTATCATAATACCTTCTTCGAGAGTTCCTATAAGCCTAATAAGCTGAAGGATCAAGTTCCTTATCGAAATCCAAATTCCAACGCTCATATGGATATACCTAAGAATTCAAGTATACTCGAATATTATTGATATCTGCAGTTATGAATTTTATGATGTCCTTTAGGTTCTATCTTCAGATGTAGTAGTACTTTGGAATCCGATGATGACAAAAAGAGGTGTTTCCGAAGCGTTGGTTGTTTTTATCGCCCGTATGTCTGAAGATGTTCCACTAATTGATGGAAGTTCATAGAGATCCCACATACGATAAGCTGGCATGATTTTTGCATTGAAACCACTTTTGATGATTCTATTCAGAAGTTTGAGTTTATGTTCATCATTTGGTACTATGTCTTATTTTCCATTCGATTTTATTTATTCCCAAATCAGCATCGATCTCCCCAATGTATGAGTTTTTGAGAGATAGAGGGATTATTGAAATCAGTTCTTGTGTGGTATTCAAGACACTTTTGGTGTAATTTTCAGCGAAACACAATACAATATTTCGGTGGTAATTTTCCGCTGGATAGGTGACTGATTAAATCCAATCAAATACCGTTTTGATTGGAGAAGCCCCCATCCAGTTGTTAATGAGGTGTTTGCATGCGATTGCCCACACGAAATCATAGTTTCCATTGTAGATGTTATCCCTAGTTTTCTAACAACAGCTACTTGTTCACCACCCATTTCATAACGGATTTCATCGAAAAAAAAACAATTGCATTATTCGAGAGATAGCACATTTTCGTTTCACCATTCGGGTTGAATTTTCCTTCTATTTGAAAGAAACTCTCAGCAATATCAAGTATGGCATCTTGATCATTGATGGCGATTCGAATTTTATCTGTATTCCTGAAAAGTGGTGATCCGTATGGTTTATACGTGTGCTCATGTGAACGTATAAGGGAATGATCGAGCACTGGTTCATCAAATACATTCAACTTTTCATTGTTTGTTTCGAGCACCACTGTTATATCCTTGCTTTCAGTCAAATCGACTCAAAGGATTCGAGATCGTTCACAGACAGAGCGTGGTTTGCTAACTGTTCAACATACACTTATGCAATGAGCTTTTTTCTAGTTGAGCATTCCTTTTTATGAGTGTGATAGTTTTGGGCATGTGATTCTCGCTGTCTATTACAACAAAAATCCATTATTCGATTTTCTTCAGTTCCAAAATAATGAAAATCTCTTCATCACTTTCAAAATCGACGAGATTATCATTTTGATCTGAGATACGCACTGTGATGTTGTGAATCAACTGATGACAACACATCCCAAATATTCCATATCTTTTCGTCGACATTGTATTGTTATCAATGTCAATTTCATTGACTCCAATATTCATGTCCTCGATATTGCAAAAGCAACAAAATAATCTTCTAGGTGGAGGTACATCATTCACATGAAACTCTGAATCAGGTTTCTCATCAGGATAGTGTTAATAACAATATTCATACTTCATTATGTCGATATCATCTTATAGATGTTTGGGTAACTTTTCCCAGACATATGCGATCTCTTTTGTAGCACATGCAAGAACCACTTTCTCAGGCATATTTGCAAGCATCATTTCATCCATTTTAGTCAAGGTGCAATATTTTGAAAACATCTTGAATGGGCAGGCATTGTTGAGACATGACCCACTACTTCCATCATCAGTTCGGGGACTCATCATCGGACCTTTTTATACAAAATCACTCAACCCAAGTATCAATTCCTGCAAAATGTGTTGGAACCTAATTATGGGTTAGGATTTCATACGTTCAGCAATAATGCGAAAATAGTGGATCCCCCCGACGCTAAACCAAACTCTGTTTTCATTCTCGATGAAAAAATACCAGAAAACCGCTAACAATGTCTGACCAGGAGCACTTTCATTGCTTTTATCAGAACACCCGAGGCCTCAATGCCAAAACTCAAATATTTCATGAAGCTGCATCAGCTGCGGAATACATCTCATAGGAATCACTGAAACCTGGATACAATACAACATGAACAACTCTGAATAATTTGGTGAGCAATACCAAGTTTTCAGATCAGATAGAAACCCCAATGCGAACTCAATGTCAAGAGGCGGTGGTGTACTAGCGGTTAGAAACGACTGTGGTGTAACGGAAATAGACATATGAGATCACCGCCAATACTTCATTAGCATCGATATTGTCGGTTGTGAAATATCATATAATCACCACATTCTCCTGGTGTTTGTTGTATACATACCACCAACTGCTGAAAACGTACATGTGCAAAATCTATTCGAAACACTTGAAACACCAGAATTACTATATGATCAAAATCTACTGATATTTGGTGATTTCAACCAACCACTATTCATTAATGAGCCATCAGAGAATAGAAATGCCAATTTGCAGAATCTTCATCAATTTATCAATTTCTATGACATGAAACAACACAACAATGTGCTCAATAAATCAAATCAACTGTTAGATCTAGTACTATCAAGCAATTATTGCTGTAATGTCAGTCATGATGATCTACCATTCATCCCTGAAGATGATTATCATCCAGCCTTGAATATTTCCCTAGTGTTAAAGAAACAGGAAAGTGGAATTCCATAATATGACGACGAAGCATTTTTCTTTATTTTTCGTAAAGCAAATTTCCCGCTATTCTATTCTTTGGTTATGGTCAGTTATTGAGAACTGTACCGAATTAAACTTGGCAGTAGACACGTTCTATGCAATGATCTATTCAATAATGGACCAATGTGTTCCTATCCGACAGAATTTTTCCAGCAAGTATCCACCTTGGTTCAACAGGAAGATAATAAATGAGATAAAACGCAAAAGATAGATTTATTTCAAAAATCAAAATCAAACTATTCAGAAACTATACATGATCAGTTTAGAAATCTTCGTGAATAGATAAAAACCCAGATATCACAAGCATACAAGGAGTGCAAACAGAAAGTTTAAAACTCGATCAGAACTGATCCCTCCACGTTTTGGAACTATATGCATAGTGAAAAGGGCACTTCAAGAATACCGAATATTTTTTTCTTAAATGATAGAGAACTGAAAGAACTAACTTCAATAGTGAACGCATTCGCTGAATTCTTTGAACGTGTTTATGGCCTTCTGATAGTAATAATTGCAACCCCTCAAAAAAAACAACAAATTTTTCCACAATAACAATAACTGCATTCTCTGAAGAAGAGGTTTTGCATTCTATTCAAAAACTAAAACCAAAATTGACAGCTGAAGATGACAAAATTCCAAGTTTTCTAGTAGAAGATTGTGCATACATTTTTGCAAAGCCCCTTCAGGTAATTTTCAACATGGCCCTGAAAACATAATCTTTTCCTGATAGATGGAAAGTATCAGAAATTTGTCCAATATTGAAGTCGGGGGCTCCAAGTAATATTCTGAACTATAAACCCATAACAATTCTACCAAACTTTGCAAAGGTCTTCGAGATGTGTCTGTATAACAAAATATTTCCCAATGTAAGAAATAGTGAATTAGTAAAACTCCATATCAACATGGTTTCATCAACAAACGTTCAACAATAACGAATCTCATGTGTTTTACACAAACTGTTAGCACTGCGTTAGATAAACAGCTACAGGTTGATACAATCTCTACAGACTTCTCAATGGTCTTCGATGAATTGAACCATCAAATTCTCCTAAATAAACTTTCTTCTGTTGGTTTCGATAGACGACTGCTGAATTTACCACAATCTTATCTAGAGAATCGTACGCTGTTTGTAGAATACAAAAGTCACAAATCACTCAATTTCACTCCAAGTAGCGGCGCTCCTCAAGGAAGTAATCTAGCCCATCTTTTATTCTCCCTGTACATAAATGATATCCATTCAAATATCTCTAGTAATTTATTACTCTTTGCTGACGACTGAGTTTGAGTTTATGTTCATCATTTGGTACTATGTCTTATTTTCCATTCGATTTTATTTATTCCCAAATCAGCATCGATCTCCCCAATGTATGAGTTTTTGAGAGATAGAGGGATTATTGAAATCAGTTCTTGTGTGGTATTCAAGACACTTTTGGTGTAATTTTCAGCGAAACACATCAAATATTCCGGTGGTAATTTTCCGCTGGATAGGTGACTAATTAAATCCAATCAAATACCGTTTTGATTGGAGAAGCCCCCATCCAGTTGTTAATGAGGTGTTTGCATGCGATTGCCCACACGAAATCATAGTTTCCATTGTAGATGTTATCCCTAGTTTTCTAACAACAGCTACTTGTTCACCACCCATTTCATAACGGATTTCATCGAAAAAAAAAACAATTGCATTATTCGAGAGATAGCACATTTTCGTTTCACCATTCGGGTTGAATTTTCCTTCTATTTGAAAGAAACTCTCAGCAATATCAAGTATGGCATTTTGATCATTGATGGCGATTCGAATTTTATCTGTATTCCTGAAAAGTGGTGATCCGTATGGTTTATACGTGTGCTCATGTGAACGTATAAGGGAATGATCGAGCACTGGTTCATCAAATACATTCAACTTTTCATTGTTTGTTTCGAGCACCACTGTTATATCCTTGCTTTCAGTCAAATCGACTCAAAGGATTCGAGATCGTTCACAGACAGAGCGTGGTTTGCTAACTGTTCAACATACACTTATGCAATGAGCTTTTTTCTAGTTGAGCATTCCTTTTTATGAGTGTGATAGTTTTGGGCATGTGATTCTCGCTGTCTATTACAACAAAAATCCATTATTCGATTTTCTTCAGTTCCAAAATAATGAAAATCTCTTCATCACTTTCAAAATCGACGAGATTATCATTTTGATCTGAGATACGCACTGTGATGTTGTGAATCAACTGATGACAACACATCCCAAATATTCCATATCTTTTCGTCGACATTGTATTGTTATCAATGTCAATTTCATTGACTCCAATATTCATGTCCTCGATATTGCAAAAGCAACAAAATAATCTTCTAGGTGGAGGTACATCATTCACATGAAACTCTGAATCAGGTTTCTCATCAGGATAGTGTTAATAACAATATTCATACTTCATTATGTCGATATCATCTTATAGATGTTTGGGTAACTTTTCCCAGACATATGCGATCTCTTTTGTAGCACATGCAAGAACCACTTTCTCAGGCATATTTGCAAGCATCATTTCATCCATTTTAGTCAAGGTGCAATATTTTGAAAACATCTTGAATGGGCAGGCATTGTTGAGACATGACCCACTACTTCCATCATCAGTTCGGGGACTCATCATCGGACCTTTTTATACAAAATCACTCAACCCAAGTATCAATTCCTGCAAAATGTGTTGGAACCTAATTATGGGTTAGGATTTCATACGTTCAGCAATAATGCGAAAATAGTGGATCCCCCCGACGCTAAACCAAACTCTGTTTTCATTCTCGATGAAAAAATACCAGAAAACCGCTAACAATGTCTGACCAGGAGCACTTTCATTGCTTTTATCAGAACACCCGAGGCCTCAATGCCAAAACTCAAATATTTCATGAAGCTGCATCAGCTGCGGAATACATCTCATAGGAATCACTGAAACCTGGATACAATACAACATGAACAACTCTGAATAATTTGGTGAGCAATACCAAGTTTTCAGATCAGATAGAAACCCCAATGCGAACTCAATGTCAAGAGGCGGTGGTGTACTAGCGGTTAGAAACGACTGTGGTGTTACGGAAATAGACATATGAGATCACCGCCAATACTTCATTAGCATCGATATTGTCGGTTGTGAAATATCATATAATCACCACATTCTCCTGGTGTTTGTTGTATACATACCACCAACTGCTGAAAACGTACATGTGCAAAATCTATTCGAAACACTTGAAACACCAGAATTACTATATGATCAAAATCTACTGATATTTGGTGATTTCAACCAACCACTATTCATTAATGAGCCATCAGAGAATAGAAATGCCAATTTGCAGAATCTTCATCAATTTATCAATTTCTATGACATGAAACAACACAACAATGTGCTCAATAAATCAAATCAACTGTTAGATCTAGTACTATCAAGCAATTATTGCTGTAATGTCAGTCATGATGATCTACCATTCATCCCTGAAGATGATTATCATCCAGCCTTGAATATTTCCCTAGTGTTAAAGAAACAGGAAAGTGGAATTCCATAATATGACGACGAAGCATTTTTCTTTATTTTTCGTAAAGCAAATTTCCCGCTATTCTATTCTTTGGTTATGGTCAGTTATTGAGAACTGTACCGAATTAAACTTGGCAGTAGACACGTTCTATGCAATGATCTATTCAATAATGGACCAATGTGTTCCTATCCGACAGAATTTTTCCAGCAAGTATCCACCTTGGTTCAACAGGAAGATAATAAATGAGATAAAACGCAAAAGATAGATTTATTTCAAAAATCAAAATCAAACTATTCAGAAACTATACATGATCAGTTTAGAAATCTTCGTGAATAGATAAAAACCCAGATATCACAAGCATACAAGGAGTGCAAACAGAAAGTTTAAAACTCGATCAGAACTGATCCCTCCACGTTTTGGAACTATATGCATAGTGAAAAGGGCACTTCAAGAATACCGAATATTTTTTTCTTAAATGATAGAGAACTGAAAGAACTAACTTCAATAGTGAACGCATTCGCTGAATTCTTTGAACGTGTTTATGGCCTTCTGATAGTAATAATTGCAACCCCTCAAAAAAAACAACAAATTTTTCCACAATAACAATAACTGCATTCTCTGAAGAAGAGGTTTTGCATTCTATTCAAAAACTAAAACCAAAATTGACAGCTGAAGATGACAAAATTCCAAGTTTTCTAGTAGAAGATTGTGCATACATTTTTGCAAAGCCCCTTCAGGTAATTTTCAACATGGCCCTGAAAACATAATCTTTTCCTGATAGATGGAAAGTATCAGAAATTTGTCCAATATTGAAGTCGGGGGCTCCAAGTAATATTCTGAACTATAAACCCATAACAATTCTACCAAACTTTGCAAAGGTCTTCGAGATGTGTCTGTATAACAAAATATTTCCCAATGTAAGAAATAGTGAATTAGTAAAACTCCATATCAACATGGTTTCATCAACAAACGTTCAACAATAACGAATCTCATGTGTTTTACACAAACTGTTAGCACTGCGTTAGATAAACAGCTACAGGTTGATACAATCTCTACAGACTTCTCAATGGTCTTCGATGAATTGAACCATCAAATTCTCCTAAATAAACTTTCTTCTGTTGGTTTCGATAGACGACTGCTGAATTTACCACAATCTTATCTAGAGAATCGTACGCTGTTTGTAGAATACAAAAGTCACAAATCACTCAATTTCACTCCAAGTAGCGGCGCTCCTCAAGGAAGTAATCTAGCCCATCTTTTATTCTCCCTGTACATAAATGATATTCATTCAAATATCTCTAGTAATTTATTACTCTTTGCTGACGACTTCAAGATTTTCAGATCCATCAAATCAGCGGGTGACTGTCTTATTCTGCAGAAGGAAATTAATTTGATCCATGACTGGTGCACACTCAACAAGCTTCCACTGAATAGTGAAAGATGTAAATCTATGAAATACACCCTCAAGCACAACAATATACAGTTCAACTATGCAATAAATGACGTCTTATTAGTACAATGCACAGCAACTAAAGATCTAGGCATAATATTTGATAAGGAACTCAGCTTCACGTCACAAATTAATCAAAGAAGATCTTCTGGGAAAAAAATGCTTG
Source organism: Zygogramma bicolorata (assembly GCA_032362365.1). Lineage (NCBI taxonomy): Eukaryota > Metazoa > Arthropoda > Insecta > Coleoptera > Chrysomelidae > Zygogramma > Zygogramma bicolorata. The sequence goes on along the minus strand of JAVJAQ010001445.1, from coordinate 333,733 downwards.
AATGCTCTCCTAATTTTTCGTTTACAGAAAAAAGCTGTCAGGATCTTATCCGGTTTAAGCTATCTGGAACACTGCCAACCTTTGTTTATCAAACACAAAATAATGCCCTTGCCGTATATGTACATTTTCCAAGTTCTAATGGAGATTCACAAAAACTCTTCGATGCTCATCAAGCAATCTGACGTTCATAGCTATGCTACCAGACAAGCAGGTAACCTGAGGTCGAACAGGTTTCGCCTGAGCAAATCCAAGAAAAATTCACTGAATTATTATCTTTACAATATACTACCACCAGAATTTAAATCATTAGGTATAAATTCATTCAAAGTAGGGATAGAAAAACTTGTTTTTGACGCATTGCTTTTATTCCACTGAGGAGTACATTGGACATTTCAGACCTTGTAGGAAATAGATTCGTCTCGCCCAATTTTTCCATTTTCATGTTACCTGCTATGTTTTTTTTGTTATATCCATGTTTCGATAATATTTTTACAAAAAGAAAAAATACAATATTTTTGCACTGTATGTGATGTATTATACCTAGATATTTTTAGCAATTACTATTCTATCGTAGCGTCTCTTTTTTTAAGACATGCTACAAAGAAACATGTATTGTAATGTAGTCAAATAAATATACCATACCATATAGCGAACGATATTTTGCATCTGCTGGCGCTGTGTCTCTGGTCATGTGCGAACTTCTGTCTCTTTTTGTGTCGTAAGAATATTCAAATAGAATTACTGAATATAGGCAACACATAGCACACTATTGATAACTGAACATGGCATTCAACATTCCCGCCCCCCAAAATGCAAGAATTATGCATTTTCAAAAAAAAATTGCATATCGAACTTGATGGGAAAAAAATTTTAATTGAGTGATATGAATATTACCTAAACTATACCAAATATTAAACCCAACCTGAAGAATTGGAGAAATAGTGGAAAAAAAAAATAAAAACAAATGCGAAAATGAATCACTGAGAATTCAATTAACGGCCTTTCAGAGTTCCACTAGTTGTAGTGACATCGGCCACTCTACATATGTTATCTTTGCCGAAATATAATTGAGGAATGCGACCATATCTCCACTGATTTGGGGGCGTATTTTCATATTCAATCAGAACTGAGGTGGCAATTTTTGGAGAATCACTTGGTGAATGCCATTTGGCGCGTTGGTGCAATGCATGCCGATATACATTACTCCAGCGCTCCCAGAAGGATTTGTGCAATCTTTGGAACAGCTTCCAACGGGTGAAGTTGTTCATACCCGGCAAGTCAGTATCAGGTAACTTAATCGCGTGATTGGGCTCCATATTCAAGAACATACCTGGAGTAATAACAGAGAGTCGGAAGGATCCGAGCTAACTTCTGTGAGTGGACGAGAATTCAACAGTGTCTCCACACCAACAAAAATCGTATTCATTTCCTCATAGGATAAAATCTGGTCACCAATGACCCGACTGAGGTGAATCTTAACAGATTTGGTGACCGCCTTCCATAGACCTCCAAAATGTGGAGCTGAGGGCGGATTAAAATGCCATGAAATTACCTCTTTTTCAGCCGCTTCCTTCATAAGCTTGAACAATCTAGCGGCACCAACGAAGTTTGTTCCGCAATAGCTATACAAGTGTTCGCATCGACCTCTACGCGACAAGAAGCGCTTCAACGCAGACAATAGAGTTTCTGTAGATAGGTCGCTAGCGAGCTCCAAATGCAACGTTTCGGTTGCCATACAAACAGAAAGGTATAAATGAATTTTGCAGGATTTCGCACCCCTAAACCTATTCATGGTAACGGAAAATGGACCTCCAAAGTCTAACCCAGTATGACAAAATGCTTTCACTTGGGAAATACGAGGCAGAGGTAAGTTGCCCATTCTTGGGACGAAGGATTTAGGGTTTTGTTTCCAACAAGTGATACATTTGGATAGAATAGACCGAATCGCTCTCTTAGGAGACAATATCCAGAAGTGTTCAGCTAACAATGAGTGTAAAGTGTGAAGACCGACATGGAAGTGTTTTATATGATAATATTCAATCAACATGTCAGTCAACCGACATGTACGGGGCAGAACAAGCGGGTACTTGCGATGATAGGGCCAAGACAACAATTCTAAACGAATACCAACTCGAATGACCCCCGAATCATCAACAAAGACATTGAGTTTACCAAACATTTCCGGACAAGAATCGCCTTTGGAAAACATTTCCGGAAAGGCATTGTGTTGCGTATGTGATAGATGTCTCAAGGAAAAGTGCTGTTATTTTACTGTTTTGGTACGTGAATAACATACTTGAAAATTATAAAATTTTTGCCAACGAATACAATTGATTCACATTCACGAGAGTGACAAAAGAACTAAAGAAATTCCGAAACATATCATCCAACTGATACATTTAGATATAAAACAACACAAACGCGACCTTGAATCTATATATCTCTCATCGGCTGATAAGTAAGTAAATAGACAACAGCGTAAAGGAGACCATATACGTTGAGATACAAATCGGAAATCAACCTACAATGGCAAATGAATGGGAAAAAGTAGTCAAAGTCTTAAAGGAAGAAATCATAAAGAACAGAAAGGAAATCAAGTCGTCTATTGAAGCGTCTGAAAGGAAGTTACTTTTGAATATTGAGGAGCTTCACCATAGAGTGAAAAATTTAGAAATCGAGAATTCGTTTCTCACCAACAAAATAGAGGCACTGGAGATAACAACAAAAAAAAACAATATCGTAATATTTGGACTGGATATAACTGAAGATTTTTCTCCCTCAACGGTTTGTAGGGAGTTCAAGAAACTATTAGACGTCGAGGTGCAGGTATCCGACTTAAACAACACATATAGACTGAGATCTCAAGGAAGAAATCCGCTGAAGGTGGAGTTCATCTCATACCCGAAGAAACTTGAAGTCCTAAGGCACTGCAAAAAATTGAAAGGATCCGGTATTATTATTGCGAACGATCTCACTTACAAACAAAGGTGCCACAATAAAATCCTCAGGAATCACCTAAACCAAGCAAGATTGAATTCGTCAAATAATTGTTACATAAGAGGAAATAGACTCTATATAAATAATGAAGCATATACTGTCGAGGAACTTGAAGGAAACGAAAATAACCTGAGCGAAAATAAAAAAGCAAATAGTGCTCCGCCGACACCGACCGTAAGAAACCTCGAAAAGGAATTCCACTTCCAATTGGACCAAGAAGACAAATCCGAGACCGAAGATTCAACCACTGAAGAAACGAACAGGACAAGTAAGGAAATTAGAAACACAAACACTCCAACAAAAGAAAACCATCCAAAAAAAACATCTAAAACTACAGAAGGAAAGAACCAAGACTCTGAGGTCGGGCTCGACATCCAGTGGACGCACTTGAATCTATTATATTCTATGAACAGTTGTATTTTACCTTGAAACCCTTCGTGAAATTGCATCCTTTTACTGTTTTTACACCCATAAAATCTCTGACATTGAACTTTCCGATCAGTGAAAACACTTAAATATACCTTTAGTTCGTACATATCTATAATCTTCTATTTCTTATAAATTGTGTTAAATCTACTACTTTTCATTTTTCGTTTCTTCTCTGAAACACCATTCTAAACAGCTGAGAGCCATATTCATGAGAATGGACCCCTACATTAAAGAATATGAGAATGAACCAATCAAAGCCAAAACACTTGAAAATTTATCAGAGCTAAATAATTCATTGGAAATTGAAACATCACATATTAAAATAATACATATGAACATAAGAAGCATTCATAAACATTTTGACGATCTGGTTATAATGATAAGCCAACCAAACTTTGATTTTGATCTGGTAGTTCTCACAGAAACATTTTTAGTACATGACTTAGATTTATTGAGTATTCCAGACTATAATATAATATATAACAATGGAAACTTCAATCAAAATGATGGAATTATTATATATTTGAAGAGCCATTTCAATTATAGTTATAAGTTGATAAAAATGGGGCCCTCACAAGCCATTGAACTAAATATTAAAAATTTTGAAGAACCTATTACATTAACTGCAGTTTATAGATCACCCAGTACTTGCCCAAAAATTTTCAATGCAGATCTCATGGAATATTTAGAAAATTCGCAACTGAAAAACCATATCATTACTGGAGATATAAATATCAACTTACTTGAAAACACGGATGATTCGGAAGAATATAAAAATATACTTACCTCCTCGGATTTCAACTCCTATATAAATGAAGTCACGAGAAAAATTAGCAATACATGTCTTGATCACTTTCAAGTTGAAAGCAGTCGTAAATACTTCGACGAAGTTTACTCTTACATCGTAAATAATACCATAACCGATCATAATCCTATAATACTTCTAATTAAACTCAACACTCCGACAAAACATTCCAAAGGAAATTCAATCGAGAATTACAAGACCATCATTGACTACAATAAATTGAAAAACGAGATCATCAATGAAACTTGGGAGAATGTCTATAACATGGATAATATTGATCAAATGCTGGAAACATTCATTGATATCTTGAAATACTACATACAAAAAAGCACAAAAAGAATAAAAATATCAAATAAATGTAGGAGTAAGAAACCTTGGATAACGCAAGCTTTACTAAAATCCGTGAACAGAAAAAATAAACTGTACTTAGAATTACAGAAAGAACCCAATAATGAAACATTACGAATAGAGTATAAAACATATAAAAATAAACTAAACCACATCATTGAAAAATCGAAAAGGAACTATTTCATAAAAACTATTGAAACTAATAAAAACTCATCGAAGAGCCTATGGAAATGCGTGAATAATATCTGCGGGAAGTCGAAATCGGAAACAAAAATAGAAATCATTCAAACAGAAAATGACAAGATAACTGATGAAAATTTGAAAGCTAAAGAATTCAACAGATACTATAGTGAATTAGGAAAAAATCTTGCCGATAAAATTGATGAGCCAATTGATTTCAATGAAAATATACCTACAATAGAAAACACGATGTACCTATTTCCAACAACTGCAATAGAAGTAATCAATATTATAAATAGTCTGAAATCAAATAAGGTACCTGGAATTGATAATATCAGGGCTGATGACCTTAAGCCTATAGCAGATTACATTGCTGTCCCTCTATCCCATATAATGAACGAGTGCATCGAAAAGGGTTACTTTCCGAAATCTATGATATTTGAAAAAATATTAAAAGTTAGAATCGTCAAATTCTTAGACAAATATCAAGTGATTTCTGATAACCAGTATGGATTTAGAGAGGGAAGGTCAACCGACGATGCCATTCAATCATTAACAACAATGATATACAATGAAATTGATGCGAAAAAACCAGCACTGTGTGTTTTTATAGACCTCTCAAAGGCATTTGACACGGTTTGTCATGAAACCTTGTTGAAGAAGTTGAACGTATATGGTATCAGAGGAAAAACATACGACCTCTTAGAAAGCTACCTGTCGGATCGCAAACAACTTGTAAAAATCAACGATGTTATAAGCCAGCCAAGGGACGTGACCTACGGAGTACCTCAGGGAACAGTTCTTGGACCTGTCCTGTTTACAATATATATGAACAGTTTATTAACAATGGATCTGAAGGGAACTACCCTCAGCTTTGCAGACGACACCGCAATATTTTACAGATCAAACACATGGATGTCCCTAAAAGAAACAGTGGAAAGAGACTTCAGATCAATCAAGTCTTGGTTTCAATTGAATAAACTTACTCTTAATATAGACAAAACGAAATACCTTCCATTCACATCATATGTCAACAACTTACCTCATCTAGGAAACTTAGAAATTGACCAGAACACCTCAATTCCGGAGACAGTATCAATCAAGTATCTAGGGATAATAGTTGATAGACATTTACGATGGGATCTACAAATGTCCAACTTGGCAAAAAAAATCAGAGGATTTCTTGGCAGAATTAAGTATTTGCGAGACTTTCTAGACACAGAACACTTGAAAACAGTATACTATGCCCTTATCCAATCGCAACTCAACTATGGAATCATAGGGTGGGGTGGGGTGATGGACACTTACTTGAATAAGGTGGATGTGCTTCAAAAATGGATACTGAGAATAATGTACAGAAAAAAAAGAAGTTCTCCAAGTGACGACTCATATAAAGAAAGCAAAAATTTTTGATATTCGTCAGCTATATTGCCTAAAAATTTCAATTGATATTCACAAAAAAAAATTCAACTCCAACCTGTGGGCCAAAGAAGTTTCATTTTTTTAAGTACAAAACTATACAACTGCATACCAATACAGCTTAGAACTATTAAAAACCATGGCACTTTCAAATATGAAATCAAACAATGGCTGCATAACACTGAGAGATCGATTTTTAGCAAAATCATCAATAATATACAAATCTAGGAAAAAATGAACATAAAAATTAAGATGAATATATTTGAATGGAATTGTAACAATACTTGTGCGCATGTATATGTGTTTGTATATATGTATATGTATATATATGTGTGCATAGGAGTCTCTATATGTGTAACGCTCCAAAACGCTACTAGGCTGAATGTCGCTTTGACAATCCAAGCATCCGGCTCCGGCTAATTCAAGTGGAGGAGGGAGCGGGTAGAATCGTTATTTGATTTTTTTTTATGGGCGCCAGGTGACTTCACCCCAGCGAATACTTAGTTCTGCACCAGTCACTAAATCACCAATTTGACAGGCGCAAGCTCGTCACTACGAAGTGTATAGAAAAGAATATATAATCAATAAGTTGCTCACCAATTCGAAAACCAATAGCAATAAGAAAAAAAAACTCGAGTATAAACGAACGAATTATTCATATAATGGCATTCAATATTTAACAACTTGTATTTCGAATCGTAACACCCTTTGCATTTAAAAAAAAATTATAATACCAAATAAGTTGAGTGGGTATTCCTTGAGACAATCTTATGGTCATATAAGCGTACCACAATAATATGGATAGGAGGAATAAGAGCAATTGGTCAAGTTACGTATCAAGTGGAGACAGAAATTAATACTGCGATCACTAAGAGAATTTATGAGGGGTGGATTCAATACGCCGCTAGCTATGGGCCCAGAGCGAATGGCACGCGTTATGTGTTCTCACTTTCAAATAAATGAACCGCCAATTAATTTCCGCTTAACATTCAAATAATATTGGAAGGTATACCGACAACAAAAAAAAACGCATAAATTATATTGAATATGTCAATAGTGTTTGCTGATGTCTTGCTACTTGCTTGTCTGCACGGAGATCACACTTGCGATTCCTCTGGTCCTAGAGGAATTTGACTCACTACCAAAAGTTCCCAGTTCGAGCCGGAGATACTAAAGGTCAACCATCGGCACATCAACGGCTTCAAACCCGTAGAGAAAACCCTTCAAGAAAAATTATCATTTGAAACCATAGAGAATGATTTTTTTTTGAATTCATGTGACAGTTGAATTTTGTGAAAAACAAAAATATAAAAGTAGACTTTCTAATGACTCTAAATGATTATGACAACACCGCAAAAGTTTTATTTATTGCAAATGAATTGATTTTTTTTTTCATGACTTGGCAGCAAGGCAGAAGTAGCAAAAGTAGCGCTGAAATTGACCGATAGTCTTTCAGTAAACACACTTGTTCCAAAAAGCGAAAGTAAACCATGAGCGAATATACCACTATTAATGATAACTAACAGACTGGTACATGATGGTTTGGCAACCGTATACGTACCAAAAATAATTCGCGAAAATAAAAAAAAATGAGAAATTTACAAAAGTTAACCGGCAACGTTGCAAACATTGAAGGTACTTCAACTTGAATTATCTAGTCGAACCTGAATTTTGACAAACAAACAAACTAGAAGAGAATAATGCTACCTGAAATGTTCGAAAGCCGTTCTATCGTCCTACAAGAATCGAAGGTAAATGAATGGGCCTTTTTTTTTACCAAGAGAAGTTTCGATGAAATATTTACAAGTCGAAAGATGGGTACGAGAAACAAAACTTCATGCTAACATAGAAGATTATTTACATGGGCCTACCTACCTCGCATATTGAGGGCTGCAGAACATCAAAATAACAGTGTTGTCTTTTCTATAACGATTCGAATACCTATGTGCCTTGAAGGTGAATAAAGAGTCCAGGTGATATAGTTGTTTTTTTCTTTTTTTGAAAGTTTCAGGATAAATATGTTCAATAAAGATTCATAACGTTACAAACACCCCCCTTACTAGAAGAAAATTCACAGAGTTAATTTTCATCAGCGCTAGCTGGCCCACCTGATTTCAAATCCTTCACGTTCCATACGCCTTTATAATTCCCATCTTCGTCGCGTAGCTCATAAGTCCATGGCGAAATTTTCTTCTTCACATAGAAAGGTCCTACGTACTTCGGAGCCAACTTTGCCGTATAAAACTTGGCAGCATCGGACAACATGAAATTTTTGCGCCACACCGGTTGGTTTGGCCAGAATTCCTCGTGCCGACTCCTCAGGTTATATGTTTTCGCACTTCTTTTTGCGACAGCGTCCAATCTTTGGCGAACTTCCAAGAATAGCTTCTTGAAGCCATCAGGACGAGAAGTGTCCACCTCATTTCGATGATCAGCAAAAAGGTCTTTCTTTTTGAAATCGTCCCCACATAACACCATTGAGCGTCCAAAATTAATGAAGAATGGGGAGAAATTGGTCGATTCGTGTTTTGCGGTTCTCAAAGCACAGCTTATTTTGGGCAGGCTGGTATCCCAGGTGCGATGGTTATCCGAAACGAACATAGCCAACATTGATTTCAGGGACCGATTTACTCTCTCCGTGGGATTAGCCTGTGGATGGTAATTAGCATTATATCTGATGGTAACCTTGTACTCCTCAGCAAGCTTACGTAGTTGTCTAGAACGGTACTGTGGTCCGTTATCGCACAGTAGTAGTCGAGGCGCACCATATACTAAAAAAACTTCTTCCTCAATTTTTCGTACCACCACGTCAGCAGTTGACGTCCTGAGTGGAAATACAAGTGAGTATTTGCTGAAATAATCGGTCACAACTAAAATAAATCTATTTCCCTTGATAGATCGAGGCAGCGGGCCCATCAAGTCCGTCGAAACCATCTCCCATGGTAGAAATACTCTGGGTTGAGGAGTCATCAGTCCCTTGGGACCTTGAAGGTCGGGCTTATGAGCTGCACAGATGGTACATTTCTTCACGAATTTGGATACATCATGTCTGAGCTTAGGCTAGTAGCACCTCTCTGCAATTCGGTGGAACGTCTTGAAGGTCCCCATATGATCGGAGGTGGGCACATCGTGAGCCTCCTTCATAATATCTTGTCGGTTCTCCTTTGGAACAACCAATTTCCATGGGTCCGACGGGTCGCCTAGTTCGGGAATACTGTGTTTTACATACTTGTACAGCAAATTCTGACAAACTCTCCATTGGGGAAAGTTGATTGGCTTGCAGTCCACCTTTTGCTTCATTTTCAGGTACCATTTATCACAAATGACCTCTGGAGTGATGGATATAGAATCTACAACTGGAACCGCGCGAGATAGGGCGTCCGGAACAACATGATCTTTTCCCTTACGGTGAATGATCTTAAAATCATACTGTTGCAGTCTAACTGCCCATCTTGCGAGTCTGCCGGTTGGATCCTTGAGGTTCTGCAACCACACAAGCGAATAGTGATCTGTATAAATAGTGAAGGGTACACCTTCGATATAAGGCCTCAGTTTCTCCACTGCCCACAGTACAGCCAAGCACTCTCTCTCAGTCGTGGAAAAATTTCTTTCCTGTTTCGACAGGGACCTACTAAGGTAACATATCACCTTTTCCCCCTCTTCATGTAGTTGTGTCAGGACGGCTCCGATACCATATCCGGAGGCATCCGTATGCAATATAAATGGCAAGCTGTAGTCAGGGCAACTAAGAACAGGCGCTGCAATGAGACGCTCTTTTATACTTTATCTTTCTGCTGTTGAATTACTGGAGAAACAGGGTAGTACCTCTGCTTGATAGGAGCGGAGTTTGTAACTATCACGTGCTCTGTCAAATGGGTACAGCCCAATTTGGTTCCCATCGCAGCCATGTTTCTATCGATCAATGCCTTGAGTCTCTCTTCTTCCATTTTCGTCAATACCGTCTGACTTCTCAAGTGGTCCACAGCACTCAGATGGTAGTCTTCTCTTGAAAAGTGCCACTCATTGTGTCTTAAGTCCGGAACAATCCCCATACTTTTCCAAAAATTTGTTCCAAGTATAAGCTTGTGATGTAAACTAGGCACTACTAATACTTCAACAAGTTTAACCCTCTCTCGAATGCTGAAAGGCACCTGGCACACCCCAACACCCTCACAGGCTTGTCCATTTGCAACGGTACAGCGAACCTTTTTCGAGGTATCCAACTCGATTCCTAACTCTCTCAAAGTCTTCCATCCGCAACTTCCAACAATAGTAGCTGAGGCTCCTGAATCCAGAAGACCTAGCATCTCGTGTCCCAAGACCTTGACTTTGAGGTAAGGACATTCATCCTGATCCGCGTGATCTAGGATATAATCTAAAATTGTGGTAAGTGGGGTGGTTGAGTGGTCTTCACCATCGTTCTTACCTCGACGAATTAAGAACGACGTTGGCCGTTTCCCTTCTTCGAACAGTCGGGACAGGTATGCTTTGTGAAACCCTCCTTTTGACATCCAAAACATTGAATTCTCCGGGGTAATGCACAACCTATCGCTTTGTGACCTGGCGTCTTACAACGGTAACACACTATTTGCCTCGGTCGGTTCGATGAATTTGGCGTCTGCGCAGTGGTGACATCCAGCGAGCTGACATTCTCTTCTAGTTCCACAAAAGCAAGATCTTTTTCCAACACATTAGACCTTCGTGAAGATGGTTCGACGTAGCCATTTATAATGTCCCTCCTTGCCTCCATTTGACGACAAACAGCTCTTAACTCCGCTAAGTCCCTGGGCAATGGTTCTCTCAGTCGATCTTGATAAAATGGATGAAGGTTTCGGGTGATGATGCTCAACTTGGCCTCCTCAGTGATAGGACAGCCCAACCGTTTAAAATAACTGGCCATCACCGCCAGATAAACACCGATACTCTCTGAAGGATGTTGGGTTCTCTTCTGTAGCTCTTCAAAGAGAGCATCTGAATGATTTGCAGACAGATATTCTATTTTGAACTCCTCCACCAGTTTATCCCAATTATCCACCCGAGAATGACAGTCTTTATAAAATTGGTACGCTCTATTCGCGAAAAGATCCATCCCAGAATCGAACAGAACAGCTTTAGACACGTTTCTTGCCAAACGTAGCTCGTCGACTACCTCGAAGAACGCAGTGACAGAAGTTCCTTTGTTATCCCCTGTGAATTTCTGTAGGTTCCATTTATGCGGAGGGATCATTTTGCTTTGCGTGTAAGGATCGGAGTTCGGGTCTCCAGAAGTGGAGGATCTAACGGCTCTTCCAATATTAGCATTAAAAGATTGTGAACCAAAATGAGTTTCCAGCTGATTGAGGGCGGGAGAAACGTGCACAGAAGAAGTAGTCGGATTCTTGTCAACATCATCAACCTTTTGATTGAAGTCATTTAGGAGTGATAGAGCTGATGCCACCAAATCGGCCTTCTTCGTCCTTTCAGAATCTCCGTCGGGATTCATCCTGTCAATTCTTCCCAAAATATGTGCCAACTTAGTTTGAAACTTCACAGCCTCATTTGAGTTCCTTGGTCTAACCACCGAATCCAATAGAACCACCAGTTCGTCCAGCTTCTCCTTAACCGCCAATTCGTCTTCCTCGAAAGAATATGGGTGAGCAGGGTAGTGTAAACTATCGCCACTCCTTTCCATCTGTAGGGCTAGTACCAGTCTATGTCTCATCTCGTCACAAGTTCCTGTTCCAATGCCTCGAATTTTCATTTCATAAACGAGCTCTTCCTTGTCCAATCGGTTGATAACCATTCTTCGTGCCATATTGAAAAACACAATATTTCACCCGTGATTCACAAAATCAAGCATAAACAACACTCTCAAACTATTGTAGAAAACACTTGGGTAAAAAATAAAACACTTTATATTTCACTTCAACTCACCACATACACTCGTGAATTCGTAGCAAATATGAAAAAAAAATGAAAATTTAAATTTTCCGAATTAGTTTAATTTATTTTATTAATTTATTACTTTATCTTCGTTTTCTATATCACTTTTTCAGGCCCCACGTTGGGCGCCAAAATGTAACGCTCCAAAACGCTACTAGGCTGAATGTCGCTTTGACAATCCAAGCATCCGGCTCCGGCTAATTCAAGTGGAGGAGGGAGCGGGTAGAATCGTTATTTGATTTTTTTTTATGGGCGCCAGGTGACTTCACCCCAGCGAATACTTAGTTCTGCACCAGTCACTAAATCACCAATTTGACAGGCGCAAGCTCGTCACTACGAAGTGTATAGAAAAGAATATATAATCAATAAGTTGCTCACCAATTCGAAAACCAATAGCAATAAGAAAAAAAAACTCGAGTATAAACGAACGAATTATTCATATAATGGCATTCAATATTTAACAACTTGTATTTCGAATCGTAACACCCTTTGCATTCAAAAAAAAATTATAATACCAAATAAGTTGAGTGGGTATTCCTTGAGACAATCTTATGGTCATATAAGCGTACCACAATAATATGGATAGGAGGAATAAGAGCAATTGGTCAAGTTACGTATCAAGTGGAGACAGAAATTAATACTGCGATCACAAAGAGAATTTATGAGGGGTGGATTCAATACGCCGCTAGCTATGGGCCCAGAGCGAATGGCACGCGTTATGTGTTCTCACTTTCAAATAAATGAACCGCCAATTAATTTCCGCTTAACATTCAAATAATATTGGAAGGTATACCGACAACAAAAAAAAACGCATAAATTATATTGAATATGTCAATAGTGTTTGCTGATGTCTTGCTACTTGCTTGTCTGCACGGAGATCACACTTGCGATTCCTCTGGTCCTAGAGGAATTTGACTCACTACCAAAAGTTCCCAGTTCGAGCCGGAGATACTAAAGGTCAACCATCGGCACATCAACGGCTTCAAACCCGTAGAGAAAACCCTTCAAGAAAAATTATCATTTGAAACCATAGAGAATGATTTTTTTTTGAATTCATGTGACAGTTGAATTTTGTGAAAAACAAAAATATAAAAGTAGACTTTCTAATGACGCTAAATGATTATGACAACACCGCAAAAGTTTTATTTATTGCAAATGAATTGTGTTTTTTTTTTCATGACTTGGCAGCAAGGCAGAAGTAGTAAAAGTAGCGCTGAAATTGACCGATAGTCTTTCAGTAAACACACTTGTTCCAAAAAGCGAAAGAAAACCATGAGCGAATATACTACTATTAATGATAACTAACAGACTGGTACATGATGGTTTGGCAACCGTATACGTACCAAAAATAATTCGCGAAAATAAAAAAAAATGAGAAATTTACAAAAGTTAACCGGCAACGTTGCAAACATTGAAGGTACTTCAACTTGAATTATCTAGTCGAACCTGAATTTTGACTTCGAATCTCAATATTACAAGAATTACCCAGGTTACATAAGCGAATAACTCATAAGGATTCCCAAAGAAAATAGGCAAAAGCAAAACAATAAATTTTTTTTTATGATAGCAAAGTCCCAAAAAAATATCTACAGTTATATATGAGTAAGTAGTAATGCCGATCTAGCTACATCGCAGAATGCACATTTAGTATATACCTACTTTTCCTAAAATAAAATTTCTCAGTACGAAGAATATCGGTAAAGCAAGTTTCAGACAATGGTGGATTTTCTAAAATCGTGGCAACAGCGCCAAAGTTCTAATGAAAATACCATAAACACTTCATGTACTAAGGCTATGAAATAAAGTCAAATCACCAAAGTTTATAATCAAAAGGATTCTAGACAGTTATCAAATTTGACAACTTCGGTTTTAGTTTTGGTAATGATAAAGAAAAATGACAATCGTTTTGAGTTTAATTCCCAGGCAATCTATAAATACTGAAAATTGATATCAGTTGTCTATTTCACCCAATCGATGCCGAAACGTAAATAAAAGTTTGCATGATCTATCGAAAGTATTGATTAAAAAAAAAATCAATGAAAAACCCTGAATGAAGAACAAAATAAATATTCATGCAATTCTTCATGAGGCAATGAACTTTTCGATACGACTTCTAACAGGCAATAATATTCGCGTTTATCAGCAAGGGATAAAAGCTTTCGGTCAAACATCAATTCTAATGAAAAAAAACAAAATCAAGGCAGACAACTTGAAAAACTCTCAACAGATGACGAGAAAATCATGATATAAGGAATAAAAATATATACACTTCGCTATGTACAATCAAGGAAACGTACCTTCCTGCTTTGAAGGGTTCTTCATTAACTCACTCCGAAAAGAAATGATCTGGAAAGACGGTTTCTTCCGGGTTCCAGAAAAATAATTTTCCAAAATTATAGGAACGATTTGAATGCTTAGTGAACCACAGTTCATCGAACCATTTGCAAACTCAAATAAACCAATTATCGTCCTATAAAGAAAGGAAAGAAAATATGAAATCTTCAAAAAAAAATTAAATGGATAGAAAAGTCGGCAAAAATGGCGTGTCTTACGTGAAGTTCTTTTATCCTCATAGAGAGCGAAAAGGCCACATCCAACAACAAATACTTTACTAGAAGTATAAAACAACTGGCACTAATTTCACTTGTGGAAACCTATGGAAATTAATCCTCTGAGAGATGTTTAAATAACAAAATTTTCCAAAAGGTTCCTTCTGAACATTCACAGAGAAGACAATGATAATGGAAGGTCGGTCCCTTCCACTTTCCATTCCTAAGGAAGCCGGAAGTTGAGTTGGGGAATGCCGAGTGGGGAATCCTATCCATAAAAGCCTATTTGGAAAAAATATTCCAAATTTAAACGTAGGTCCCTACGTCACAAACACAGTTGGTTGAACCAATCAAGGTTCTAGTCATAATAGGTCATTTCCGACCAGTATCTAAATTAAATAAACAAATCGCCGAATAATCGGGAATTTGGGTTCGAGGTCCAAAATGATAATAATTTCGGAGTATTTACATTAAAAATAATTGAGTATATTTACAATCAGGGGAAAATTCAGACTTTGATTTGACGAAAATGGGCGAGGCTTCTCAACAGGTGATTTGAGATTTCTTTTTATCTGGTGGTTGGAAGTCAACTATTCGAACGGAGATTGCGTATCCGGTCAAGAGGTGGCGCTTGACAATCGACGATATGACTAATTCACGTTACAAATCAATTAGTAGATCACTTTACAAATTCTGCTCGAGTACTCAAAAGACGTAGAAATGATTCCTTCAGGACTCGTTGTAATGAAATTTATCCTTTAGAGAAATGAAAACACTCGCGCCCTCCAACGAATACGAGCGCAAGTCTCTCTCTTTCGTATCCAGAGTAGCAGCCAACGGTGAACGGTGTCACTAGGAAACATAAAAATGGCCAACAGAAGTAGAAGTGACAGAACGAAAATAAACAATAACCACGAATTTTATTCGATATCAAAATTGAAAATCAACAGACAGGTGGGTGGAATTTTATTTTGAATGTTCCTATCTCAGAAATGTATTATCGACCAGCTAGTGTTTCCTTCATGACGATTCTTAGCCTATATCTAACCTTTCATTTTCTTCCAGGAATTCTAATCAAGAGTTTGGGAATGATCGGACTCAAACTATATCCCCTGCTATTTGCCAGCACGATTTGGTGGGCATTCAACCGACAGGCAACTCCAGTAAAACTTGTCTCACCCATTTAACCTCAAACCTGACCCAGGAAAACAAAGGTATTCGAGGCCCCAATACAGGCTGTACCATAGGTATAAATAAACAAACTAGAAGAGAATAATGCTACCTGAAATGTTCGAAAGCCGTTCTATCGTCCTACAAGAATCGAAGGTAAATGAATGGGCCTTTTTTTTTACCAAGAGAAGTTTCGATGAAATATTTACAAGTCGAAAGATGGGTACGAGAAACAAAACTTCATGCTAACATAGAAGATTATTTACATGGGCCTACCTACCTCGCATATTGAGGGCTGCAGAACATCAAAATAACAGTGTTGTCTTTTCTATAACGATTCGAATACCTATGTGCCTTGAAGGTGAATAAAGAGTCCAGGTGATATAGTTGTTTTTTTCTTTTTTTGAAAGTTTCAGGATAAATATGTTCAATAAAGATTCATAACGTTACATATGGATGTTAGTGTATGTGTCTATTTACACATTTGTAAATGTGCTTTTACTGCAATTGATTACCTTCATTATGAGACTATGTTTTCACAATGTGTCCTATTTTAAATTCTTGTTTTCCTTATTGTCCCCCCTCCTAATTCAAAAAGATATATTTTTTTTCCGAATAATGTAATAGAGATGAACATGAAGAAATAAATGATGTACAATACACATACTCATATCACGTACAAGCTGGCACCACAGCTTCTGTGATTGTTATGTTTATTCTGCAAAATTTTGTCCTAACACTCTTTGTATTGGAAAAAAAAAGTGTCACTTTCATTTATATGTTACCTTACAAAAATCTGTATTTACACTTTAATTGTACCCCTGTTTATATTTTGTATTACACCTTTATACACATTACTATTATTACTGCGAATAAACATTATTCTATTCTATACTTAACCAACAACATTAGAGCGTCTCTCAGTTCTTCCAGACTCAAATAAGCGTTCAGCTTCTCAGATGGATTTTTTGCACGATTGGTAAACTTTAACACATATGCCAGTACTCTCTTAAGCGTGAAAAAAGAAGAAACGCGATGCAAACATTTTCCAAAAAATGAGGTTCTTCATGAGGAATGGCGGCTGCGAATGTTATAGTGCGTTTTTCCTTGTCCACTTCCATGAGACGTGAATCAGAAGGTAGATTCTTGTTCCAAGAATCTGCTGAATCTAATGAAAACTTAGGACCGTTCAACCAGATCGAACTTTTCAGGAAGGTAGATGGCTGTAATCCTCTGGTGGCAACATCAGCAGGATTACTGTTGGATGGTACGTATCTTCAGTGAGATGGCGGCACTATTCCTTGAATATAAGATACCCTGTTGGAGACGAAGGTTTTCCACTTATGCGGTGGACCCTAAATCCAAGCAAGAGCTACTTGAGAATCGGACCATGTGAAAAAACTTGAAAAAGATACAGCCTCTTCATAACTGAGAACAACATGGCGAATGAGCTCGACTAATAGAACAGCAGCGCAAAGTTCTAATCGAGGAATAGTGATTTGTTTCAGTGAAGCAACCTTAGTTTTGGCACAAAAAAAATATAGGGTTGACTTATTTGAGGTTCTAAAACACGAAAATAAATAACAGAATAATTACCACGCTCACTGGAAGCACAGAACTCGTGGACTTCACAACTAGAAAAAGGAAAACGTACGAGGCAACCGAAACTCTCGAAGAAGTGGAAGTTCCGAACTATATTTTTCCCACGCCCGCACAACATCACCACTTGGAGACTGATCCCAATCAAGCTTTTGTTTCGACAATTCCTGTATGAGACGTTCAGCTAAAAAACTCACTGGGGCTGAAAAACCTAGTGGATCGTATATTTTGGCTAATTCCGACAACATAATTCGTTTCGTGCAGCGTTTGTTATGAGGAGCGACATTGAAAAGGAAAAATAATCCTCTGTTGGATTCCATCTCAGCCCCAAAACTTTGAGATTGGAAACTTCTTGCTCATCATCGAATGACAAAGAATTCTTATTCCAATATTCCGGAGGCAAATCAGAAACTATCTTCGGATGGTTGCTACTCCATTTTCTTAACTCGAAACCACCTGAACCTAGCAGACTGGTGAGTTCATTCCTTGCTCTTATGGCACCTTCCAAAGTTGGACTACCACCAAAAAGATCATCGATATATGAATCCTTCTGCAACACTCGTGCGGCTAATGGATATTTTTCACCTTCACGAATAACAAGCTCTCGTGAAGTGCGAATGGCTAAATAAGGTGCGGAAGTCACTGTTCGCAATCTATAATCTTTAAGCGGATCGTCAGGAGAGAACCTCCATACAATCCTTTGATGATCACAGTGTTCAGGTTTGACAAGAATCATACGGTACATCATCCTAATATCAGTGGAGAATACGAAATTATGTAAGCGAAAGCGGAGTAGTACAGAAAAAATGTCGGTTTGTAATTTTGGACCAATCAAAAGATCGTCATTTAAAGACAACTGATTAGGGCGTTTGGCACTGGCGTTGAAGACGACTCTTAGACGAGTGCTTGAACTTTCAGGCCTAAGGACACACAAATGCGGAATATAATAGCAATACTGAGGAATAGTTTTTTCGACAATCTGTTCTATGTGCTGCATATCCATATATTCTTGCATGAACTCACAATATTCCACTCGAAGCTGAGGATTCTTTCCAAGGCGACGCTCCAATGGATGGAATTGTTGGACGGCGAGATCTCGACTACCTGGAAAACAAGGTGAACTTCTGCGAAACGGCAACGGAACTACAAACCGACCGGTGTCAATTCTCTCACAAGATTCCACGAATATTTTTTCACACAGTTTTTTTTCGTCGGACATTCTGCTAGCTTCGGGTATGGCTTCCAACTCCCAAAATTGTTTCACCAAATCTTCAGAAATCGAAGTCTGACAAAACAACGAAGTGATACTCGAAAAAGGCGACCGATTCACTTTTCCCATCAAAACATACCCAAATAAAGTGTTGATAGCGGAAGGTTCCCCCTGCTTTCCTTCTACACGCTCTGATAACAAAATTTTCGAAAATACATCGGCTCCTAATACAAAAATCGATGGCTCCAGGTCTCCAAAATTCATCGTCGCCTAACTGCAAATTTACGATATGAGTCCAAGATCCAGATTGGAGAGGTTCAGAGGGAAGATTATCACAAATCTTTGATAGAACTAGGGCATCAATAAACAAAACGGGCTGCGACTTTTTCACAGGGCGCACAACTAACGACATTGACCCTTGATTAGTAACTGTCTTCATCGTACCTAAACCTTCGACCTCCAATGCAAAATTCGACTTCTTTAATCCAAAACGGGAGACAGCCTCCTGGGAGATGAAAGTAGACATACTCCCACTGTCTAACAACGCTCGTAAGGGATGATAAACCCAAACTCATCCATAACTTCCACTTTCACAGTGGATAGTGAAACTTCGGCAGAACAAGATGCCATACCAACTAGGCCACTTATAGGAGAAATCGAGGATGCATTTTGTGCTGAACTAGAACACAGCGTATTTTGAACACACAATATTTTGCTCCATATTGGAGTTCTGAGCAGTTTTTTCAAAATGTAGCAAAGTATGGTGTAATTGATTACATTTCCGGCACTTGACAGTGAATTTGCATTTATTCTAAGTATGTATACTGCTGAGGCAATTGAAGGATAATCGCGAATTTTTACTAAAACAGTAACGACCATAAGGTTGCATAGTCAGAAACTCAGAACAATTGTTCAAAGGATGAATGTTTTTACATAAACAGCATTTTTTTTAGTTGTTGTTCTCAGTTTTATTGAAAGAAGACATTTGCTATTACTCAATTCAACATTGTTTTTTGCAAAAAAAAATTCCTTGTGAGGAAGATTGTGTTTTGCGTTTATTCTCCTTTTGGCAATGGAAATTTAAAGTGTCGAAATCGATTGCACATTTTTTCAAAAACTCAACAACCGTTTGATAAGTGGGGATGGCACTACAACCATACTCTAATTCAAATTGTGTTGATAATGTACTATCCAGTCTTTGCAATATCATGCACCCTAATATAAAATCATATTTTTCGACTGGCAACTCAAACGTTTTAAGTGCGGCAAGGTTTTCTTCGAAAACATCTAACAAATCATAGATCGAAGAAGGGTTATTATGATCTACACAAGGACACTATTCAATGGCATGCCAATGAGCCATAGCTTGTAATCGTTTACGCAAGAATCGATCAACAAGTTTTTTGTAAGCAATTTGATAGTTTTGGTCTGTCAAAGGCAATCGAATCAATGAGCGGGCCGGCCCTTCTGATGAAGATAAAAGAAAATGAAATTCCTCCACATCCTTCAATGATTCATTTTCGTGAGCTGCAGAATTGAATGAGTCAAGAAATGGTTGGAAACTATCATACTCTTCTCCAAATTTCATTAGATCAAATTTAGGCAATCTGGCCGCAGAATAGATTTCATTAGAACCCGTGAATAACTGATCGATCGAACCGGCAACATCAGGCTTTGTTTCGAACATATCTGTATATATGGCTCGAATACTGAAAAAATTATCCAAAAACTCCCTTCGTATTGCATTCTCTGCCTCAATATCGGCATCGGGAGATGGAAACAGCGAATTCATAATGGAACTATGTTGTCTCAAGAATTCTTCTCTAGTCGATTCCAAACTATCATCATGAGTGACTTTGGATACTGTTTTTTTTTCGAAGGGTTCGCTACCGATTCTTTGCCAAGATTCAATTAAATATCAAGATAATTTATAGCTGATGTCCTAGCTAGTTTCACCTTTTTCAATTTGTCAGCCATTATTCAAACTGATAATAGTTCGACTTTTGAAAATATTATTTATTTCGAATTGATAAATAAATTACAAATTCGTAGAACTATATTCTCACAACTTCAACTGTTTTTTGCTCATCAGTGTGCCAGCTAGAGCGATAAATAAATAAGCGATTTTGGACCTTATAGTCACGAATATAGAGAGCTGGTAGGCTCGAAACGAGGAATGTTGAATCTCAAGCAATGAAGCAATCTGACAATTGAAAATATCTATAATCATGATGTTTTCTAGGAAAAAACTAACCAGCCTCGTTAGGACCAATGTTTTATTCTACCTCAAATATCTAGAATCCTTCGATAACTCAATTCAAGAGAAAAGACGAACTGTCGCTTTTTCCCAGGCTGACACGATTACAGATATATAAGCTTTGTGTGTGTGTGTGTGCAAAATTCATTAAGATTTATGACCGCGAAGACAGAAAAGGGCACTTACCCAAACTTCTAGGACTAGGTGAAGTGATACACTCGTTTTTTCTTCTTCGGAAGCGCTTCCAGGTGATAACTTGGTTCCAACAGGAAAGTTCGAAAGTATTTTGTGCAAATATAATAACAAATTGGCACTTATACGGCCGCGATGTCCGACATGTATTCGTCCCCACGAACGGAAAACCAGCGATAACAACTCACAAAAACTCTGTGTTGTTTCTTTATTACGGGGTTAGGGGATACCACTCAAACTGATAACACCCTATTTGAAAAACCGCTTTCAAGCGGTGAGTATTGAAAATTCCTTATCGGATTTCAAACACAATGAGCATGGCGTCCCTCAAGGGTCAATATTAGGACCGTTGTTGTTCATACCTCGGTTACTTTAGCAATAAAGTTCGGCAATATTTAAAAATTTTCCCTATCATTTCGAAACAGTGACGAGGCTTTTGGAAATGATAATTATGTTTCGAAACGGAAAAAATAGAAGGGATCATTTGAAAATTCCGAGAGTGGTGACGTCCGGGGGCGGTAGAGTTCCAGCTTTTTTACTAAAGACCCTGCCACCTTCATATTTTAGCAGAGCGTTCATGAATGAAATTGAAGAGAAATGACAGAGTCGAATTCAAAAATCCAGGCGTCGGGGGCGGTGCAGCTCCAGCAATTTTTTTATTGAGGACCCTGCCACCTTCATATTTTAGCAGAGCGTTACTGACTAGAATTGAAGAGAAATGACGGAGTCGAATTCAAAAATCCGGGCGTCGGAGGCGGTGCAGCTCCAGCAATTTTTTTATTAAGGACCCTGCCACCTTCATATTTTAGCAGAACGTTACTGACTAGAATTGAAGAGAAATGACGGAGTCGAATTCAAAAATCCGGGCGTCGGAGGCGGTGCAGCTCCAGCAATTTTTTTATTAAGGACCCTGCCACCTTCATATTTTAGCAGAACGTTACTGACTAGAATTGAAGAGAAATGACGGAGTCGAATTCAAAAATCCGAGCGTCGGAGGCGGTGCAGTTCCAGCAACTTTTTTATTAAGGACCCTGCCACCTTCATATTTCAGCAGAACGTTACTGACTACAATTGAAGAGAAATGACAGAGTCGAATTCAAAAATCCGGGCGTCGGAGGCGGTGCAGCTCCAGCAATTTTTTTATTAAAGACCCTGCTTCCTTCATATTCTAGCAAAGCGTTACTGAATCGAATTGCAGAGAAATGACAGAGTCGAATTAAAAAATCCGGGCGTCGGAGGCGGTGCAGCTCCAGCAACTTTTTTATTGGGAAGCCTGCCACCTTCATATTTCAGCAGAGCGTTACTGATTAGAATTGAAGAGAAATGGCGGAGTCGAATTGAAAAATCCGGGCGTCGGGGGCGGTGCAGCTCCAGCAACTTTTGTATTAAGGACCCTGCCACCTTCATATTTTAGCAGAACGTTACTGACTACAATTGAAGAGAAATGACAGAGTCGAATTCAAAAATCCGGGCGTCGGAGGCGGTGCAGCTCCAGCAATATTTTTATTAAGGACCCTGCCACCTTCATATTCTAGCAGAGCGTTACTGAATGGAATTGAAGAGAAATGACGGAGTCGAATTCAAAAATCCGTGCGTCGGGGGCGGTGCAGCTCCAGCAATTTTTTAATTGAGGACCCTGCCACCGCTATTGCCATGATTCGAATCTTTTGGTCCGCCCTGCTGGAGCTTCACCGCCTCCGACGCCCGGATTTTTGAATTCGATTATGTCATTTCTCTTCAATTGTAGTCAGTAACGTTCTGCTAAAATATGAAGGTGGCAGGGTCCTTAATAAAAATATTGCTGGAGCTGTACCGCCTCCGACGCCCGAATTTTTGAATTCGACTCTGTCATTTCTCTGCAATTCCATTCAGTAGCGCTGTGCTAAAATATGAAGGTGGCAGGGTCCTTAATAAAAAAGTTGCTGGAGCTGCACCGCCTCCGACGCCCTGATTTTTGAATTCGACTCTGTCATTTCTCTGCAATTCCATTCAGCAGCGCTGTGCTAAAATATGAAGGTGGCAGGGTCCTCAATGAAAAAATTGCTGGAGCTGCACCGCCTCCGACGCTCGGATTTTTTGATTCGACTCTGTCATTTTTCTTCAATTCCATTCAGTAACACTCTGCTGAAATATGAAGGTGGCAGGGTCCTTAATAAAAATATTGCTGGAGCTGCACCGCCTCCGACGCCTGGATTTTTGAATTCGATTCTGTCATTTCTCTGCAATTCTATTCAGTAGCGCTGTGCTAAAATATGAAGGTGGCAGGGTAATCAATAAAAAAATTGCTGGAGCTGCACCGCCTCCGACGCCCGGATTTTTGAATTCCACTATGTCATTTCTCATCAATTGTAGTCAGTAACGTTCTGCTGAAATATGAAGGTGACAGGGTCCTCAATAAAATGATTGCTGGAGCTGCACCGCCTTCGACGCCCGGATTTTTGAATTCGACTCTGTCATTTCTCTGCAATTCCATTCAGTAGCGCTGTGCTAAAACATGAAGGTGGCAGGGTCCTCAATAAAAAAGTTGCTGGAGCTGCACCGCCTCCGACGCCCGGATTTTTGAATTCGACTCTGTCATTTCTCTGCAATTCCATTCAGCAGCGCTGTGCTAAAATATGAAGGTGGCAGGGTCCTCAATAAAAAAATTGCTGGAACTGCACCGCCTCCGACGCTCGGATTTTTGAATTCGACTATGTCATTTCTCTTCAATTGTAGTCAGTAACGTTCTGCTGAAATATGAAGGTGGCAGGGTTCTTAATAAAAAAAAATTGCTGGAGCTGCACCGCCACCGACGCCCGGATTTTCGAATTCGACTCCGTCATTTCTCTTCAATTCTAGTCAGTAAGGTTCTGCTAAAATATGAAGGTGGCAGGGTCCCCAATAAAAAAATTGCTGGAGCTGCACCGCCCCCGACGCCGGGATTTTTTAATTCGACTCTGTCATTTTTCTTCAATTCCATTCAGTAACGCTCTGCTAAAATATGAAGGTGGCAGGGTCCTTAATAAAAATATTGCTGGAGCTGCACCGCCTCCGACGCCCGGATTTTTGAATTCGACTCTGTCATTTCTCTGCAATTCCATTCAGCAGCGCTGTGCTGAAAAATGAAGGTGGCAGGGTCCTCAATAAAAAAATTGCTGGAACTGCACCGCCTCCGACGCTCGGATTTTTGAATTCGACTATGTCATTTCTCTTCAATTGTAGTCAGTAACGTTCTGCTAAAATATGAAGGTGGCAGGGTTCTTAATAAAAAAATTGCTGGAGCTGCACCGCCCCCGACGCCCGGATTTTTGAATTCGACTCTGTCATTTTTCTTCAATTCCATTCAGTAACGCTCTGCTAAAATATGAAGGTGGCAGGGTCCTTAATAAAAATATTGCTGGAGCTGCACCGCCTTCGACGCCCGGATTTTTGAATTCGACTCTGTCATTTCTCTGCAATTCCATTCAGCAGCGCTCTGCTAAAATATGAAGGTGGCAGGGTCCTCAATGAAAAAATTGCTGGAACTGCACCGCCTCTGACGCTCGGATTTTCGAATTCGACTATGTCATTTCTCTTCAATTGTAGTCAGTAACGTTCTGCTAAAATATGAAGGTGGCAGGGTTCTTAATAAAAAAATTGCTGGAGCTGCACCGCCTCCGACGCCCGGATTTTCGAATTCGACTCTGTCATTTCTCTTCAATTCCATTCATTAACGCTCTGCTAAAATATGAAGGTGGCAGGGTCCTTAATAAAAAAGTTGCTGGAACTCTACCGCCCCCGGACGTCACCACTCTCGGAATTTTCAAATGATCCCTTCTATTTTTTCCGTTTCGAAACATAATTATCATTTCCAAAAGCCTCGTCACTGTTTCGAAATGTTTTTTTTTTATAGGGAAAATTTTTAAATATTCACGAACTTTATTGCTAAAGTAACCGAGGTGGTGGGTCCTTATTTATTTTTCGTTTAAAAAAAGACTTGCGTAACTTTATCGTTCCCGGAGTAAAAACTCTAGGAACACGAACCTTTTCAAAAATGATCCTATATTTTTCATTATATCATTCGACATAAGTTACGGTACTATTCTTTGGGGTGGTTCTTCGGGCTCTCCTAATTTTTCCAAGTTAAAATACAGAAAGTAGGTTTCGCGCAAATCCAGAAAAATCACTGAATTATCATCTTTACAAATACTACCACTAGATTCGAAATCATCAGGGGGGGGAAAGAGAGGAAAAGATCGTCTCGCCCAATTTTTTCATTTTTATGTTACCTGCTATGTATTTTTTTGTTGTATCCATGTTTCGAAAATTTTTTAAAAAAATATTGCCGAACTTTATTGCTAAAGTAACCGAGGTGTTGTACCTAGATATTTTTAGCAATTACTATTGTATCGTAGGGTCTCTTTTTTATGACATGCTATTGCTATTGATATGCTATGCTATTGTAATGTAGTCAAATAAATATACCATACCATATAGCGAACGATATTTTACATTTGCTGGCGCTGTGTCTCTGGTCATGTGCGAACTTCTGTGTTTTTGTGTCGTGAGGATATTCAAATAGAATTACTGAATATAGGCAACACACATCACACTATTGATAACTGAACATGGGATTCAACATTCCCGCCCCCCAAAATGCAAGAATTATGCATTTTCAAAAAAAAAGGAAGTTGCATATCGAACTTGATGGGAAAAAATTAAATTGAGTTATATTGCAGAGATACTTTCAAACAAAAAAAATCCTTACATTCATAGGTATATATTTGTATAAACTTCTGAGCCATACTTTTACTCATACGAAAATAGCTTTACGCTAAATGCAGACCTTCACCAGTATTCAACACGAACGAAAAATGAGTTTCGCTTAGGAGCAATAAAATATGAAAGTCATAAAAAATCACCAAGGTATGCTGGGCCCTACCTGTTCAATATGTTACCAGATCATTTAAAAAAACAAACTAATCTCCCAAAATTCAAGTCCCAATTGAGAACTTTTCTTACCTCGAACGCATTCTATCATATAAATGAATTTATATCCCACTGTCAACACTCCTAGATGGATTATAATAACTGTCATAACTGTGACCAACGATTATTTTGTATTTATACCCATACTTGTATAAACACTTTGCAATGCCTTTTGACTCTTGCATTGGCATAGTCAATCAAATTTAAATTTGTGATGTTGCTGATGATTTTAATATGTCTACAAAATGTATTTTAATATGTTTTTTCCTTTTCTGTGCTGTGCTTTATATGAATTCGAATATTTTCGCTCACCAATTGGGCTATTTCTACACTTTTTGACTTATCAATCCGATGTACATGTTGGAAAAATGATGAATAAATCTATCTATCTATCTATCTATCTATCTATCTATCTATATAATATAACCTAAAATATAGCGAATATTATACCTGAGCTGAAGAATTGGAGAAATAGTTGAAAGAAAAAAAATTAAAAACAAATTTGAAAATAAATCACTGAGAAGGCAATGGACACAATTTAATTAACGGCCTTCTCAGAGTTCCACTAGTTGTAGTGACATCGGCCACTTTACATATGTTATCTTTGCCGAAATATAATTGAGAAATGCGACCATATCTCCACTGATTTGGAGGCGTATTTTCATCTCTAATCAGAACTAAGGTGCCAATTTTTGGAGAATCACTTGGTGAATGCCATTTGGCGCGTTGGTGCAATGTATGCAGATATTCATTACTCCAGCGCTCCCAGAAGGATTTGTGCAATCTCTGGAGCAGCTTCCAACGGGTGAAGTTGTTCATACTCGGCAAGTCAGTATCAGGTAACTTAATTGCGTGATTGGGCTCCATATTCAAGAACATACCTGGAGTAATAACAGAAAAGTCGGAAGGATCCGAGCTAACTTCTGTAAGTGGACGAGAATACAACAGTGATTCCACACCAACAACAATCGTATTCAATTCCTCATAGGATAAAATCTGGTCACCAATGACGCGACTGAGGTGAATCTTAACAGATTTGATGCCCGCATTCCATAGACCTCCAAAATGTGGAGCTGAAGGCGGATTAAAATGCCATGAAATTACCTCTTTTTCAGCCGCTACATTCATAAACTTGAACAATCTAGCGGCACCAACGAAGTTTGTTCCGCAATCGCTATACAAGTGATCGCATCGACCTCTACGCGACAAAAAGCGCTTCAACGCAGACAATAGAGTTTCTGCAGATAGGTCACTAGCGAGCTCCAAATGCAACGCTTTGGTTGCCATACAAACAGAAAGGCATAAATGAACTTTGCAGGATTTCGCACCCCTAAACCTATTCATCGTAACGGAAAATGGACCTCCAAAGTCTAACCCAATTCGACAAAATGCTTGTACTCGGGAAATACGAGGCGAAGGTAAGTTGCCCATTCTTGGACGAAGGATTTAGGGTTTTGTTTCCAACAAGTGACACATTTGGATAGAATGGATGGAATCGCTCTCTTAGGAGACAATATCCAGAAGTGTTCAGCTAACGAAGAGTGTGAAATGTGAAGACCGACATGGAAGTGTTTTATATAATAATATTCAATCAACATGTCAGTCAATCGACATGTACGGGGCAGAACAAGCGGGTTCTTGCGATGATAGGGCCAAGACAACAATTCTAAACGACTACCAACTCGAATGACCCCCGAATCATCGACAAAGACATTGAGTTTACGAAACATTTTCGGACAAGAATCACCTTTGGAAAACATTTCCGGAAAGCCATTGTGTTGCATATACTTAACCAACAGCATTAGAGCGTCTCTCAGTTCTTCCAGACTCGAATAAGCGTTCAGCTTCTTAGATGGATTTTTTGCACGATTGATAGACCTCAAAACATATGCTAGTACTCTCTGAAGAGTGAGTTGGTTCCAACAGGAGAGTTCAAAAGTATTTATAGTATTGATAGTAGTTCAAAAGTATATATATATATATATATATATATATTTATATATATATATATATATATATATATATGAAATGCAAATATTATATTGCAATCCAAGCAGATGAGATATAGGTTCAGCAATAATGCGGAAATAGTGGATCCCTCCGACGCTAAACCAAACTCCGTTTTCATTTTCGATGATGTGATATGCGAAAAGTAGGATATCATATATCATATTTCTGTATGGGGCGTCATAAAGATGTTGATTGTTTTTATCTTGCACAGACATATTCACGAGTGCCTAAGCAATTAGTGCATGATAATACCAATTTCATGTCGATGTTCAAGCAAGAAGAGACAAATCTCCACCATATTCATTCAGATTATATGTCACCCGATGTGACATTCAAACAGTTTCAATCGATGTGTGTTAAATGTTGGGAGGATCAATATGGATTTCTAGGATAGAAAAATGTATGAAGGTAGATATTGCAATGGATTTGATAGTTTTATATATACATGATGATTCCTTTCAACTTCAATAGATCATTGGATTGTATAGAGGGTACTTCAGTGAATTCTTGTATGATAACAAAAAATGAAGTCAAACAATGGTTCTGTAGCTGGAAATGAAAGCAATGAAATGAATTTAAAACGTCATCTAGTTGAAACAACAGAAGCTGTAAGACAAAAATTCAACTCAATCAAGCATGGTAGTATTGAGGATCGTATGGAACTGGATGAACTCTATAAACCCAACACGAAACCATTTGATGTTTCATTATCAAATGCTACTACATCTGAAACATCGCAGTTATTCAACAATCAAGTGAACTTTCAGACTACTCCATTTCATCCTACGAGTACTCCAATAGGAAGAAAGCAATCTTCTGTTAGTGTATCATCTGCAGGCAGTGACTCAGACACAATAAAATATGAAATTTCCACGAGTCTATTTGTAACACCGCCATCATCATCACGCATCAGTTCTTCAGATCTCAACCCTCCATCCAATGTAGACGAAAGTCTCGAAGATCTATTGATAAAACAATTGAGAAATATCAGATGTATAAATGTGGCATATGATGCAACAATTTGGCGTACGAATGGATCCTATCACACAGAAACTAAAACTGAGGAATCTTCCTGTACATTTCAATGATGGAAACATAGTATTCTGGAATAACAATAAATCAAAAAAATATGAATTCCCTGGAAGTTCAGAATTATATGATACAATATTCCTGAAGAATCCACAAAAATTGACGATTAATAAATCCGTCAAACATATTCAAAGATATTGAAAGTAAATCATGCTCCATACAAACAACACCAATTGAAGAATGGTTTCAGAAATACGAACTCCAGAAAATTTCGCGATGTTATGAAACCTATACTAGACTCAACTCGTTATCCAATGAGGGATAGAACTAAAAGTGGTGAAACAGTCAATCGAAACATGCAAAAAATTCATGATCCCAAACCAGCGAATTCTGTCTAATGGAAATCACCCAAGGGATTGATTACTCGTTTACGACTATTAGTATCTTCGAAGGTAGCTGGTCATCGAGTTACATAGCTCTGTACGGCGTAATTCTCACAAAAGAATAACTACCATTAAAGGGTTGGCAGATCTATGGCAAACAGATCTAGCGGAAATGCAACCATTCGCAAGAAGTAACAAAGGTCATCGATATATCCTTGTGGTAACTGATTGCTACTCAAAGTATCTATGGACAGTGCCAACTAAAAATAAAATAGGTAGTACCATAACCAATGCAGCAAAACGTGTTCTGAAGCAGGCCAAGTATTCTTCAAAGCATCTGATGGTCGGTTCATACACCAAACTTTTACTTTTAATTTATCTTTTACTTTTACCTTAAGAATGGAATTGGACCGTTCATACACCAGTGATAAAAAACAAACGAAGAAGAGGAAGTAATCGTAGGTTACGTCATTGTTGTGATTTGCAACTGACCAGTGACGACAACCAAACTGTATCGGATAATGACATATATTTCACAGAACACCCATTTTATATCATTTCTGTAAAATATTCAGAAGAGGAACAGGACTACGTTTCCCAATAATGTTGGTGGCACTGCTTGCTGTGATTACTTCACATGCACGCATGCGCAGTCCCTAAAATCTAAAATTATCTCATTCCTAAAGTAAAAGTTCTCATCCTTAAACTAAAAGTAAAAGTGCCGTGTATGAACGCCTCGATTGATTTACATTGTGACAACTTTCTTAAAGTAAAAGTGTGCTGTATGAACCGACCATAAGTAATCAAGGGAAAGAATTTTTCAATAAAAATTTTTCATCTCTCATGCGTAATATGGAATCATTCATTATTCAACATTCAGCACAAAAATAGCAGCCATAGCAGAACAGGTAATTCAAACAATCGAAACATGGCTTTACGAGGAATTTTCAATGTGGGAGAATCACAAGTGGATTGATATTCTTCTGATCATAATGAGGAAATATTACAAGGTGCATAGTACTACTGGCATAGAACCCATAAATGTAAATTCAACTACAAAATTACAATTCAAAGCCATCATAAGAATCCGAAGGGAACGAAGTCCACCCAAATTCCAATTTTGAATTTTAAATTTTCAGAACACACCCCACTACATATATTCTTGATATATGAATGGCTATCCAATAAGAGGCTGTTTTTATGAGGAAGAATTATTGAAAACTGCGAATGCTGACGTGTATCTAGTGGAGGTGTTGAGAAGAGAAAATAATGAAGTATATATATATATATATATATATATATATATATATATATATATATATATATAAAGTGATTAGGTCTTCCAAGTGAGCATAATTCGTGGATTGATGAATCAGATGTGGTTTAATGAATGGATGGATTCTCCTTATAGGATGGAGTTGACCAACTTTCTCGCATAACTGTCAGTTACTTCTACAAACAGCACATATGTGGTTCCAACAGTCCGTAGTGTATTTATCACACTGCAAGCAACGTTGCTGAAATGGCATCCCTTCTATGGCACACGTTCTACAAATATTTCTACAAATGCCCAAAGTGGTACACTCAGTTTTCTCGTGACACTTGAAGCACTTGAGATGGTTTCTCTGTTCGTTTGTTGAACTTTCACTTTCGGTTTAGAACCCATATTTTTGGAAAAGGCATATTGTCACTTGATGGTGGAAATGATAGAACTCAATCGATGGAATTCTATTATGCCAACCCTCCCTACATATATTCGGTTAGAACTGGTGGAGGGAAGCCATATCATTACCGATACTACCAAACCGAATGAAAGTAGCCGCAGGCTCCCAAACTTCACTCAGTTATTAAGAGCATTCGAGGGACATAACCAAGATGGCAGAAGAAAGAGTTGCAATGTTAGATGTTCTGGCGCATGCTGATTCTGATAACAATTTGGGTGAAACTATCGAACAGAATGATTGAGAGTTGGTTGGGAACGAACAGCCGATCACTGAAGACGAGGAAGTTTTTGTTGAAGAATAAGTGCTTAACGACTCTGAAGACGAGGGTATCGAATGCGATACGGATTTCAATCAACCTGATGGTTTGGCTGATGGTGTAGTGACATGAAGGGTCTAGGCGCTGAATACGAATCACACTGTGGAAAACCAAATAGAGTTGTGTTGTATTACCGAGAGTTATGTGAGGATTGCCACCGTCACCGGAAAAATTATATGGAAAGAATAAAAGAAAGTATGGAAGGTATGAAGGAGAGTATGTAAGGTAGGATGGAGAAAATGGAAGAATATATGATGAGAAAATTTGAGGAAAATAAGAAGAAAATCATGAATAAATGTAATGGATTCGAAAAAAGGTTGAACAACAGAATATACAATTCATAATAAAATCAATGGGGGGAAGGAGTAACATAAGCAATTCTATAGAACAAAATAATAAACGAATAAGAGATATGAGAATATAATTGGAAATGACAAATCAAAACACCTCAATAGAAATAGGAAATGTAAACACAAAAGTAGACATAGGAATCAAATTCAAATAACAAAATTTCTAGTATAGAAAATGAAATTACAATAATCAAGGGAAAAATAATTTCAGGCAGAGATAATGGTGATCATTCTTATGAAATCAAAGAGTTGGAAAATAAAATGAAACAATTAGAAAAATGAAATAGTAGAGACTAGGATAATAACAAGTTGCCAACATTTTCAAAATAACAATTAATTTGATGACAATATAAAAAAAATAACACCCTATAACATTCATAAAATTGTTGAAAAATAAAACAAGAAATATACAAGGAAATGAAGAATTGAAATATTTCATCACAGGATTTTCAGTGAATCAAACTTGTAGATGGTTCAATAGTCAGGAGAATAACATGAACAATTTTGGAGATTTTGAAGAATTATTTTTAAAACAATATTGAGGAAAAAATGCTGCACAATTGATTGTGAGAGATCGATTACGAATTGGAAAATTTGATGAGGAAAGAAGCATGAATTATAATACAGGGCAACATGGCAACCAACCAAGATGTTGAGCAAGGATTGCAGTGTTTGAAAAAAGTCGATTTGATACGTATTATAAGCAATCGACAAATTCCAAGTGACATTAGTTTGAGTGACAGTGTCTGTTCTTTCATAACCAGCAAGAATAACTCTGAATTCTTAGCAGCTGTGAGTGATATATCCACAAATGATGACAGTGACAACATTAAGGTAATGGCACTGAAGTGTGATCTGAAAGTGGCAATAATCGAACTTGAGGCATCGAAAAGGCTCATACGTGAGTTGGAGAGAACAGTGCATAATCAGCAACGAGCAATTGACTCACTAGATGGTAAATTCTTGAAGAGTAACAACAATAAAGAAGATTGTGCAATCGCAAGCTCCTCTTGAAAGTCCCAAATGAGGGAACCTGAACAAAAATCGTATACCTGTACCAAGAAAGAAATTATGCCTGATCGGGATGGGTTTAGCTGCCCTTTCTCGAACACGGGGATTATACTTGAAAACTTCGATAATTGTGGACTGCATTTCTTCTAGATTGCTGGGTTTCAAAATAATTTAACGCTGGATCAGTTTCAATAAACCAATATATTCAATATAATCATAGGACACAGGTAAGAATTGGGCTCTGGCAATTGCTTCTCATGCGATAGTCAATGGAATATTCACTTACAGGATAACAGAATATCCATTCAACCAAAACACAAAATGCACAATGCCTCACTAGTTGTTACTGATTACGGAAAATTCACTATTTTTAATAATAAATTGGAGAAGTACAAACGCCGACAATTACTCGAGCGTCGTGGATCTGACAGACAAGTAAACAACCCAGATATCAATTGTCTTTATATAAAAATATGTCAATTACATCAACTGAGCGCGCTCAGGGACGGCTCAAATATAATTTGGATTGGAAATAAATAATTAATAAATAGCATAATGAACTTGTTGGAAGCTGTGATTCCAACATATTCCTGCCCCGTTGGAATCTCATAGATTTCAACAAATTAAAATGAGGAAATGGAATTGAAACAACTGGGAAATGAAACAAAAACTAATCTAATGACGCCAAATAACTAACGCACCGAACGCGTTACACTCGCTGAGTTGCACTAGGCAACGGACAGACCTTAGTGATAGGCCTGACGAAAATACCTTCTTTGGCGCGGAGTTTCACGGCACGGACCCTTCGGTCAGAGCCAGGAATAATTTCCACAATTCGGGCCAATGGCCACTTTAGTGGTGGGACATCATCTTCTTTTAATAAAACTAATTCATCTACTCCTAAATTTCTGAAAAGAGGCAGCCATTTTGACCGATTTTGCAAACGGTTGAGGTATTCGACAGTCCATCTTTTCCAGAAACACTGTTGTATTTGGGAACACCTCTGCCAGAATGTTAGTCTATTTTCGGGCACGTGGGTAGTGTCTAATTCAGGGTAGGAGGTTAAGCTACGACCTATTAGGAAATGGCCAGGAGTTAGGACTCCTAAATCCTTCGGATCACTCGATATGGGACATAACGGTCTTGAATTTAGGATGAGAAGGTGAGTTGAGAATTTCCAATAATGCGATAAAGGTGCCGTTTGGCTCCCTTCACTTCAGCTTCCCACAGACCTCCCCAATGAGGGCTGCGAGGCGGTATGAATTTCCACTCAAAACCAGTTTCAGAAGCGAAAACCTTCAAGGATTCGGACAATTGAGACTTGGCGAAAAATTCGCGCAATTCTCGAAGGTGATTTCTTGCACCTACGTAATTGGTAGCATTGTCGCTGTGGATTACAACAGGAATACCTCTACGGGATATGAAACGTTTCAAGGTTAGGAGAAAGGCTTCGGTGGACAAGGAGGAGACTAACTCCAAATGCACAGCTTTGGTAGCCTTACACACGAAGACAGCCATGTAACATTTAATAATCGGAGCCTTTCTGTGGCGCGAGGACTTTATGAAGGAAGGACCACCGTAGTCTACTCCTACTTTTTCAAAAGGTCTAGAAAGAGTGACTCGGTCAGGAGGTAAATCGGACGTAATTTGTTGAGCAGCTACGGCTCGGAAACGGAAACAAGTCATACATTCAGGAATTACTCTTTTTACTTCCCTGATTCCATTTAGAGGCCAATACTGCAAACGAACATTAGCAAGGACAGTTTGAGCACCAGCGTGACCCGAACGGATATGCTCTCTTTTGAGTTGGAGGGAAACTACAGAATGTTCTGCGGGGAGAAGTATGGGGTGTATTTGGGGTTCAAGAACATCTACGTGACGCAAACGCCCTCCGACGCAAATGAGACCTTGCTCACTCAGGAAGGGGTTGAGAGCTAATATACCTTTGTCAGAAATTGGTTTCGAGGATTCTACTTCGGAAATTTCTTTAGAAAAGTATTGGGACTGTGAGTTCCGAAGGACCAGCACTTAAGCAGAATGTATTTCAAATATGGATAAAGGACCGGACAACTTGGTCTCCTTATTTTTAGAATTAGACAAAAAACGGAAAACAAATGCTACTGAATGTAGTAATTTGTTGAAGGAAAAGAATCTCTGGAATATTTCATTCCAAAATTCGTCTTCAATTTGAGTACTTGTTACTAGCACTTGAAGCTTGTTTGACTTTTGTTCAGGTAATACACTTGGAGGGGGCTTCAAAATGAAGTTGGACAATTTCAAATTCATTTCGGAAAGGAAATCAGGACCGTGCCACCACAGTTCTGAGTTCAGGAGATCAGAAGCAAATACGCCCCTAGAAAGTAAGTCAGCGAGATTTTTAGAAGAGCGAACATATCTCCATTGAGCTTGTGGCAGGGAAGTTTGAATTTGGGACACTCGGTTGGCCACGAAAGTGTGCTAACGAGATGGATAGGACTGAATCCAGTGCAGAGCTATCTGCGAATCATTCCACAAATTGATAGATTCGAAAACTAAATCTTCGTCAAAGATTTGAATGATTTTTCTTGTGAGTTTGGTAAGTAATAACATTGCACACAATTCCAGACGAGGAATTGAAACAGTTTTCAGCGGTGCTACTCTGGATTTGGAAGTGACTAAGATAGTTGTGACATTATTGTCGAAATAAGTGGTTCTGAAGTACAAACAGGCACCGTAAGCACGTTCGCTGCTGTCAGCGAACCCGTCAATTTGGATTTTCACAATTGGCTTTGAGGAAAACAAACATCGAGGAATTTTAAGAAATTTTAGGGATTCAATGGAACCGATAAATATCTTCCATTCTTGGAACAATTCAACAGGGAGCGGTTCGTCCCAGGAGATTTTTGCTAGCCAAAGTTTTTGCAGGAAAATTTTTGCAAGAACAATGAAAGGGCCCAAAAAGACTACCGGGTCAAACATTCGAGCAGTTATTGACAACGCCTTGCATAATCAGCAACGAGTAATTGACTCATTAGATGGTAAATTCTTGAAGAGTAACAACAATAAAGAAGATTGTGCAATCGCAAGCTCCTCTTGAAAATCCCAAATGAAGGAACCTGAACAAAAATCGTATACCTGTACCAAGAAAGAAATTATGCCTGATCGGGATGGGTTTAGCTGCCCTTTCTCGAACACGGGGATTATACTTGAAAACTTCGATAAAGTGGTTCTGAAGTACAAACAGGCACCGTAAGTACGTTCGCTGCTGTCAGCGAACCCGTGAATTTTGATGTTCACAATTGGCTTTGAGGAAAACAAACATCGAGGAATTTTAAGAAATTTTAGGGATTCAATGGAACCGATAAATATCTTCCATTCTTGGAACAATTCAACAGGGAGCGGTTCGTCCCAGGAGATTTTTGCTAGCCAAAGTTTTTGCAGGAAAATTTTTGCAAGAACAATGAAAGGGCTCAGAAAGACTACCGGGTCAAACATTCGAGCAGTTATTGACAACGCCTTGCGCTTAGAAGGGGTATCATTGTAAGAAATTTTCGGTGAAGAAATACCTGAATTGTCAGAACAGGGATTCCAAAATAAACCTAGCACCTTGTTAGGGTTGTCTTGCATTTTTATTTCGTATTGAATTGGATCAGGAGATTCACAATATTTTTTCCTGAACTGTGAAGAATTGGATGACCATTTGTGTAGTCGAAAACCTCCGGAATTCAACAAACTATTGAGTTGATGATAAGAATCTTCTAAATCAGAAAGGGAATCTGTGCCATTGAGCACATCGTCCACGTACGTCCGTTTCGATAATGCCTTTGGGGCTAACGGGAAACCTTTTGAATTGGAAGCGAGCTCCTTCAGAACTCTGGTTGCTAAGAAAGAGGAGGAAGCGACTCCATAAGTCACTGTGGAAAGTTGAATACATTTTAGCTCTTCTTGGGGGCAGTTTCTCCACAAGATGTTCTGAAAATGTCGTTGCGACGGATTCATTTCAATTTGACGGTACATTTTTTCAACGTCGCAGGTCAGGACATAAGAATGCTGACGGAAACGGCAAAATATATCATACAAATTTGGCTGTACTTGATAACCCTTGTGTAGGATATCATTCAAAGAAACTCCAGTAGAAGTTTTACTGGAGCCATCGAAAACTACTCTGAGTTTCGTGGTTTCACTAGACTCTTTGATTACGCAGTGATGAAGGGAATATTTAATCTCAGTGGCCTTGTCGGTGGGATCAAACGGAATATATGTAGCATGGTTCAATGACACATATTCATCAATGAAATTTTTATAAGTAGAAAATAATTCTTGATTATTTTGGAAACTTTTCTCTAAACTGATAAATCGCCTTTTCGCGATATGGAGGGAATCACCGAGAGGAATCTTATCAGTAGGACATTTGAACGGAAAATCTACTTGTCCACTCCACTTTCAAGACGCACATGCGTTTGAAAAAAATTTTGTTCAGCAAGCTCTTCGCCTGCTGATAAGGACTTGAACTCTGGAAGTTCTTCGACTTCCCAGAATTTTGAAAGAATTTTGTTCAATGAATCCGTGGATTCGTAGGCATTTTGGCAAAAGAGTGAAACTTTGTTTTGTTTCGGAACATTTTGAGGAGGCAACTGTCCTCCAATAACCCAGCCGAGCCTCGTCAGCTGAACGGTAGGAAGTTTGGGACCTAGCCTGTGGATTTGTGGAAGTATAATGTCGTAATAGAAGTCAGCGCCCAGGAGAATGTCCACATCGGACGGAATGTGAAATTCGGGATCAGCAAGTCTGAGTTCTGGCGGAATATTCAAGCTATTCTTGTTTATAGGAATTCTAGGTAATTTCGAAGTGATTACCGGGAGTACTGCACAAGACACTTTGAGGATAAAGTTCTCATGAGTATTGGAACAGATAACAATATCTAACATTCTGTTAGAAACAGTAGGAGTGCATTTTATGCCAGAAAATTGAAGTTGACTATCGTAAGTTTTATTATTCAATTTTCTAACGAATTTTTCTGAAGCGAAGGAACATTGACTACCGTTATCTGGGATCAGCCGAGCTTTAACGGGATAACCGTTTTCGGAATGAACATCTACAACCGCTGTGGCCAGTAGAATTTCATGATCTTTTTTACCTACAAGAATGAGGATGGCATCGAAGGTGCCGAAGAATACCCTCGAGGTTCAGGCTCAAGAGCTTGGAAGTTTGCTGTGTTGTCAGCATTTGGGGATGTAGAATTAATAGGAGAAGAACGTCAATTTTGGCTGGAACTTGTATTTTGAACTGATTTAGGAATTGCCCCCATACTATTTTGAGGTCTGGAACTATCTCTCGGAATATAATTTGAATTTTGGGAATCTGTTGGAAAATAACCTTGGGAAGAATTTTTGTGGAGTAGTGTGTGGTGTTTTTTACCACATAGGGTACAACCTTTTGACTTACACTCTGTCAGCTGGTGTTTTCCACCCAGACAGTTGAAATAGAGTGATAAGGACTTAAGAAAACTGTATTTTTCATCAGTACTAATTTTGGAAAATTTATAACATTTATAAATATCATGATCAGGAACTTTACAAAACCAACAAGCTCGTCGTTTACTTGTCGGAGAACTACTATTTACATGTAATGTCATTTTTGAACTTGCCCTTGAGATGTTTCCTGATTTTAACTCAAGTGACGCGGAATGGGAGGAAGGAGTCAAGGATTCTAAAGCACTGCATCTGGCTTCAACGATTTCAAAAAATTCCTTTAAAGTAGGATTAACTTTCAAATCTCTACTGGACTGATACTCTTTTTCAGTACTGTAATCTAACTTTTTCATGACAACATTAAGAATAATTATATCCCAATGTTCAATTGGGCATTTCAAATTTTTTAAAGGATCCAAATTCTTTCGAATATTTACTAAAAATTTTCTGAGGGAGGAAAAAGTACATTTTGTAATGTTGAGACAATCCATTATGGAATTCAAATGTGAATTTATAATAGCTGTAATATTTTCATACCTTTTTTTTTAAACATTTATGGCAATTTGGAAATTTTCATTTGTGATTTCAAGTGATTCAATGAGAGACAAAGGCTCTCCTTTCATATAAGAACGCAAATAAATTAATCTCTGAACATCAGTTAAGGAATTGTTATTTTTTATCAATGCAGTGAACAATTGATAAAACGGAGCCCATTTTGCGTAATTACCCTCAAATTGGGGTATGGAAATTTGAGGGAGTTTTACTCGTCCACTTTGTTCATTGAAGGCAGGTACAGATCGAATATCATTTGGAAAAGAAGGAGGAGAAAGAGGAGTAGAAGGAACAGTTAAACTGTGAATTTTTTTTCTAAGACTTAAAACGCATAATTCAAAATTATTTTGTGAACTATCTCTATCATCTCTATCAGATTTTTCTAAATCAAATTCCTCAATTTCATCCTGATCATTAACATATTTAGTAATTTCATTTTCTAAATTATCCAATTTAGTTTGAAGGAGAAACAAATCATTTTCGGACTCTAAATTCTGAGTAACCCAAGTTTGAGTTCGTGTAATTGTGGCTTTTGCATTTTCTCTCTTTTTCTTAAAGGACTGCATTATGTGTTTTGAATGAGAAACAAATCATAACAACCGAATTAGAAAAACAAACCAAATCTTTCCTCGAAGAAATTAGGCTTCTCAAAAATGAGATTCACGTACTAAGGAAAACAAATGTTGTTTTGATAGGGCTTCTGAGTGAAGGTCGTGATATGCCAAATAATCATTCGGAAAATGCAGAAACTGATAATTCCTCTGTAAATTCATCATTCAATTTTGATTTATCGCTGGATACTATCATAGATAAAAACGAACAGCTGTCGAAAGGTGAAACCACTGAGAGATGGACTGAAGTGAAATATAAAAAGAAGGGGAAAAAATTATCAACAGATAGTTCATCTCGCCAGGGAATATCTAGTCGACCATCGACACGAAGCGAAAGAATTAAACCTAATTCTGGTTCAGAAGCGGACAAAGATTTCGCAGGTGGAGATCCAATGGTTTGGTTAAATGTAGGTAGATGCAAACCGCATACTACAGTTGAGAAAGTTAAGGCATATCTGGTCAGCAAGTCTCCAGGTAATGAATTTGAAGTGATGAAACTAAATAGTATCGGACGATTTTAATCGTTTCGAGTTGGTGCTAATATGAACGTGAAGGACACACTCTATGACTCTTCCTACTGGCCTAAAAACGTTTTTGTGAAAAGATTTCAATTTCGCAGATCAACATTTCGAGATCAACAAAACTCAGCTGCCAACGATGAATTTAAATTTTTCATTGGTTGCCCGGAATAAATTTCATAATTTCAGAATTTTACAGTTGAATATAAGATCATTAACCAATAAACTTGAAGAATTGGAACTGTTTGTTGAAACACAAAATGTGGATATCATGTGCCTTTCAGAAACGTGGTGCTCAAATAGCAGCATCGATTCTATGATTATAGCAAATTATAAAATTGCCAGTTATTTCAATAGACAAGAGCATATTCATGGTGGGGTGAAATTGAAATTCAAGAACTTGAATTTTAGCAGATGCAAAGAGGATAAAATGCATATCCAACATTGCGTTATCAGTTTTTCACTAGGAGATGAACACTACTGTTTAATTAATGTATATAGGCCGCCTAGTGGATCCATTGAAACTTTCATATGCAGATCATCTCAAATTTTGAGTTGTTATACTAGACGATATAAAAATATCATTTTATGTGGTGATATGAACATAGAAAACCTTAATCATAACAAGTGCACACAAAAACAAAAAGAAAAAAATGCATTTTTAGATCTTCTCGACAGTTATCAATCGCACATAAAAAACGATAAACCTACAAGAGTTTTCACTAACAAAAATGGCTACACCTCATCCTCGCAAATTGATTATATTGCTTCAAATATTGATAGATCTCTCTTCAATGAAAAAGTTGAATATTTAGATCTCAGTGATCATTATGGTCTATTATTTGAAATGCAAGTTGTCAACCTAGGGGAAAATGATTCATTCAAGAAGAAAATATCAAAACGCGATTTATGTGACGAGAATTTGACGAGTTTGAGGGAATTCATCAGTGAAGAAACCTATCAATCTTGAGTGACTTGAATATCGAAGACGCTTATTAAAATTCCTCTAATGTGATGTTATACTACTTAGATATTACATGTCCTTTTTTCGAAATCAATATTGATACACACAAAAGAAAAAATGGTTGGATAACAGCACAACTCAAAAATGAGGGTAGACAGCTGAATAACTTTCATTGGGTTGCTAAAAATTCTGATAATCAAGAATATTCGGATTTGTATCAAACTATGAAAAAACAGCATAAAAATAATATTAAAGAATGCAAGAGAAAATACCATCAGAGAAAAATCAATGAAACATATAGTATACATAAAAAACAAAAACAAATCTGGAAAACTGTAAATGAATTGGAATAATAGGAATTATTGTCCGAAAGAAATGTATATTGATAATAAAATGATCGAAAAACCATTAGTCATTGCTAATAATTTTGCAAACTATTACACAACTATTGTTCCGAATAACCT
The DNA here is from genome assembly GCA_032362365.1 of Zygogramma bicolorata. Classification (NCBI taxonomy): domain Eukaryota; kingdom Metazoa; phylum Arthropoda; class Insecta; order Coleoptera; family Chrysomelidae; genus Zygogramma; species Zygogramma bicolorata. Next base: position 292,327 of record JAVJAQ010001445.1, on the reverse strand, counting down.
CAAGAAGCATTTCAACAACCAATCTTTGATTGGTACAATAAGTAGGATAAGTATTTCGAATAGTTTTCATTTTCAACCTGTTACATCTGCCGAAGTTTCGAATGCTATTTTTGAACTGAAGAACAAAACTTCTTCTGGCATACACTGTCTTTCCACGAATATTATTAAATCTATTGCAGAGTACATTTGTGAACCAATCGCGTTCCTCATTAACAAATCTGTTGAGGAGGAAACGTTTCCAGATTTGTTGAAAATAGGAAAAATTGTTTCTTTATTCAAAAAAGGAGATTCTCTTCTAGTTTGCATTGAAATTTAAAAAAATCATTAACAAGCATCAAAATGGAATTTACCCAGGTAGGTCGACGGAGAGTGCTGCTGCATATTTCCTGGACACTATTTATGCTGGTGTCGATAGGGGAAAATTTGTTGCTGCCCTATTTTTCGATTTATCGAAGGCATTTGTCTCCATAAATTTTGACATACTTGCTAACAAATTAAACACAATAGAAATTCGAAGTGAATTTTTAGCTTGGGTAATATCTTATATGAAATTCAGAAAAATATTTGTCATATGGGAAGGCACAGATTCAGATATGTACGGCGTGGAAAGTGGGATTCCACAAGGGTCGGTCTTGGGACCACTGATTTTTCTTTTGTACATAAATGATTTACCACAACATATGAATAGCACCTCACTGACACTATTTGCTGATGACACATCTATTTCGGAAGAAGCTAACACCTTTACAGAACTGCAGTCAGAACTGAAGATAGTGGGTAATGATTTCACAAATTGGTGCTCCAAAAATCAACTTATCATTAATGCAGAAAAAACGGTTCTGATTCAGTTTTTTGGCAGAAAGCATACAGACGACTCTTTACAGGTTAACATAAATAATGTCACGATATATCCATCACAGACAACAAAATGTTTAGGAATTCACGTAGATTCTGAACTGAGATGACAATTTCACATCGATCATGTATGTAAGAGAATCAACAGTGGCTATTATGCCTTGATACAACTCAAAAAGGTTGCAAACCGGCATTTATTGAAAATAAGATTTTGACATTCCCATCAATTTATATATATAATTGCCTTGTATGTGAAAAAGAGAGAGATTGAATTCGAAACAAACTCCATGAGCCTCAATTATTCAACTAGAAATGGTCATCTTATTAAATTACAGCAACATCGCACCAAGTTGTTTGAAAAATCTCCCAATCTAGCGAGTTCCAGGTTATTTAGTTGTCTACCTACAAATATAAAAAGTATAACAACACTTTCAGTTTTCAAGCGTGAAATTGAAGAGTATCTATCATTAGGCGGCTTCTACCCCGTTCAGGAGTACATGCTATCACAATAGTTATTGTGATGATATATGTTAATGTTTGTGAAAATTTTCAGTCTATGAATTATTTTTCATATCTGTATTATACACCTATATGTATTATGTGAACTGACGATTCCTATGTCATTGTATATGATCGATTTGGGATAATAAACTACTAGGTACTACTACTACTACATGCGATAGTCAATGGAATACTTACTTACAGGATAACAGGATATTCATTCATCCAAAACACAAAATGCACAATGCCTTACTAGTTGTTACTGATTACGGAAAATTCCCCCTTTTTTTAATAATAAATTGGAGAAGTACAAACGCCGACAATTACTCGAGCGTCGTGAATCTGACAGACAAGTAAACAACCCAGATATCAATTGTCTTTATATAAAAATATGTCAATCACATCAACTGAGCGCGCTCAGGGACGGCTGAATATAATTTGAATTGAAAATAAATAAATATTAAATAACATAATAAACTTGTTGGAAGCTGTGAATCCAAAAATGCCCGATAACGTACAAAATTCGAGAAAACCTGACCAAGGAAGTTCTCATACAAGCGGAAACGCAGTCAACTCTTGACCATTTTATAAAGCCAGAACACGAAGAAACCTCGTTGTTAGGAAAAACAGCGAAAGAATCAAGGGTGTCCCGAAGTTTGTTTACTTTCATGTGTGCATGAATCCTGAATTATGGCCAAGTGGTGCTTTTTTGAGTTATTTTTTGAAATCCCGACAGAAAACAGCTGTAGACCGTTACTGAATCCCAATTTACTATTACTGAATGTATATACCATAAATTCTGACAAAATGAACATTTTACAGACAGATCTAGATTATTATAGTACTTTTTGTGTATAACTGAGATAGGTGTTGAGGAGGCACTATTAGATAATATAGTGTTCTCAGGTTTCACTTAATTAAAGTTGCTGGGCAACGATTTGGTTTTTAAAAAATTCCGTTTATTTTTGAAATGAATACAACTGCTCGCTAGCTGTGCTGGATCGAACGTAAAAGTCTATTATTGAAGCATCATCCCGTTTATATATGTACAAATGTGCAAAATCAGCATCTATGAGCTATGGTAAACAACTTGGATCATTACAATGGATGGTATTCATCATGAATCCATCCTCCATCCTTAAGATGGAAATAATACGTCTGTGTTATTTTCAGAACAACGATTTGGTTCCATTCGAACATAATTGTCTCGAGTTGAATATCGAGTTGAAAATAATCTTATTGAATTGAATATCTGTCGTCTGAAAATGAACAGTGATAATAGAACAATAAAGATTATGCATATTGAATATAAAATATAATGTGATGAATTATTTTCTTCCGGTCGTTGTAGACTATGAAGTTGAGTCTTTTCGGCTATCTTCTGGAGATGGCTCAGGTCATCTGGGTTGATTTTGCCTAGAGTATACAGGGGTAGATTTCCTCTTGAGGGTGCCTCGAGAGTGTCCAGTTGTGGTAGTTGAAGTGGTGTTTCTTCAATGGTCGGGGCGTCATTACTTTATACATCACCATTAATTTTCAATTTGCGATGATAAAGGATGTATATTAGTTTAGGTTGGTTGATTTCTTCATAACCATTCTCTTGGCAAACTTTTTCAATATAAATCTGTTCGAATGGTATAGCAATTAGATATGCATTGGTGATTGGTTCAATGATGTCTTGTTTAATTTGGATGTCTGTTGTTTGGCATTTGATAGTACGTTGTCCCATAAGAATTTCAGGGATACAGACGTCATTCTAAATTTGATTTTCGATGTACTGGATACAACTATTTTCAACTTCGATGCAGGTATCATCAGTCGAGATCAATATTATATGAGGTTTCAAGGGTAAAATGGTTTTATTGGAGATAGGGATAAGATAGAGATGGAAAATCTCATGAACGTTTTCCTGGAGTATCGGAAAATGAACAATGAACAGAATTCTTTCATTACTATAGCAAATTTCTGTTTTTGATAATTTATAATATGATTGAGTATTTTCGAAAACTGGTAATCCGTTTTTGTATAGAGAAAACATTATTTTTGTTAGTTTCTCTAATTCATCAATTGATAATATGGATAGCATGTTTTGACTATCAATAATCATTGTATCTATTGAATTTCGTGATCGCAGTAATAATGTATACTTATTCAAGCTTTGAACAATACTTTGAATTTGTTTTTGAATAATTTTTTATTGCTTGCTATTTTCTTCAGATTTTCAACTGTTTCTTTCATGAAATCTTGAGTTATAGATGAATAATTTTTCAAATCATGATGTAAGTAAATTGTTTTGATTTTCGGACAGTGTTGCAAAAGCATTATCATATCTTTCACCGTTTTCATCATCTAAAGTGCCAAACAGCCATTTATGAATTCTACCTCCTACATTTATGAGTCCTTTTTTATGTTTTTATATGTTTGAGGTTTGATATTATTGGGTTTATTCATAATTTGTTCACGGAGATAGTTTAAATGTTCATGCATATGTTGAAGTTGTGGATATAATTCGTCTTCAATGGAGCCTAGATTTTCAATTGTTTTTGAATTGTCTCTGATACGTTGTAGGGGTTTGTCAAATTTCGTCAAATCCCAAAATTTTATGGAAGTGTGTTTGTTGAATGTAATTCTTGCTTGTCCAAGGGAAAAAAAAAGAGTTGGGTTATTCAGAGTCTTCAACTTGATCTGTTGTCCTCCTGTCATAATAATGCCTATCAGGAGTATCATTATTTGTAGTAGCATCTGAAACAATTCATTGGGGTTTCACTTGTTATTTATGATAGGTTGCTTTACGAGTTTTCAATTTGATATCCTCATTTTCTATTGGTTCAACAGCTCTATGAAGGGGTGTTGTTTTATTTCTTTGTTTGTCATATAAATAGATTTGTTGGTCAAATTTTATTTCAGAGGGTTCTTTTCTTTCTATATTAACTTCATCTAGAAATGCTTTTGCTTTCTCGTTATTTGTTTTATCATATCATTTAATATTTTTATGTTTCTAACATGTTTTTCTAGGTAGTCAGTCATTACTTTTTCTGTGGTTATATCAAATGGGTTTCCATGATTTAAATTTCCTTTTATCATTCGAAATGGGGTATATTTACTTGCCGAATGGATTGTGTTGTTATACCCTTAAATTGCATATACCATGTGAGATGATATTGATCTCTGTGGAAATTCTTGTTTCAATATTCCTATTTCTTCTAGTAATGTCGAATGAATTATTCCAATTGGACTATTACTATTAGGATTTTTGGGTGTTACATGATGTAATTTTATGTTATGTTTTTCACGAAAATCTTCAACAATTTTATTTTTGAACTCACTGCCTGAGTCGCATGTGATTTTTGAAGGTATTCCGTAGTGTGGGAAGAATATTAAAATTCCATCAATAATATTCAATGCATTAGGTTGAATAGGGTATGCGAAACGTGAAAAACTATCAATCAATGTTAAGAATTTTGATTTATTTATCGATGGTATATCCATATGAATATGTTCGGGAGGATATTCTCCGATAGGTGTTGGTTTGAATTTCATTTCATATGGGTGTGTTCCATATTTAGACTTTTGACAATCCTCACATGTATTGATATGATCACGTATATCAGTTATCATATTGGGCCAATAATATTTTCGTAAGAGGGCTAATTTTGTTTCATTAATTCCTCTATGTATAGTTTCAGTTTCATGATGATATTTTATTTTATCTTGTTGTTCTTCTTTATTTGTGATGTCTTTGGGTAAAATATTACTTTGAATCAATTTAAATGCAGCATTTTTGAAGTAATTTTATATAGTTGAAACCACAATAGGTTGTAATTCTTCTAGAACTATTATACCATATGTATATTTTGGTTTTGAATAGTTTTTCATTGTATCTACCAGGTTTTGTTGAAAATTTTGGTAGGGTAAAACTATATCAAGTCTAGCTTAATCGAATATTTTTTGTATCGTTACACATGGTGTAATAGCATCTCGGCTACAATGAAGGAAAATTTGGTTTCGGAATTTATTTAATTCTTGTTCTGATATCGGTATTTCGAGAACTGTGTTTTCTTTGCTTGTATGTTTCAGAGATTTTATTTGGTTTGAAGGGGTTCATTGTTGGTGATATGTCTTCTGCATGGTAAAATTCAAAGTTTTCTTTATTCAATTGGTTACACAGAAAAGGTTTGAAAAGTGTAACTTCAATTATTTTATTGGTATTATTGTAATTTGCGAAACTTGCTCGAAAATTTTCAGCAAAAGCTGTTGTTTCTGGAACATCTAAATTCCTCAATCGTTAGTTTGGAATAATTATTTCTCCTTGTTGAATTTCAACTGATAATTTTTTTCAATACTTTTGAAATTTGGTATTTCAAAAGTTCATTGAGTTTCATGGTGTTGTTCATGAAAGAAAGGTATTTCAATAGAGTCTGACTGTAGAACCTGGTTTTGAAAATCAATACTTAAGTTCGGATTTTTTTATTCTTTCAGTCCTAGTATACCATCAAAGAATTCATGAAATGGAAATAATAAAGATTCGATAATATAGTTGCTCTGAATTCAAGAAAGGCTGGAATAAGTCCTTTATATGGAATTATATTTTCTCCTAATGATGTTTTTAATTGAGAAGGTTCTTTGTGAATCCTTTCTGGGTAATATTTTTCAGCAATACAGGGTCTCAGCATAGAAGTATGACAACCTGTGTCTATAAGTAATTTTATAGGTGTATTTTGTATTTTTATATACGGTAGCCCGCTTACTACTGCTGAATGCAACTCTATTATGTGATCTCGTTCGTTTGAGGCAGATTGTAAAAATTTGTCTCGTCTTCATTGTCTGTTGGTTCATCAACTTCAACTTCATCAAAAGTTGTATTAAAATTATCAAATTCAAAATCGTCTTGATCAGGTATATTGTTTCCGAATTGTGAACCAATTTGATAGTCCAATAATTGTTGGGTATTATGTGAATATAACGGAGGTGTTACATCACAATATTGAGTATGAAGTTCTTCACTCATAAATTTTTTTCTCATATTGGGTTTATTTCTGAAAATATCATTTGATTTTGTTATTGTTGGATTTCGAGAAGTGGGTAGTTTACATAGGTTCAACCGGTGTATTAATTTGTTTATTCTTCGGTTTCCAGACGTTTCGTAGAGGGTCAAATACTTGTTTGTTAGTTGGAAATTTTTGATTCAAAGCATGAGGTTTAATCGCTATCGGTTGACATGGAAATTGATTCCTTGCATGAGACTGTATCATGCCATTTTGATATTGTGGTTGGAATTGTTGTTGTATATGAGGTTGTATAATGCAACGTTGATATTGGGGTTGAAATTGTTGTTGTGTCAAATGTGGTTGTTGGTTATATTGTTGTTGTATAGGTTTTGGAGACTTTTGAGGTTGTTAGTTTTGTGAAGACATATTTTGTATTCGTCTAAAGTTTTCATCTTCGAGTACTTAGTTCATAGCCTCTTTCAATGAATTTGGGTGTTGAGCTGAGATTTTATCTTGTAGTCGAATGTTTGAGTTTTTTAAGAATACTTTTGATGACTGAGATTCATATAGTCTGATGTGATTTCGTTTTGTTGGTTGATCCATATCGGGATCTACATTTATTTTGAAAATGAGTTTACTTCGTAAAATTTGAATTATTTTTCCAAAATCTAGCATATGTTCATTTTTATCTGGTACCTATCAAAGTAAAACGTTTTTGTTCTGAATTATCGAAGCTCAATCTATCACTAGAAGTGTTTCTCAATTTTTTTTAATCAATAGCTAAGTATTTAATTCCGTTCGTGAACTAATCAATAGTTGTCAGGTAGTCAATATCAGTCATGAAATAAATAGGTTACTTTATTTTCTAATATCTACTTGTTTTTCTGAATTCACACTTAAAATCACTCAATAATTCACAACGAAACTTGGTAATTTTTGTCTAATCTACTTTGTTTCTGTTTTTGTTGATCTGTATCACACAAAAACTGTGGTTTGAGTGATCTGTATCACTCTGTTTTGTTCTGTTCGTTTTTTCTAATCCTAAGCTCCTTAGAAATGTTTATGATAAACAAATTCAGAATGTACAAAGAGGATCTCCGACTCACCGTGATGGTCCGACGAAGCAGCTCTTCGGGATTTCAGAATGATCAGCTTGTATTCACCTAAGATCACCAACTACTTTTTCTCCTTCGAATAGCGGACCAACAGCTGGGCTGACGTGTAGTCTCGATGAAGGGACACTTCCACTATCCTACCGACTGCGCCAATTAAAGTTGCTGGGCAACGATTTGTTTTTTTTTAAATTTCGTTCATTTTCCTAATGAATACAATTGCTCGTTAGCTGTGCTGGATCAAACGTGAAAATCTAATATTGAAGCATCATTCCGTTTATATATGTAGAAATGTGCAAAATCAGCGTCTATGAGCTATAGTAAACAACTGGGATCAATACAATGGATGGTATTCATTATGAATATATAACTACTTTGAGAAGTTTTTGTTGCAGACCTACAAAAAAAAGTGGTGGATTAGCTATATGGGCACGAAGTAATATAGATGTTTAAGTTATTGATATTGGGAAATATTGCATAGAGCAGAATTTTGAATGTTGTGCTATTTCTCACACTCTGAATGAGAAGAAATATGTTATAATGAATGTTTACAGATATCCCTGTGGAGATGTTGATTTATTCTTTGCTAATATTCGTGAGGCTTTAAATCACATTTACAGACTTGGTATGATTGTTAACATTTGTGGTGATTTCAATTTTGATAAATATTCACTTCAGATCATTGTGCAATGTGATGTCTTGTTTCAATCTTCGTCCATTGGTGGGTTGTCCCACAAGAATTACTAACACTAGCTGTACCTTGATTGATCAAATATTTTCAAATTCTAGTGATAAGCAAATATGCTACGTTATTGATAGTGATATTTCTGATCATCGTGCAATCCATTTGAAGATGAAAGACTGCTCGCCTATGATTTCAGTTAGAAAATCTGAACCGAAAAGATGTTTCAGCGGGATAAACATATTTCATGGTTGAATCACCCATGAAATAAAAAAATGGAGCTCTTCACTGAGGCATCTATTCTTTCTCAAGAAAAATGACCCTTCTTTGGCTGATATTTACAGGAATAACAAGGAAAAACAAACGAATTTGGTGAGAGAAGCAAAAAGAAACCATTATCAGGAGGAAATTAAAATGTCTGAGAATAGTTCGAGGGCTTTGTGAAATGTCGTATCAGAATGGGGTTAAACATTCGTCAGGAGATATGGTTATTCAGAAAGACGGTGAGTTGATAAAAGATCCTGCAAAGATTGTGGCTGAGCTTAACAATTTTTTTATTGAGCCCCCCCAAGCACTGATAGGGAAAATTCCGTAGAAATGCCATCTACCAATTCCATAAATTTCTATCCACACACTTTCTTTTCGAAACGTTTCATTGAAAGCGAACTGTTCGATCTTGTCAGTCCCAAAATGAGGAACAAAAAGTCTTCAGGGATCGACAAGGTACCTGTCTCCTTGGTAAGAAAGATATTAAAAACTATTATAGAACCGTTAACTTTTTTGGTGAATCTATTATTTTCGAACAGCATATTCCCTTCTCAGCTGAAGGTGGGTAAAGTTACCCCTATCCAAAAAACTGAATAATTGTCATCATTAGAAAATTTCAGACCAGTTACTATTCCTCCAAATACCTCGAAGATTTTTGAGTATGCATTTTTAGAATGTCTGATCGATTTTATCGGCTCACACAGTATTCTGACTCCAATACAGCATGGTTTCTGCTATGGTAGATCGACTCAAAGTACCCTACTATTTTTTTACGACAGGTTGATACGATTCATTGACTTAGGCGGATGTCCTGCTGTAGTCTTATGTAACTTGAGCAGGGCTTTTGACTGCGTTAATCATACCAAGCTATCAGACATTCTGGATCGTTATGGAATAAGGGAAAATTCACATTCATGGGTTTCATCTTCTCTCAGCAACAGAATGCAGTGTGTCTCACTCAGATTTGATAGAGGTAATGTTTATTCATTTTCAACATCAGAAAAATGAAGTCGGTCCAGTTGGGTTAGGTTAGGTTGGGGGTAACCCAGGGGTCTATACTTGGGCCACTCTTATTTCTACTATATATCAATAATATAGACAGGAAAATACCATATTCTGCAGCTACTGCCTATGCAGATGATATTAGTTTAATGATATCTGCCAAAGCGACGAATGTAGTTTCTAGCTATTTCGATAGTCACGACCTGTTTTTAAATATAAAAAAAAATCTGCTTATCCGTTCTCATAACTACCAGAATGAAACCAATGACATTTAGGTGATTGTAAATGACTCTATTTTGAGAAGCACCCATGATGCTGTTAAATTCCTAGGAATTCAGATGGATGACAGTCTTTCTTGGTATGTGCACTGTGATCAATTAGTTTCAAAATTGGGCTCATGAACTTATTTTTTCAATAACTTGAGAAATATTCTCAATATAGACCAACTTATGGCTGTTTATTATTCCCAGGTCGAATCAAGGTTGCGCTACGGTGTATGTCTGTGGGACAACTCAGCAATGAGCAAGAACGTTTTCATCCAACAAAAAGCTTCGCTGTTTGTTCAATGTTTCTCGACAGTATTCATGAAGAAACATTTTCACTAAATACGAAGTTTCAACTCTGGTTGGGTTATACATTTATGAGTTGTCAGTTTATGTTTTCACTAACAGGAATGAATTCATTTCAATAGGGATATTCATGATAAAAACACTCGGCAAAAGCAAATGATACACGTTAGAGCAGCTAAGTATAGGATAACTCAGAGTGCACCAATACGCAAAGGACCAAGAATTTATAACTGTTCACCAAAGGAATTGAAGTCAATATATAGCCTTTCGTTGTTTAAAAAGGCTCACAAGTCGTTTCTGTTAGGAAGATGTGTTCATACTCTTGACGAGTTTTTAAATGCGATAATGTGATTTGCTACTGTGTTATTTTTCATATTTATTTTTATATATATATTTTGTTTTTTCCCCTCCTGAATTGTATTGTACTTTCATGTATAATGACTATTTCCTATACATTTTTTGTCAATTCAAGGAAATTAATGATTTGCTTTAACTATGCAATACAAGTATATTCAATAGCACAATACTTAAACCCAAAGATGAATGAAGACGAGATTGTAAGTAATATCAGTAATATTTGAAATCAATAGCATGCATGAAATTAAAACTATGGCGAGGCTAAGTAATTACTTAATGAGGTTAGAAAGGACTCTATCATACAGAAATTGGGATAGGAGAAATCAGAGTGATAGGTGATAATGATAATCAAAATACTCAAACAAGGTATGAAAATAGAAGGGAATATAATAATTATGATAATGATGACAGGGATCAACAGAATGATGGGTTTGGTGGAAATAATAGTAATTTTCAAACAAGTAGAGGCGCAAATAACTACAATAATAGTTATATGGGAAATCAAAATAACAGAGAATATAATAGACACAATTATAACAATAATAATAGGGTTAACTATCAAAATAGATACCATAATCAACACAATTATAATAATAATCATAGAACTCAAAATCAAGGTTACAATCAACAAAACAGATATGAATATAACAGGGAAAGTAAAAGGAATATATATTCTGGACATAATGAATACAATAGGGAAGGTAGGAGGAATTCATATTCTGAAGGAAAAAATGATGAACGTACTTGGCAAGTACATTTTCAGAGAAGGTCAAATAGTGCAGAAAGATAACCTGATAATGAACAAAGACAAACAATGACTCTTGGAACTCAAATTATGTACAAGAGGGAAGAAATGGGGAAAATTCTACAAATCTTCAATAAATGAACCATATAGGAAGTTGGAACAGCCAATTTATGAATACCCATGGAATATATTGACTTGAATAATAATGAAAAACAAGACCAAATAAATAATTTAATAACATTGCAAGGAAAAATAGGACATAAAATAATAAAAATTTCTATTGATACAGGTTCATCAGCATCTCTTATGGATGAAAATGATTCAGGAAATGATATTGAAATTTTGATTAAAATGGTTAAAATGCCAAAAACAAATTTAGTGGGGATAAATGGAAAGAAACTAGCAGAAGCAAATAAATTCATCAATGTAAATGTGAAAATTCACCAAAAATTAATTGAAATGCAACTATTGGTGGTACAGAATATGGATATAGATGTAATAGTGGGTACAGATCAGTTGTAAAAAAATAATGCTAAGATAGATCTGAACAAACAAAATTTGTGTATTAGGGGTATATGTGAAGAGAATGATTGTGAAAATAATATTAATGATCATGAAGAGAATAAATATGAATATGAAATAAATAGAATGAGAAATTATGATATTAATAATGATAAATATAAAGGTGATATAGAATATGAATATTATGCATGTGAGTTATTGAGAAAGTATAAAAGGTTAACAATGTATGAATCAAGAATAGTACTCATAATAAAAGTCAGAGAAACTGAGAATTTCAAATCAAAAAGTTATCTGATTCCATATAGATTTAGAGAACAAATGAGGAGGCACTATTAGATAATATAGTGTTCTCAGGTTTCACTTAATTAAAGTTGCTGGGCAACGATTTGGTTTTTAAAAAATTCCGTTTATTTTTGAAATGAATACAACTGCTCGTTAGCTGTGCTGGATCGAACGTAATAGTATATTATGCAACGATCGTGTAATGATGGTTATTAATATATGAGCATAAACCGGGATACGAAACGAGCCGAAGGTGAGTTTCGTATGGTTTATGCGAGTGTATTAATAACCATTACATGAGAGTTGCATACGCTATTTTATCTACACCCAATAAATAATGAAGAATTAAAAATATTATAATATTAGGTATTTATATTGAACACAATAATAGTGGGTAATCAATCGTATTTCTTTGAAAAATTCTGCAGAATTATAATTAATGATATAACCACCGAAAATACAACAATGAGCAGGAAAAAAAATGAAAAAAAGTTATTACCGAGGTCTGGAATTGAACCCGGGACGTTTGAGATCACTGCCCGCGCCGCTGACCATTCGGCCATGAAGCACATTTGAGTTGAACGAAAATAACAACATATCTGTTGCATTTGTCAAATGAAAAATATAATCCTTTCGATTGTATTTTTTTCTTGTCTAAGACATCTGTGGAGGAGTCGCTGGTAATTCTTCTATATCACTGCTATAAGACATTTTCATTCGATTATCGAAAATTGACTGAATTCTTCAAAAATTCAATACCTACTGATTTTGACTTGACAAATGTCAAAATGCAAAGCTTGCACATCATGCTTGATTGAAAAATAATGGGTTTCTATTGGTTGAAAATCTGTATCGTAATGGATTTCATTATAAAACGGGTGGTGGGCATATAAATGTATTATTAGAGTACGGGTGTAGATAAAAGTCTATTATTGAAGCATCATCCCGTTTATATATGTACAAATGTGCAAAATCAGCATCTATGAGCTATGGTAAACAACTTGGATCATTACAATGGATGGTATTCATCATGAATCCATCCTCCATCCTTAAGATGGAAATAATACGTCTGTGTTATTTTCAGAACAACGATTTGGTTCCATTCGAACATAATTGTCTCGAGTTGAATATCGAGTTGAAAATAATCTTATTGAATTGAATATCTGTCGTCTGAAAATGAACAGTGATAATAGAACAATAAAGATTATGCATATTGAATATAAAATATAATGTGATGAATTATTTTCTTCCGGTCGTTGTAGACTATGAAGTTGAGTCTTTTCGGCTATCTTCTGGAGATGGCTCAGGTCATCTGGGTTGATTTTGCCTAGAGTATACAGGGGTAGATTTCCTCTTGAGGGTGCCTCGAGAGTGTCCAGTTGTGGTAGTTGAAGTGGTGTTTCTTCAATGGTCGGGGCGTCATTACTTTATAGATCACCATTAATTTTCAATTTGCGATGATAAAGGATGTATATTAGTTTAGGTTGGTTGATTTCTTCATAACCATTCTCTTGGCAAACTTTTTCAATATAAATCTGTTCGAATGGTATAGCAATTAGATATGCATTGGTGATTGGTTCAATGATGTCTTGTTTAATTTGGATGTCTGTTGTTTGGCATTTGATAGTACGTTGTCCCATAAGAATTTCAGGGATACAGACGTCATTCTAAATTTGATTTTCGATGTACTGGATACAACTATTTTCAACTTCGATGCAGGTATCATCAGTATAATGGTAGTATGTCGAGATCAATATTATATGAGGTTTCAAGGGTAAAATGGTTTTATTGGAGATAGGGATAAGATAGAGATGGAAAATCTCATGAACGTTTTCCTGGAGTATCGAAAAATGAACAATGAACAGAATTCTTTCATTACTATAGCAAATTTCTGTTTTTAATAATTTATAATATGATTGAGTATTTTCGAAAACTGGTAATCCGTTTTTGTATACAGAAAACATTATTTTTGTTAGTTTCTCTAATTCATCAATTGATAATATGGATAGCATGTTTTGACTATCAATAATCATTGTATCTATTGAATTTCGTGATCGCAGTAATAATGTATACTTATTCAAGCTTTGAACAATACTTTGAATTTGTTTTTGAATAATTTTTTATTGCTTGCTATTTTCTTCAGATTTTCAACTGTTTCTTTCATGAAATCTTGAGTTATAGATGAATAATTTTTCAAATCATGATATAAGTAAATTGTTTTGATTTTCGGACAGTGTTGCAAAAGCATTATCATATCTTTCACCGTTTTCATCATCTAAAGTGCCAAACAGCCATTTATGAATTCTACCTCCTACATTTATGAGTCCTTTTTTATGTTTTTATATGTTTGAGGTTTGATATTATTGGGTTTATTCATAATTTGTTCACGGAGATAGTTTAAATGTTCATGCATATGTTGAAGTTGTGGATATAATTCGTCTTCAATGGAGCCTAGATTTTCAATTGTTTTTGAATTGTCTCTGATACGTTGTAGGGGTTTGTCAAATTTCGTCAAATCCCAAAATTTTATGGAAGTGTGTTTGTTGAATGTAATTCTTGCTTGTCCAAGGGAAAAAAAAAGAGTTGGGTTATTCAGAGTCTTCAACTTGATCTGTTGTCCTCCTGTCATAATAATGCCTATCAGGAGTATCATTATTTGTAGTAGCATCTGAAACAATTCATTGGGGTTTCACTTGTTATTTATGATAGGTTGCTTTACGAGTTTTCAATTTGATATCCTCATTTTCTATTGGTTCAACAGCTCTATGAAGGGGTGTTGTTTTATTTCTTTGTTTGTCATATAAATAGATTTGTTGGTCAAATTTTATTTCAGAGGGTTCTTTTCTTTCTATATTAACTTCATCTAGAAATGCTTTTGCTTTCTCGTTATTTGTTTTATCATATCATTTAATATTTTTATGTTTCTAACATGTTTTTCTAGGTAGTCAGTCATTACTTTTTCTGTGGTTATATCAAATGGGTTTCCATGATTTAAATTTCCTTTTATCATTCGAAATGGGGTATATTTACTTGCCGAATGGATTGTGTTGTTATACCCTTAAATTGCATATACCATGTGAGATGATATTGATCTCTGTGGAAATTCTTGTTTCAATATTCCTATTTCTTCTAGTAATGTCGAATGAATTATTCCAATTGGACTATTACTATTAGGATTTTTGGGTGTTACATGATGTAATTTTATGTTATGTTTTTCACGAAAATCTTCAACAATTTTATTTTTGAACTCACTGCCTGAGTCGCATGTGATTTTTGAAGGTATTCCGTAGTGTGGGAAGAATATTAAAATTCCATCAATAATATTCAATGCATTAGGTTGAATAGGGTATGCGAAACGTGAAAAACTATCAATCAATGTTAAGAATTTTGTTTTATTTATCGATGGTATATCCATATGAATATGTTCGAGAGGATATTCTCCGATAGGTGTTGGTTTGAATTTCATTTCATATGGGTGTGTTCCATATTTAGACTTTTGACAATCCTCACATGTATTGATATGATCACGTATATCAGTTATCATATTGGGCCAATAATATTTTCGTAAGAGGGCTAATTTTGTTTCATTAATTCCTCTATGTATAGTTTCAGTTTCATGATGATATTTTATTTTATCTTGTTGTTCTTCTTTATTTGTGATGTCTTTGGGTAAAATATTACTTTGAATCAATTTAAATGCAGCATTTTTGAAGTAATTTTATATAGTTGAAACCACAATAGGTTGTAATTCTTCTAGAACTATTATACCATATGTATATTTTGGTTTTGAATAGTTTTTCATTGTATCTACCAGGTTTTGTTGAAAATTTTGGTAGGGTAAAACTATATCAAGTCTAGCTTAATCGAATATTTTTTGTATCGTTACACATGGTGTAATAGCATCTCGGCTACAATGAAGGAAAATTTGGTTTCGGAATTTATTTAATTCTTGTTCTGATATCGGTATTTCGAGAACTGTGTTTTCTTTGCTTGTATGTTTCAGAGATTTTATTTGGTTTGAAGGGGTTCATTGTTGGTGATATGTCTTCTGCATGGTAAAATTCAAAGTTTTCTTTATTCAATTGGTTACACAGAAAAGGTTTGAAAAGTGTAACTTCAATTATTTTATTGGTATTATTGTAATTTGCGAAACTTGCTCGAAAATTTTCAGCAAAAGCTGTTGTTTCTGGAACATCTAAATTCCTCAATCGTTAGTTTGGAATAATTATTTCTCCTTGTTGAATTTCAACTGATAATTTTTTTCAATACTTTGAAATTTGGTATTTCAAAAGTTCATTGAGTTTCATGGTGTTGTTTATGAAAGAAAGGTATTTCAATAGAGTCTGACTGTAGAACCTGGTTTTGAAAATCAATACTTAAGTTCGGATTTTTTTATTCTTTCAGTCCTAGTATACCATCAAAGAATTCATGAAATGGAAATAATAAAGATTCGATAATATAGTTGCTCTGAATTCAAGAAAGGCTGGAATAAGTCCTTTATATGGAATTATATTTTCTTCTAATGATGTTTTTAATTGAGAAGGTTCTTTGTGAATCCTTTCTGGGTAATATTTTTCAGCAATACAGGGTCTCAGCATAGAAGTATGACAACCTGTGTCTATAAGTAATTTTATAGGTGTATTTTGTATTTTTATATACGGTAGCCCGCTTACTACTGCTGAATGCAACTCTATTATGTGATCTCGTTCGTTTGAGGCAGATTGTAAAAATTTGTCTCGTCTTCATTGTCTGTTGGTTCATCAACTTCAACTTCATCAAAAGTTGTATTAAAATTATCAAATTCAAAATCGTCTTGATCAGGTATATTGTTTCCGAATTGTGAACCAATTTGATAGTCCAATAATTGTTGGGTATTATGTGAATATAACGGAGGTGTTACATCACAATATTGAGTATGAAGTTCTTCACTCATAAATTTTTTTCTCATATTGGGTTTATTTCTGAAAATATCATTTGATTTTGTTATTGTTGGATTTCGAGAAGTAGGTAGTTTACATAGGTTCAACCGGTGTATTAATTTGTTTATTCTTCGGTTTCCAGACGTTTCGACTTGTTTGTTAGTTGGAAATTTTTGATTCAAAGCATGAGGTTTAATCGCTATCGGTTGACATGGAAATTGATTCCTTGCATGAGACTGTATCATGCCATTTTGATATTGTGGTTGGAATTGTTGTTGTATATGAGGTTGTATAATGCAACGTTGATATTGGGGTTGAAATTGTTGTTGTGTCAAATGTGGTTGTTGGTTATATTGTTGTTGTATAGGTTTTGGAGACTTTTGAGGTTGTTAGTTTTGTGAAGACATATTTTGTATTCGTCTAAAGTTTTCATCTTCGAGTACTTAGTTCATAGCCTCTTTCAATGAATTTGGGTGTTGAGCTGAGATTTTATCTTGCAGTCGAATGTTTGAGTTTTTTAAGAATACTTTTGATGATTGAGATTCATATAGTCTGATGTGATTTCGTTTTGTTGGTTGATCCATATCGGGATCTACATTTATTTTGAAAATGAGTTTACTTCGTAAAATTTGAATTATTTTTCCGAAATCTAGCATATGTTCATTTTTATCTGGTACCTATCAAAGTAAAACGTTTTTGTTCTGAATTATCGAAGCTCAATCTATCACTAGAAGTGTTTCTCAATTTTTTTTAATCAATAGCTAAGTATTTAATTCCGTTCGTGAACTAATCAATAGTTTTCAGGTAGTCAATATCAGTCATGAAATAAATAGGTTACTTTATTTTCTAATATCTACTTGTTTTTCTGAATTCACACTTAAAATCACTCAATAATTCACAACGAAACTTGGTAATTTTTGTCTAATCTACTTTGTTTCTGTTTTTGTTGATCTGTATCACACAAAAACTGTGGTTTGAGTGATCTGTATCACTCTGTTTTGTTCTGTTCGTTTTTTCTAATCCTAAGCTCCTTAGAAATGTTTATGATAAACAAATTCAGAATGTACAAAGAGGATCTCCGACTCACCGTGATGGTCCGACGAAGCAGCTCTTCGGGATTTCAGAATGATCAGCTTGTATTCACCTAAGATCACCAACTACTTTTTCTCCTTCGAATAGCGGACCAACAGCTGGGCTGACGTGTAGTCTCGATGAAGGGACACTTCCACTATCCTACCGACTGCGCCAATTAAAGTTGCTGGGCAACGATTTGTTTTTTTTTAAATTTCGTTCATTTTCCTAATGAATACAATTGCTCGTTAGCTGTGCTGGATCAAACGTGAAAATCTAATATTGAAGCATCATTCCGTTTATATATGTAGAAATGTGCAAAATCAGCGTCTATGAGCTATAGTAAACAACTGGGATCAATACAATGGATGGTATTCATTATGAATATATAACTACTTTGAGAAGTTTTTGTTGCAGACCTACAAAAAAAAGTGGTGGATTAGCTATATGGGCACGAAGTAATATAGATGTTTAAGTTATTGATATTGGGAAATATTGCATAGAGCAGAATTTTGAATGTTGTGCTATTTCTCACACTCTGAATGAGAAGAAATATGTTATAATGAATGTTTACAGATATCCCTGTGGAGATGTTGATTTATTCTTTGCTAATATTCGTGAGGCTTTAAATCACATTTACAGACTTGGTATGATTGTTAACATTTGTGGTGATTTCAATTTTGATAAATATTCACTTCAGATCATTGTGCAATGTGATGTCTTGTTTCAATCTTCGTCCATTGGTGGGTTGTCCCACAAGAATTACTAACACTAGCTGTACCTTGATTGATCAAATATTTTCAAATTCTAGTGATAAGCAAATATGCTACGTTATTGATAGTGATATTTCTGATCATCGTGCAATCCATTTGAAGATGAAAGACTGCTCGCCTATGATTTCAGTTAGAAAATCTGAACCGAAAAGATGTTTCAGCGGGATAAACATATTTCATGGTTGAATCACCCATGAAATAAAAAAATGGAGCTCTTCACTGAGGCATCTATTCTTTCTCAAGAAAAATGACCCTTCTTTGGCTGATATTTACAGGAATAACAAGGAAAAACAAACGAATTTGGTGAGAGAAGCAAAAAGAAACCATTATCAGGAGGAAATTAAAATGTCTGAGAATAGTTCGAGGGCTTTGTGAAATGTCGTATCAGAATGGGGTTAAACATTCGTCAGGAGATATGGTTATTCAGAAAGACGGTGAGTTGATAAAAGATCCTGCAAAGATTGTGGCTGAGCTTAACAATTTTTTTATTGAGCCCCCCCAAGCACTGATAGGGAAAATTCCGTAGAAATGCCATCTACCAATTCCATAAATTTCTATCCACACACTTTCTTTTCGAAACGTTTCATTGAAAGCGAACTGTTCGATCTTGTCAGTCCCAAAATGAGGAACAAAAAGTCTTCAGGGATCGACAAGGTACCTGTCTCCTTGGTAAGAAAGATATTAAAAACTATTATAGAACCGTTAACTTTTTTGGTGAATCTATTATTTTCGAACGGCATATTCCCTTCTCAGCTGAAGGTGGGTAAAGTAACCCCTATTCAAAAAACTGAATAATTGTCATCATTAGAAAATTTCAGACCAGTTACTATTCCTCCAAATACCTCGAAGATTTTTGAGTATGCATTTTTAGAATGTCTGATCGATTTTATCGGCTCACACAGTATTCTGACTCCAATACAGCATGGTTTCTGCTATGGTAGATCGACTCAAAGTACCCTACTATTTTTTTACGACAGGTTGATACGATTCATTGACTTAGGCGGATGTCCTGCTGTAGTCTTATGTAACTTGAGCAGGGCTTTTGACTGCGTTAATCATACCAAGCTATCAGACATTCTGGATCGTTATGGAATAAGGGAAAATTCACATTCATGGGTTTCATCTTCTCTCAGCAACAGAATGCAGTGTGTCTCACTCAGATTTGATAGAGGTAATGTTTATTCATTTTCAACATCAGAAAAATGAAGTCGGTCCAGTTGGGTTAGGTTAGGTTGGGGGTAACCCAGGGGTCTATACTTGGGCCACTCTTATTTCTACTATATATCAATAATATAGACAGGAAAATACCATATTCTGCAGCTACTGCCTATGCAGATGATATTAGTTTAATGATATCTGCCAAAGCGACGAATGTAGTTTCTAGCTATTTCGATAGTCACGACCTGTTTTTAAATATAAAAAAAAATCTGCTTATCCGTTCTCATAACTACCAGAATGAAACCAATGACATTTAGGTGATTGTAAATGACTCTATTTTGAGAAGCACCCATGATGCTGTTAAATTCCTAGGAATTCAGATGGATGACAGCCTTTCTTGGTATGTGCACTGTGATCAATTAGTTTCAAAATTGGGCTCATGAACTCATTTTTTCAATAACTTGAGAAATATTCTCAATATAGACCAACTTATGGCTGTTTATTATTCCCAGATCGAATCAAGGTTGCGCTACGGTGTATGTCTGTGGGACAACTCAGCAATGAGCAAGAACGTTTTCATCCAACAAAAAGCTTCGCTGTTTGTTCAATGTTTCTCGACAGTATTCATGAAGAAACATTTTCACTAAATACGAAGTTTCAACTCTGGTTGGGTTATATATTTATGAGTTGTCAGTTTATGTTTTCACTAACAGGAATGAATTCATTTCAATAGGGATATTCATGATAAAAACACTCGGCAAAAGCAAATGATACACGTTAGAGCAGCTAAGTATAGGATAACTCAGAGTGCACCAATACGCAAAGGACCAAGAATTTATAACTGTTCACCAAAGGAATTGAAGTCAATATATAGCCTTTCGTTGTTTAAAAAGGCTCACAAGTCGTTTCTGTTAGGAAGATGTGTTCATACTCTTGACGAGTTTTTAAATGCGATAATGTGATTTGCTACTGTGTTATTTTTCATATTTATTTTTATATATATATTTTGTTTTTTCCCCTCCTGAATTGTATTGTACTTTCATGTATAATGACTATTTCCTATACATTTTTTGTCAATTCAAGGAAATTAATGATTTGCTTTAACTATGCAATACAAGTATATTCAATAGCACAATACTCAAACCCAAAGATGAATGAAGACGAGATTGTAAGTAATATCAGTAATATTTGAAATCAATAGCATGCATGAAATTAAAACTATGGCGAGGCTAAGTAATTACTTAATGAGGTTAGAAAGGACTCTATCATACAGAAATTGGGATAGGAGAAATCAGAGTAATAGGTGATAATGATAATCAAAATACTCAAACAAGGTATGAAAATAGATGGGAATATAATAATTATGATAATGATGACAGGGATCAACAGAATGATGGGTTTGGTAGAAATAATAGTAATTTTCAAACAAGTAGAGGCGCAAATAACTACAATAATAGTTATATGGGAAATCAAAATAACAGAGAATATAATAGACACAATCATAACAATAATAATAGGGTTAACTATCAAAATAGATACCATAATCAACACAATTATAATAATAATCATAGAACTCAAAATCAAGGTTACAATCAACAAAACAGATATGAATATAACAGGGAAAGTAAAAGGAATATTTATTCTGGACATAATGAATACAATAGGGAAGGTAGGAGAAATTCATATTCTGAAGGAAAAAGTTATGAACGTACTTGGCAAGTACATTTTCAGAGAAGGTCAAATAGTGCAGAAAGATAACCTGATAATGAACAAAGACAAACAATGACTCTTGGAACTCAAATTATGTACAAGAGGGAAGAAATGGGGAAAATTCTACAAATCTTCAATAAATGAACCATATAGGAAGTTGGAACAGCCAATTTATGAATACCCATGGAATATATTGACTTGAATAATAATGAAAAACAAGACCAAATAAATAATTTAATAACATTGCAAGGAAAAATAGGACATAAAATAATAAAAATTTTTATTGATACAGGTTCATCAGCATCTCTTATGGATGAATATGATTCAGGAAATGATATTGAAATTTTGATTAAAATGGTTAAAATGCCAAAAACAAATTTAGTGGGGATAAATGGAAAGAAACTAGCAGAAGCAAATAAATTCATCAATGTAAATGTAAAAATTCACCAAAAATTAATTGAAATGCAACTATTGGTGGTACAGAATATGGATATAGATGTAATAGTGGGTACAGATCAGTTGTAAAAAAATAATGCTAAGATAGATCTGAACAAACAAAATTTGTGTATTAGGGGTATATGTGAAGAGAATGATTGTGAAAATAATATTAATGATCATGAAGAGAATAAATATGAATATGAAATAAATAGAATGAGAAATTATGATATTAATAATGATAAATATAAAAGTGATATAGAATATGAATATTATGCATGTGAGTTATTGAGAAAGTATAAAAGGTTAACAATGTATGAATCAAGAAAAGTACTCATAATAAAAGTCAGAGAAACTGAGAATTTCAAATCAAAAAGTTATCTGATTCCATATAGATTTAGAGAACAAATGAGAGGTGAATTAGAGACAATGATAGAACACGGAATAATCGAGAAAAGTACCACAAATTATATGAATCCAATTGTTGTAGTAGAAAAGAAATATTAAGAACTTAGATTGTTTAGATACTCGAGAACTAAATAAAATAACAATATCTCAGTATGAATCTCCAATGAATATTGAAGCCATATTTGGCAGAATTACAAAAACAAAAATATTTTAAAAACATTGATTCAAAACACAGTTATTGGTTAATTCTATCACATGAAAGTATCAGAGAAGTTTGTATCAATTTAAGGTTTGAACATATTTATAACATGCAAAGAAAAGCCAACTAAGAAAACTACTACATGCAACTAAATAACTAACTACAATTAGTAGTTTCTTGAAAGCAGATTCTTCACATAATATGGAGGATAACCTGAAACGAAACAGAAGGTAAATAAATCATAACAGAATGTATAATCAAAGAAATAAAGAAGTATACGGAATCAATTACATTAATAATAAATAATATAGAATAGGAATTGTACAGACTAGTAAAATTTTATTTTTGAATCTTGCCATTAACATATCAAAATGTAAAAAATTAATTTAGGGAAATGTTGTTATGATATGAAACATTGTCAAATAAAGGAGAAATAAAATATTGTGCATATCAAATGTGAGGGAATAAATATGTGGAGTAATTATACGTTACCAATAATATGTCTAGCTCATTTCGGCTAACCAAAAACATCAACCATGAAAGCAATTATCCAACATCCTTATTTGAGGAGCTTCTCAGCTGCCGACAAGACATTTAACTCCACGCTAGGCAACCTACAATACATTACGGATTAATCATCATTTTTAATGAAAAATATTTTTACTAAATACTTCACACAAAATAGAACCCAAGATTGACATGAAAACACACTGTACATTGAATTTCACTGACTTGACATGAAAACAAAACACAAATTTTGGCAGATTATGAATTACAAAAACAATTTGGGAAATTAAAAAAAAAATTAATGAGAGAGATGAATGAAAAATGATAAGAAGTTGATATACCATTAGAAACCTTTTCTAGAAATTAGAATTTAATATACATATATCATGATAATTTGTACGTAAGATTAAGTGGAAATGAAATGATGAGAAGTGGTTTGTGAAAAATTCAGTGAGTGAAAAACAGGACAATAGCAACGGAGTGTGCGGAATCAACAAGAAGGTACGCGAGAAAATATTTACGAGAAGCCAAAAAGATTTCGAGAAGATTGGGAAATAGAAGAACCCTGATGATATCCTAGCCAGTAATGAGATCTGTAAAAGAGGAAGGAAAACACTAGTACGTACCAACTGATACAACTTCCTAGTTCCTGTTAGATAGCTGATATCCAGGATTCACGAAACCAAGTCATGTCCAGGAGAACTACTCCCATTGAACTTTTCCATTCGTGAGTGTATATTATTCCTATTCTCGACCTCCTGAACTTTATTTTCAATCCCATATCAGAAAACATAAGCAATAGACAATTTTTCCGCGTATAAAAAATAACATCTAGGTTAGAATGATCTGTTTGTTGTACGAACATTCCTTCAGAACTTGTTCGGAAACTGCACTGAGCAGAATCATTGTTTTAATTTTCATTGTATATTTTTTAGTAAACTTAATCAGATAAGTTGGGTTTCTCCTAGATCAAGGATTTTGAAAATAAGGAAATTCCAAGATTAATCTATAATATATTAGAATTTCTGATTCTTAAAAGAAAAGGGTACTGAAATGGAAATAAAATTGGCACTAGATTGGATTTTGAAGTTATTTCATTTGCTTCTCTCTTTCTCTCTCACAAAATACATGACAGCAAGAGACAGCCCTGCAGTTCACAGAATTCATCATGTTCATTGGCGTTCGTCTGAGCTAGAAAAGAGGTAAAACTGAAGAGGCATAAATACAGGTAAAAAAACTTATCTACCGGGCATATTTATATTTTGAAAACTATAAAGATATTCTGAAAAACAATTTTACATTTCTATACAAACTTATAACTTAAAAACTCCACTCAATTTTTTTACAATTGACAAATCAAACAAATTCTCAATATTTATAAATAAAAACGATAATAAAAATAGAACAATAATACATAACGTTACCGTTTCGGAAAGTAATATGCAAATTCCTTTTCAAATCCAATATTTCTCATTCACAATTATCGTCACTGACATTTGTCAAAGAGTTGAGATCTTGACATAACATTTCGTCATTCAAGAGGGGCAGCCAGCCAAGATCCATATCAAGTAAACTCATAGAGTTGCAGTCATTCCCAGGCAGCATGATGAAAGCTTATTCCTCCAATTTTCGTTTGTTGCCATTACTCTCACAATATATTTAATGATAAATCCAAGAATTCACTTGAGTTTACTTTGAAGCCACACACTAAAATTATAATCATGGGAGATTTCAATATTGATTATGAAAGGAAGTCAACAACTCCCAATGATTTGAAAAATTTATTGTCATCTTTTGGATTGATATTTACCATTCATCAATCGACGAGAGTGACATCCTTGAGTTGCCTTGATAATATTTCGATAAATATATATACGAAATTATTTGAGTGCGGTAAAAATTTGTACCTCAAAGAATGAAAAGTGTCCAGTTAGTGGGTTCAATGAGAATTCCAAGAACATGGGGACATGTTTGTCAAACATTAAACTTAGAATTAAGATATTATTTCCTATTGAAATCACAAGACGAACTATAACATCCAGATGAAGAATTAGAAAAGGTTAGACTATGATAGTTTCATAAGTTCATCAGAAAATAAATCAAAATCAACTCTTGATCGTTTCAACAACTATTTTATTAGTGTAGCGGAAAACATTATAAAATCTCTTTCGACCGTAACTGGGAAAGATATTCTAAATTTCAAAAAATTTCCAGTTCCCTTCAATTCCTTTTTTTCTGGGTACAGTCACTCAGGATGATGTTCTAGATGCAATTGATTCTCTGAAAAATTCAAAATGTTTAGATTCGGATGAACTTAACAGCCAAATCATAAAAGAAACGTCCAGTATTATTCTGAAACCTTTTACTATACTAGTAAATTCAATGTTCAGTACTGGTATTTACCCAGATGCTTTCAAATTTTCAAAAGTGATTCCGCTTTTCAAAAAGGGTGATTCTAGTTAAGTTGAAAATTACCGACCTATCTCGATCATATCTATATTTTTCAAAATCATCGAGAAAATTCTGAAACAACGTATTTATGCTTATTTCGAGACAATTAACTCATTCGACAACTCACAGTTCAGTTTTCATAGAGATCGTTTCACGACTCAAGCTGTCTTCAATGTAATGAGTGATGTAGTCCAGGGTCTTGAGCAAGGTAATCATACAACTATCACGCTTTGTGACCTCTCAAAAGCCTTCGATTGCTCTCTCATTATATACTGCTGGAAAAATTCGACTACTATGGAATCAGAGAAATTACACTTTGTCTTGTCAAGCCTTATCTGTCAAATCGATATCAAGCCGTGAGTGTAAATGGCGTCGTTTCAAAAATTGAACTTGTGAAATATGTTGTCCCGCAGGGTTCAGCATTGGGGCCTTTGCTATTTATAATTTATATCAATGTTATCAGCAAATTCATGCAATCATTCAGCACCGTACTATTCGCCGAAGATACGACATTCATTCATTCAAGTAAGGGAATTTCAGATCTTGCAAGACTATCGAAAGATAGATAGATAGATAGATTTATTTGACCACGTTATGTAAAGAAATATACATTTGTAGCAGGTCAGAGGAACATAAAATATTTGCAATATACAAATAAGTAAATATCTATAAAATCATATTTCACATAAAAAATTCATATAAGTCACACAGAAAACAAGGATATCAATATAAATAAAACTTTTCATATCAATTTTCATATCAAGATGACAGTCACGAGTCAGACATATGATTCGGCGCGGCAAGATACTCGTCAATACTATAAAAACAGTTGGTTGTTAGTGCCATTTTGGTACGGATTCTAAAGGTAGCAGTCGGTAAGTATTTGAATGAAGATGGTAATTTGTTATATAGATTAATATTGAGTCAATTATTTGCAGATTCACATAATTTGAATGTAGGTGTTCTTATGAGATCAGCTCCTCGTGTGTTGTGTTCGTGAAACTGAGAATTAGTTGGAAGTACATATATTTCCATCAAAGATTGAAAAATGTATAAAGAAGTAACTGTCATAATGCCAAGGTGAATGAAAATTGGTCGACAAGGGTCTCTGAAGCCAGCTCCCAAAATAATTCTGATGGCTCGCTTTTGAAGAATTAAAATTTCAACTGCATTCGGGGAATTTTCCCAGAGCAATGTTCCATAGTTACGGTGTGAATGAAAGAATGCATAATATGCCGACAGTAGCGTGTCCAAGCTAACAATTCTCCTCAATTGTCTGAGTGAAATATATGTTTCGAAAGTTTCTTTCCCAATTCATCGATGTGATAAGACCAATTGAGCGCATCATCCAGTGTGATTCCTAATAAATTGACTGTTTTCCCTTCACTAACTTTGTTATTCGATGAAAAAATTATTGACTGCGTTTTTTCTTTGTTCAGTTTCAATGAGTGAGCATTGAACCATGCTTCTGCTTGATTCACAACAAGTTCCATACTAGAACGCAAGTTTTCATAGCTCTTGTCCGAGCATAATATCGTTGTGTCATCGGTATATATCACACATTCATGAGGGAGAATATGAGAAAAAAGGCCATTGATGTAAACAATAAACAGAAGTGGTCCCAATACAAAGCCTTGGGGAACCCCGTTTCTGAGAGGCAAGAGATCTGACATTTGATTTTCACTGATAGAAACATTGTTTTCTATTTTCCATATACGAGGAGAGAAGTGACAGTGCAACCCCTCTGATTCCGTAGTCATCTAGTTTGGTCAATAATATATTATGAGAAATACAATCAAAAGCCTTACTCAAGTCACAAAGTGTTGCTGCTCTAATCTGGCCATTTTCAAAATCTTCCACATGCAAATGATAGGGCAGAAAAATTGTTCAGAGCAAATGTTCCCAAACTAAATAGCGACAAGACACATGATCTCCATTTTTCCAGCAGCAACGCTGCATTCGATGTTGCTAGTGTCAAATTACTGGGTAAACAACTGGACTGCACTCTCACCTGGACATTCCATATTCAAGAGCTCAAAAGTAAATTATGTACTGTACTTTTTGTCCTTCGTCAAATAAAAAATATAGTCAGCTTCAGCGCACAGAAAACAACATATTCTCATCTCTTTCATTCTCTCATCAGTTATACTGTCCTTCTCTGGGGTAATTCTATTGGTGCAGTGAAGATTTTCAGATTACAAAAAAACGATGAGAATCATTGCCGATGCTGGCTCAGAGATCATTGCAAACCCATATTTATTCAAATGAGGATAAGGCACTTACCAAGCCTCAACTTGTTCAATGTGCTAATGGGAACAAAGAGAATGTCAAACTCTCTTTCGAAACCATCTGACATACACTTCAATAACACCAGGTATGCCGATAAAATTGGGACGAATTATTTTCGACTACGAAGATTCCTTAAAAAAAATTCTAGATTATGCGCTTTATAACAACCTAACCGCAGAAAATAAAAATCTTGGTTTGTCCATTTTCAAGAAAACTCTGAAGAACCATCTTTTGAGACACTGTTTCTACTCTGTAGATGAATATCTAATTCACTTACGAGGATCTCTTCAGGTTGGCTAATTGCATCTCATATCACTCCGATTTTACTTTCATGTTACATCGTTTAAATGCGTAATTTCAATATTTTATATGTGTCGTTTATATTTTATGATTTTATCTTACTGACTATAGTCGGTTAACTGTATTTTGACTTACTTAAAACTTTTTTATGTTACATACCTAGTGAAATGAATTTCATTCAATTTTTTCTATGCTATTCTCTCTTCTGCCATCATTTTTGTGTCATTACATTCTACTGTGTAATCAACATCGGCATTGAGAATGTGCTCTGATAACTCGGAATCACCTGTCTGTCTGTTCCTGATGTACATCTTGGGTAGAGTGAATAAAGTTGGAGTGCGAGCATTTTCTCAATTTTTTTGGGACAAACCTATACGGGTTGATGAGGTATGAGAAAGACGGATCTATAGTTTGAGCTCATGCTCGCTTTTATTCACTCCACCCCTTGTGTTCATCCTTTCGCACTTCCAAAGGTCGTGACGTTTCATCGATATATTTCTGACGGCACGAACAAGGAATTTGATAAATACACTGTGTTTTCTGTTGTGTTATTTGGTTTATTATGTGTCAGTATCGAACGTGAAGTCCTTTTGAATGTTGTTTTAACATTATACCTATTATTGCCGATCCGTTTTATCTTTTCAGACGAAAGAGGCACATAAGGTACAATGTTTGAAATAGGTTGTGTATTTTGTGTAGGTTGTAGGTCTCCATTGTGGGGTGTGTTTAGATTTTCAATTACTGTCAAAGATTTTCCAATAAATTTTTCTGGATATACATTTTCTTTGAATACTGATTACATGAAGTTGATCTCATCATCTTTTTTTTCCGAT
The DNA here is from genome assembly GCA_032362365.1 of Zygogramma bicolorata. Taxonomy (NCBI): domain Eukaryota; kingdom Metazoa; phylum Arthropoda; class Insecta; order Coleoptera; family Chrysomelidae; genus Zygogramma; species Zygogramma bicolorata. The sequence goes on along the minus strand of JAVJAQ010001445.1, from coordinate 263,392 downwards.
ATCCATTTTAACCATGACTCCATATAGCGAAAACATCATCAGCATATCTTTAACATACCTTTGGACCATTTGGATAACATTCTATAAAATAATTCTCAAAATACTCGTACAGAGATTACTAAGGAGAGTTGGATTCATAGCCGCATTCAAAATTCTTGTTGATAGAAATAATTTTTGAATTGAAAATATGTTTATTCTGTACATAGTTCAGAATATCCATGATTGTATCTACATTCAATATGGTTGTATTGATCAGTGTTCCATCATTCTCTAATTTCGACTGGACAATTTCTTAACTGATGATCGAAGGAACGTTGGTGAAAATACTTTCTACATCGAAACTCATCAACATGTCTTCAGCTTGTATTTCAATTTGATCTAATTTTTCAATCAATGTACTTGGCTAGATTTTGCCATGGATATTCAATGAAACTCACAATGGGTCCCACAGGATGATAAGGTTTACGTATTTTTGGTAAGCCATAAAAATGGGAGTGGTTCACTATAGTGACTGATGAGTTGTGTGCGTTCTGTTTTCGAAGGTGTGTCTTTGTATTTTAGCAATGTTTTGTTTTTTTTGTGTTCAGTAGATTTTTTTGGGCCTTGTTTGAGTTTGTTATACATTAGTTCGAAAGTATATATAAATAGGATCTTTTTAACGCTATAAGGTAGAACACGATTGAATTTCCACAAAATTTATTGTCTTCGCGACATGTTTCGATACACTGTATCTTTTTCAAGCGAATGTATTATAAACACTAAATTATTATTTGTCAAAAGCTCCTTGAAATAAAGAATAATTTAGTGTTTATAATTCATTCGTTTGAAAAATATACAGTGTATCGAAACATGTCGCGAAGTCTATAAATTTTGTGGAAATTTATCGTGTTCTACCTTATAGCGTAATAACTATGGATTTCCATCAAGAAAAGGCCACCTCAATCCAAAAAAATAGGATCTTTTTGTATCCATATTCGTTTGTATCCATGATAACTAATGCATTTTCCACAACATATGAAAGTATTATTATACTTTCATCACATCTTGAAGATTTCATTGCATTTTTATCTATTTTGCTCAAGTTACTCAAAACGTTGCGTGAATACACGTTTGCATTCAGATCTATAGTCACCAGCTACCTGGTAAATTATGAGCTGTGTTCTCCATTGCTGTTATCATATCGAAAGTAGGTGTAGTTTTTGGAGTTACTGCAAAATTCAAACCATTTGCTATTCTAAGTTTTCTAAGGCTATTCGATACGCGGGATGATGATGTAGCATGCTGAAATTACACTGGACTCAATAACACCTTATGAAAACTGATGCAGACGGTGTAAACCTCCAAGAGGCAACGCCATATGCTGGGTCTGCGTTGCCTCTTGGGGGTTTACACCGTCTGCATCAGTTTACAGAGACTTACTTCGTAAGGAGTAGATAGTTCGAAATGTTTGTGTTCACAATCCAGCCAAGTATCACTGATGAGACCTGGTAGGTCGAAACAGCTGTCTGGCATTGGATTGTGAATGCGATCATTTCGAACATAGAAATTCTGAACACGTTATTAATTTGGCTTCTGTTCAATAGGTGGCCCAGCAGTACTTTCACTGCCCTATTTTGATGAATTCTATTCTTGATGAAGAGTAGAAATATTTTCTTTTTCCCTGACATTTCCGAATTTAAATAATCTACTAGTACCTGTACTGTTAGATGTCAGTACCCACCATGAAATTTTAATATTTCCGACCGAGAAGGGCCAGTCATTTTGGCATCCCTTTCTGTTCGGTTCGAAACGCGAACGACCGTGGGTCGAGATTAGTTTGTTCGACAAAAAGCATTTGATTTTGAGTCTGAATTTGCTCGATTTATCTGTCTTTCACCGACATTAATGCGAATGATTTTATGAGCACTGTTTCTGGATGTTCCAGGAAAAGATTCATTTAATTATGATCCTCCACATTCTTGAAATAGACTAATATGTTCTTCAGATAATTGTTAAGTTTGAATTTTCCATGTGAAATTGCATTTCATTTCAATTTTCCGTGTTATACGATCGTAACAGAGCTGAACAAGCGGAGGTATTAACAATTAGATTGGAACTACTGGTATAGAAGGTGAAACTTTTTGCGGAGATCAATTACCTCGACAGCAAACTGATATTATTTGCAGTCGACGCGCGTTTCGCTAACAAGGTTAGCGTCTTCAGTAGAAGAAAATCGATACAGACTTGATACAATTTTGTTCTCCTGAAGATGCTTACCTTGTAAGCGAAACGCGCATCGAGTGCAAATAACATAGTTTTGGAGTTAGGAGTGATTGATCTCTAAGAAGGTTCAAGCTAAGGTATAGCAAAAATCACGTAAGAACATATCTTTTAATTATGGAAATCATTTCGTTTGATACTAATAACTTGGTCGCGTCGAGTGCAAGTGATATCGATTTGGTATTTGCCACATAGGAGTTCACAGTGTGATACTACAACTACTACTTCGAATATCCCGACATTCGTCCATCCTGCATAACCATTTGTCCTTGAATTGGTACCCGAATAACAGTAGAAATCTGTAAAATAAACAATATGGGGCTTCGATATTTTATGATTTTGGTTTTATCCCCAAATCAGGCAAATGAATGTCACACCCGATACTGCTAATACCAGCATAGATTATGTCTCTATGTGTGTTTTAAGGTTTACCAAATTCATAATTCATCATTATTATTGGTAACTTAGTTTTCCTAAGTATACCTCCTATTTATTTATTTTTTGTAACTTCAGTTCATTCCCTGAGTTTACTCCTTTTATTTGGAAAACTCAGTTTATTCCTTAATTTCAATCTTTTTACTTTCTTCAACTTAGTTTATTCCTCACGTTCAATCTTTTTCATTTCGTTCAACTGAGTTTACTCCCTAAGTTTATGTACGCCGTTGGTATATTTCCCAACATAACTAAATGTCTGAACCATAATCTCAGTTTGATCCCTTACTTGGGCAGTATTTCACTCACCAAACATCATCTCTTGTAGAGAACGGTTTTAGATGATCGACGCCAATAACTCAGGTGGTAAACTTTATAGCGTGTTCCATTTCGACATCTCTGAGAACCTGTCTTCCTTTCTATCTGTCATTTCCTGAACATTCCGCTATTCTGAAGGGACCTTTGTATTTCTCGATTAACTTGTTACTGTTTCCATCATTTTTGAAACTGGTAACTTCCACGAGAACCAATTCCCCTACACGGTACGTTGGAGCTAGTCTTCGTTTCCTATTCAAGGATCCGTTTTGCTTCTTGCGGTTCTGATATTTCAGCTACTTTTTATCTTAATTTAGTAACATCAATCGAAGGATGTTCATGGGTATGGTTCACGTAACGATCATTGCCTAAGTTCAACTGAATGCTCATCAAAACTTTGCTTGGTGTTGTTTTGATGGTTTTATTGAAGGTGCTTTTGATTGCTAGTTGGATATTTGGAATAATAGTGTCGCAATCGTCTGCCTCTATGTTGGCGACAGCGTCAATAACGGTCTTATTATACCGTTCCACTTATCCGTTTGCCCGCGGTATTGCGATGGAATTTCGGTAATGACGCATACCTTGTTCTTGTTGTTCGCAGAAAGTGGCGAATTCACGTGAGGGAAATGCTTTCCCAGTATCAGATATAATACGCAGGGGCACTCCAAAAATGGCTATCAATTCACGAACTTCTTCCAGTACAGGTGAAGTCTTGGAAGTGGGTGAAGCACTTACAAATGTGAACTCTGGGAAAGAGTCAACCATCACTGAAATGATTTCCATTACCCTTCTCACTCTCAACGAAAAGCCCTACATGTTCCAAGTGAATAGTATGAAAGGGACGGGGGCATTTATGAATTGAAAAAAGAAACCCTGGCTTTTTGCCCACAGGTAATTTGTAGAACTGGCAGTGCAAACAAAATTTGATAAATTTTTTCACGAAGTTTCCCATTCTGTAACCTACGGAAAGTTGTCTCTGTTGAAAAGTGACCTAAGTCATCATGGTTGTCCTATCCGCCAACGACAGTTTTTTGGAACAAGCCAACGCCGCCAATGGTTAGTGAGCTTGAATACTCTTCCTGCTCTGAGATCATAATTATGAATGATATCCCTACTTATATTTCCAGACTCTAATTTTTTTCAACCTCGTACAATTTCCGATGTTGCTAGTGTCAAATTACTGGGTGAACAACTGGACTGCACTCTCACCTGGACATTCCATGTTCAAGAGCTCAAAAGTGAATTATGTACTGTACTTTTTGTCCTTCGTCAAATAAAAAATATAGTCAGCTTCAGCGCACAGAAAACAACATATTCTCATCTCTTTCATTCTCTCATCAGTTATACTGTCCTTCTCTGGGGTAATTCTATTGGTGCAGTGAAGATTTTCAGATTACAAAAAAACGATGAGAATCATTGCCGATGCTGGCTCAGAGATCATTGCAAACCCATATTTATTCAAATGAGGATAAGGCACTTACCAAGCCTTAACTTGTTCAATGTTCTAATGGGAACAAAGAGAATGTCAAACTCTCTTTCGAAACCATCTGACATACACTTTAATAACACCAGGTATGCCGATAAAATTGGGACGAATTATTTTCGACTACGAAGATTCCTTGAAAAAAATTCTAGATTATGCGCTTTATAACAACCTAACCGCAGAAAATAAAAATCTTGGTTTGTCCATTTTCAAGAAAACTCTGAAGAACCATCTTTTGAGACACTGTTTCTACTCTGTAGATGAATATCTAATTCACTCACGAGGATCTCTTCAGGTTGGCTAATTGCATCTCATATCACTCCGATTTTACTGTCATGTTACATCGTTTAAATGCGTAATTTCAATATTTTATATGTGTCGTTTATATTTTATGATTTTATCTTACTATAGACTATAGACTATAGTCGGTTAACTGTATTTCGACTTACTTAAAACTTTTTTATGTTACATACCCAGTGAAATGAATTTCATTCTATTTTTTTCTATGCTATTCTCTCTTCTGCCATCATTTTTGTGTCATTCCATTCTACTGTGTAATCTACATCGGCATTGAGAATGTGTTCTGATAACTCGGAATCACCTGTCTGTCTGTTCCTGATGTACATCTTGTGTTCATCCTTTCGCACTTCCAAAGGTCGTGACGTTTCATCGATATATTTCTGACGGCACGAACAAGGAATTTGATAAATACACTGTGTTTTCTGTTGTGTTATTTGGTTTATTATGTGTCAGTATCGAACGTGAAGTCCTTTTGAATGTTGTTTCAACATTATACCTATTATTGCCGATCCGTTTTATCTTTTCAGACGAAAGAGGCACATAAGGTACAATGTTTGAAATAGGTTGTGTATTTTGTGTAGGTTGTAGGTCTCCATTGTGGGGTGTGTTTAGATTTTCAATTACTGTCAAAGATTTTCCAATAAATTTTTCTGGATATACATTTTCTTTGAATACTGATTACATAAAGTTGATCTCATAGTCTTTTTTTTTGAGTTACTGCAAAATTCAAACCATTTGCTATTCGAAGTTTTCTAAGGTTATTCGATACGCGGGATGATGATGTAGCATGCTGAAATTACACTGGACTCAATAACACCTTATTAAAACTGATGCAGACGGTGTAAACCTCCAAGAGGCAACGCCATCTGCTGGGTCTGCGTTGCCTCTTGGAGGTTTACACCGTCTGCATCAGTTTGCAGAGACTTACTTCGTAAGGAGTAGATAGTTCGAAATGTTTGTGTTCACAATCCAGCCAAGTATCACTGATGAGACCTGGTAGGTCGAAACAGCTGTCTGGCATTGGATTGTGAATGCGATCATTTCGAACATAGAAATTCTGAACACGTTATCAATTTGGCTTCTGTTCAATAGGTGGCCCAGCAGTACTTTCACTGCCCTAATTTGATGAATTCTATTCTTGATGAAGAGTAGAAATATTTTCTTGTTCCCTGACATTTCCGAATTTAAATAATCTACTAGAACCTGTACTGTTAGATGTCAGTACCCACCATGAAATTTTAATATTTCCGACCGAGAAGGGCCAGTCATTTTGGCATCCCTTTCTGTTCGGTTCGAAACGCGAACGACCGTGGGTCGAGATTAGTTTGTTCGACAAAAAGCATTTGATTTTGAGTCTGAATTTGCTCGATTTATCTGTCTTTCACCGACATTAATGCGAATGATTTTATGAGCACTGTTTCTGGATGTTCCAGGAAAAGATTCATTTAATTATGATCCTCCACATTCTTGAAATAGACTTATATGTTCTTCAGATAATTGTTAAGTTTGAATTTTCCATGTGAAATTGCATTTCATTTCAATTTTCCGTGTTATACGATCGTAACAGAGCTGAACAAGCGGAGGTATTAACAATTAGATTGGAACTACTGGTGTAGAAGGTGAAACTTTTTGCGGAGATCAATTACCTCGACAGCAAACTGATATTATTTGCAGTCGACGCGCGTTTCGCTAACAAGGTTAGCGTCTTCAGGAGAAGAAAATCGATACAGACTTGATACAATTTTGTTCTCCTGAAGATGCTTACCTTGTAAGCGAAACGCGCATCGAGTGCAAATAACATAGTTTTGGAGTTAGGAGTGATTGATCTCTAAAAGAACGTTCAAGCTAAGGTATAGCAAAAATCACGTAAGAACATATCCCTTAATTATGGAAATCATTTCGTTTGATACTAATAACTTGGTCGCGTCGAGTGCAAGTGATATCGATTTGGTATTTGGTATTCGCCACATAGGAGTTCACAGTGTGATACTACTACTACTACTTCGAATATCCCGACATTCGTCCATCCTGCATAACCATTTGTCCTTGAATTGGTACCCGAATAACAGTAGAAATCTGTAAAATAAACAATATGGGGCTTCGATATTTTATGATTTTGGTTTTATCCCCAAATCAGGCAAATGAATGTCACACCGGATACTGCTAATACCAGCATAGATTATGTCTCTATGTGTGTTTCAAGGTTTACCAAATTCATAATTCATCATTATTATTGGTAACTTAGTTTTCCTAAGTATACCTCCTATTTATTTATTTTTTGTAACTTCAGTTCATTCCCTGAGTTTACTCCTTTTATTTGGAAAACTCAGTTTATTCCTTAATTTCAATCTTTTTACTTTCTTCAACTTAGTTTATTCCTCACGTTCAATCTTTTTCATTTCGTTCAACTGAGTTTATTCCCTAAGTTTATGTACGCCGTTGGTATATTTCCCAACATAACTAAATGTCTGAACCATAATCTCAGTTTGATCTCTTACTTGGGCAGTATTTCACTCACCAAACATCATCTCTTGTAGAGAACGGTTTTAGATGATCGACGCCAATAACTCAGGTGGTTAACTTTATAGCGTGTTCCATTTCGACATCTCTGAGAACCTGTCTTCCTTTCTATCTGTCATTTCCTGAACATTCCGCTATTCTGAAGGGACCTTTGTATTTCTCGATTAACTTGTTACTGTTTCCATCATTTTTGAAACTGGTAATTTCCACGAGAACCAATTCCCCTACACGGTACGTTGGAGCTAGTCCTCGTTTCCATTTCAAGGATCCGTTTTGCTTCTTGCGGTTCTGATATTTCAGCTACTTTTTATCTTAATTTAGTAACATCAATCGAAGGATGTTCATGGGTATGGTTCACGTAACGATCATTGCCTAAGTTCAACTGAATGCTCATTAAAACTTTGCTTGGTGTTGTTTTGATGGTTTTATTGAAGGTGCTTTTGATTGCTAGTTGGATATTTGGAATAATAGTGTCGCAATCGTCTGCCTCTATGTTGGCGACAGCGTCAATAACCGTCTTATTATACCGTTCCACTTATCCGTTTGCCCGCGGTATTGCGATGGAATTTCGGTAATGACGCATACCTTGTTCTTGTTGTTCGCAGAAAGTGGCGAATTCACGTGAGGGAAATGCTTTCCCAGCATCAGATATAATACGCAGGGGCACTCCAAAAATGGCTATCAATTCACGAACTTCTTCCAGTACAGGTGAAGTCTTGGAAGTAGGTGAAGCACTTACAAATGTGAACTCTGGGAAAGAGTCAACCATCACTGAAATGATTTCCATTACCCTTCTCACTCTCAACGAAAAGCCCTACATGTTCCAAGTGAATAGTATGAAAGGGACGGGGGCATTTATGAATTGAAAAAAGAAACCCTGGCTTTTTGCCCACAGTTAATTTGTAGAACTGGCAGTGCAAACAAAATTTGATAAATTTTTTCACGAAGTTTCCCATTCTGTAACCTACGGAAAGTTGTCTCTGTTGAAAAGTGACCTAAGTCATCATGGTTGTCCTATCCGCCAACGACAGTTTTTTGGAACAAGCCAACGCCGCCAATGGTTAGTGAGCTTGAATACTCTTCCTGCTCTGAGATCATAACTATGAATGATATCCCTACTTATATTCCCAGACTCTAATTTTTTTCAACCTCGTACAATTTCCGAGTCTTTAGCTTGTGCAGCCATCAACCAGTCACCTTCAGATATTCTCATTATGCAGTCCAGTTCAATTCTTTCAGTCGCTTCACAAGGATTGCGACTCGAAGCATCCACATGGGCCATTTGGTATCCAGGTTTATGAAATATTTTGAAATTGAACTCTTGCATATTCACAACCCATCTTCCTTTCCAATACGAGGATTTATATTTTGTTTTTCTATTGTATTACGAACTGCATTGCAGTCAGTATTAATAATAAATTCTGTGCCTAACAAATAATGTCTGAATTTCTGTAATACCGATATTATGGCTAATAACTCCAACTCGAATGAATGAAATCGTTTCTCATTCTCGCTAGTTTGTCGACTATAAAAAAAAAACAGGCTGTTCCCTCCTGTCAGTTACCTGAATCAATATGCCACCAATTCCATCTCTACTAGCGTCAGTATAAACGATTGTTTGCTCATTTTGATAAAAAATGCTAAGAATTGGTTTTTTTATTAGGATTTCTTCAAACTCGTCCACTGCATTACAGTGTGTTTCTGTTCATAGCCAGGAATTATCTTTTTCCAGCACATTGGTCAGTACACTAGCTTTCTGTGCAAACTCAACAATTGATTTTTTGAATCAGCTGACTAGTCCCAAAAATTGTAGTAATTTATGAATATTTTGTGGCATCGGAGAGTTTCGGACAGCTGTTATTTTATCATCACCAGGTCGTATACCTGATTCATCAATTTCATAGCCCAAGAAATGTATGCTATTTTTCTCGGTAGTGTAGTGGTTAGCATATCTGCCTATAAAGCGGAAGGCCGGGGTTCGAATCCTCGCCGGGCCACCGTGCTGGGTAATCGCACGTTAAAAGGTAAGGCCTCGTTGATCCATTGCTCGCACAAGTTTCGACTTCTGAGGGTTGACGTTCGTCAGCTGGTTAACGAAAACGAACAATTTTAGAACAAAATTTTAGAACAAAAAAACGAGCACTACTCAGGTTCAAGGTTGAATTATTTGTTTTCAAAATCTGTATGACTGTTTGCATAACTTCCATAGTTTCATCCTTAGTTTTGATGGCTATCAAAATATCATAAAGGTATACAATAATTTCCCCAAATCTGAAATTACCAAAAATAGTATGAACGGCCCTCTGAAAAAATACTGGTACATCACAAAGGTCAAAGGGCATACGGAAGAATTCATAGTGGCCGTCAGGTGTTACGTAAGCCGTTTTTTCGATGGAATTCGGATGCATTTGTATCTGATAATATCCCGACTTGAAATCTAGATATGTATAAGCCCGACAATCTTTTAGTCGGTCTATTAGATCTTCTATAGAGGGTAGGGGAGACTTTCCTTTCACTCTCTATAGTTGACACAAAGGCGTTTTCACTGTTTTTCTTATCGACCAATAAAACAGGACTAGCAAAAGGTGAACTGCTTCCACGAATTATACCTGCTTCTAACAATTCTTTCACCAAATTTCTTACGGTTTCACACTACTAGCAACTACTTTCGGTAAACTCAATTGAATTTTCATACAGAAGTTTTTGTTTCAGCCTAGTGACTCATGAGACGAAGCTGCACAATCTTTGTATTCTCGTAATAATTGTTCAATTTCTTGTACAGGAGGTTGTGACATTTTTAGGATGTTATCAATATTTTTTGAATAGTCATGTGCATCATTGAATGTTAACTCTTTCCCAAGTTCCTGGTAATTTATTAAAATATTTTCAGTGAAATTTCTCCCTATTATGCAGTGAGAGTCATTTAAAATGGTGTTGAGTACATAAAATTTAACTTTTCGTGAAAAGAAGTCAACATCAACATGTTCCCTTCTATTGCAAATATTACACCGTTTTTTATTGTAGGTTTTACATTCACTCTTTTTGTGCCCAAATTTACTGCAATGAAAACATTTTAGTAGGTTCTTATGTGATTTGAAATATGCATCACTGTTCTGAATAGCTCTTCTGTTAACTGTTCCAACAACCAAACTCAAATTTGATATATCCCTTTTGCTGGGCCCTGGTTGAGCATACGTTCTATCTCTAGGGTAACTGGCTAACTAATTTAGATCTGTAACTTTAGATGCACTCACTGCTGACGCAACCGTATCATCACCGATTGCTCCAACAATGAGTGCCACCTTGTCTGCATCAGAAAATTTAACCTTCAATGACTCTATCTTAGCTGGATTATCGAAATTAAAAGAAAAAAGAGACTCACCCTCTAAAGGTTTGAGGTTTGCAACGGTCATGAAAATTGGCCATGTATTTCTAACTGACTGGAATGTTGTCGACAGAACTTTTTTCCGTTTAGGCCAAGAGAAATTTTCCCAACCCACTTCCTTTTGAATGTCAGTTTGGAACCTCTATGAAGCAGTATTTTTCAGTTCATCCAGAGCCACAGATTTGGTCATATCGTCGTCCCAGTTGAAATAAGTTGCATGCTGAACAACAATATTCAACCAGTCTGTGATGTAATTGGACTTTGGATCAAACTCAAGAATGGTTATGAAACAATTTGTCTCATTATCACCTCTTCCACAAAAATAAAACTACGTGCGTCTAGTTTAGTTTTTCATTTCTATTGAAATGGTTCAAACTGATGATAATATCATGTCTGAGACGTTCGTATTCATTTCAGGAATGTTTTAATATCATGTTCCACATATTACAGAGACTGATCAGTTTGAAAATGTTTCGAGTGATATTTATATTGAGAAATGACGTCAACAGCAGGCTCAATGAGTCTGAATTAGCTAATTCCGACTTTTTACGTAGGAACTATCCAATTCAGAGATACTAAGTGGGAATCAGTTAATTTCATCAATTAGTCGGAATGAGCTAATTCCAATGTACATAAGTCTTAATTCGGACTTACTAAGCAGAAATAGAATAATTTGAATTCATTGGCCCTTCTGAGCCTGCGCACCAATCCATAACTTGACAAAATGAAATTTTTGTTAAGTTATTAATTTTTTACTGCCTGTATCGATTCCAACGGAAAAGTTCAAGGCATAAAAAATGTTGAAATTAATATTGGTCATACCATATACTTATATGAAATCGGTTAATCTGAAAAGCTCGACCGTGTGAGCAGGTGAATTCATGTTCAATTGATGATTTTACACACTGAATCTGGCCAGCAACTGTTTTCCGTTGATTTTCGAAGGCAACTGGTAGACACACTGAACGTATGAAAAACTATTATATTCCTTTTCCCTACCCTTCGCTGCCACCATCTGATAATATTGTTAAGATATATCCTTGGGGTTCGTTGATTGAAACTCCAAACAACACCAAACTTCTATTATTACAACTTTCTATCACAACACAATACACTCGCTCAAATTGCTCCGCTAACCTCCCAATGCTCGGTACTTAAACTCTCTGTACTAAAAATTCTACACACTTCTTGCACTTAAAATATATAATAACAAAGCTCTCTCCACTTAGTTCAACTAAACTCGCTTCACTTAGCTCTGAATACCTCCGCTCCGAATGAAAACACGTCTCCGCCGCGATGTCATGCTGTTCACATACCTGCGAACCTATGGAGAATCTTCAGAAGAAGCCTCGATGACGTGTCTCGAATTCTCCAAGCGAATTGAGGGTTCCTGGATAATGACGTTCGCTACGACGCGACTCTCATCTGCGTTTACGATCTGGCCATGGCCAGCGCTAGGACATTCGTAACATTATCCCTCTCTCGATTTTGATCGTCCCAATCAATCAACATCTCTTTATTCCCATTGTAACATTTTATTCTCTCTAGGTGTACGACTTTCATTTTTGTTCTAGGCCTACGTTGAGCCCTGTACATCACATCATTCATCCTACGACAGGGGTTGTACAGCCATACTCGATCTCCTTCTTGAAGTCCGCCAGTATTTGCCTTTCGATAGTGCCGCGCCTTCCTACTGTCAATGAGTTCCAGCATCTCTTGTTGTTTAGTGAATGGAACCCTTCTTGATGGTTTTTGAATCGAGTGGACTTGGCCAATGTCGACTTTTTGTTTGACCAAGTCAGACCATTCAGTTGTTTTTAACTCAGAGATGTCACCTCTACCCCCAACGCGACACCTGGCGGCTCTCAGAGGAATGGCTTGTTTTGTCTTCACCCGGGCTTGTCCGAAATCCAATGGCTGGTCAGGGGCTTTGTTCACTGTAGATCGAAGTCCTTTCTTAGCAGTTTTCGAAAATTGCTGTTTCGCAGGGAACTTTCTCTGTCCTGGAGTTGTAACCTCATAATCTCTTGCTCATTGTCGAATGGAAATCCATAGTCACCGACAAGTCCATTTCGAGTATAAATTCATCTTTTATATCTGCTACATAAACTCTATCTGTGATGGTGAGTCGCCCAAGAATCAACGTAATATCAGCCTCTCCTCGAATAGGTGCGTTTTCCCCAGTGACTATCCGAATCACAACGTTGGATGGAATAGTCTTCACGCTGTCTGGCCGAAGGATGTCACGGCGTACCAGAGAAACTGCTGCACCGATGTCTATGGTGGTCTATTTCATTCGATGTCCCTGGAATGGTGAGCCTCTCAGATGTTCTTTCAAGCCTGTTAACACTGATGACTCTCGATGACCTTTACCTCGCAGGTGATTGCGAACTTGGCGGCGTCCTGGCAGGTGAGTTGGATAGTAGATGGAGCTATGACAGTATGACGTCAAAAACGCCTGTTTTCCCATGTTAAATCCCATAAGGAAATCTAAGGTCCGAGCTGGTAATTTTTGTCTCCTTCTCATGGTTCGCATCCAGGCTAAATTTCTAGCGTGCTTCGCATCTCCGCTGAATGGGACCCATCCGCCGATAAGGTAGATTTCTACTTTACCCGCCACATACCCACATACCTGCCTCGAGCTGGTTACCGTATGAAAAAGCCTTCGCCGCCAGTGAGTCTCGAACCCTCAATCAGCTGCTTGTGACGCAGACGCGTCAGCCGAATAGGCTGTTTCACCTGTTAAAATTGTAGGTAGTGGATATGATGAGCCGGCAATGAACACCGCCGCGCACCGACAACACGCGGTCAGGTGAGTTATAAACGTACTGTAGGTATTCGACCTTTATTTGTCAACAGATTATTCGATATTTGCTTAAAGAACGTTGGCGATAGATATATGACGTCACCACATCAGTTGATGAATGCTCTGGGACCCCGAATGAAAAATGATTTTCAAGTTCGTTCTTCAGACGAAGTCACGTACAGGCGATACCGCGCGACGAATTCCAATAAAAAATCTTGAGTGAAAGCAGGCGCCTCCAAGTCCTCATGCGTCTTTATATTGAACTAGAAAACTCAGTTCGTTGAGAATGAACAGGATAGCTGTTTACATCTATAGATCATCCAGAGCTCGCCTCTCAACCACAGTATAGGATTCGACTCTTCGAACTCTACATCACACAGAAATTCAATAGTCCCATTCAACGATATATCAGAAATACTGCGAACGATCTCAACGAATACACATGCCATCACAAAAATGATTTGAATCCCGCAAAAGCGAAATCGATTCAAGCGTCCGCATTCCACAGCTATGACATCATCCGACGAGTTCAAACAAGTCTCAGAGTTGGTTGACTACATATTGATATGGATCAGAGTACTCAGCGCAACTCTCTTGCTGTAAACGCGTCAGGCGTCAAACGGAGACACGTCGATCGAGCGCATAAGGTGAAGAACTTGGCGAATGCGACGGTTCAATCGATGACATATCTTAGTGCATCATGCGAAGAACTTGTCTAACGCTACGACTCAATTGTTAACATCCAATTGGAGACATACCAATCATATTGAACATGTCAACCTCAGGGTGTTAGGTGGGAGAACTTTCCGAACGCGGCGGTTCAATTGGGAACATGCTTATCATATCAGAGACATCTACCTGAAAGCGCCAGGCGCAGACCTTGCAGAACAGTACAGCACAACTGAAGACATGCCGATCAGTATCAGGTGAAAAACTTTCCAAACGCGGCGGTACAATGAAGAAATGCCAATTATAGCAAAGGCAACTACCTGACACGATGTTTCAATTGATGAAATTCTATTCACATCAAACACGTATGCCTCAGGGCGTCAGTTGGAGAACTTGCCAACGCGGAGGTTCAACTGGAGACATACCAATCATATCAAAGTCGTCTACCAGAGGGTGTCAGGCAGAAAGCTTACCGAATGCGAAGGTACAATTGAAGACTGTGGCATAAGAATTAACTTTTCAGCTACCGATAATGCAGATGATCCACCCAATCAAATATCTTCCGAATGTTTGTATTTTGAACGTCTGGGTAGTGAAAATTTCATTTATTTTCAGATAGAATATTCGTTGGGATCCACCTTGTCTGAAGGAATTTTTTTTCAAATTGCAGAGAAATATCATTATAACCATGAGTCATAACAATTGTAAAATGGAATTACAGGGCCATTAAAGGCAATGTGTTAAGTATTATTTCGAAAATAAGTAGCCGTTACTTGGGACTTTCCCTCATAGATATCTTTCAAATTCATGACCATGATTTTGGTGGTCGCGTACAAAGCTGCAGGTGTCTACCACTCGCTGTCAATGAAGTGAGAGACAATTCTTCGACTTTTGTGTTTCAATGGTCTACTGTAAGGACCTAATCGTTCCGTTTCTGCGCTCTGATTATTACAGAACGGTAGAATTTATCACATTCCAATAGCCGAACTCTGGGGGTCACGTATCTTAGTAACTTTCCCGCGTCAATTCAAACTGCCCGGATGTTTCAAGTTTGACTGATAAAGGTCACTGTTTCCGTTCGTGTTTCTGCGTCGGAATGATTTCTAGCATCTAAAGTTTTTTTGTACAACTTCATGATCGAGTCGAACAGGAAGTTTTTCTTTCCTAAGATGTCTGTGAAAGTTGGCGAAATGGCGAGATTTCGAAATTCATTCCTGTTTTGGTTGTCGAGTGTGAAGGGCATCCTGTCAGGAGGTGAGTTCGTTTTTTCATCACTAGAGCCATTTTTCAAGTCTGCCATTTTCTATTTCATAGATTTGAGGGCCTACCTCTGGTCCACGCTCTTCTGGTGGTCCACGGTGTCCTGGTAGCCCACGGTCTTCTTGAGATTCAGATTGTTCTTGTGGCCAACGCCGTTCTGGTGACTTACGCTGTGCTGGTGGTCCAAACCTTCTTTGTGCTCCACCCTTTTTTTGGGGTTAACAGCATTCCTGTGGCTGACTACTTCTTTCCGGCTCACGTTCTGCAAGTCAGGGGCTATCCTGTCACAACACTCCGTTGTGAAAACTGCAGTCGATGTGTTGCGTACCAGTCTTACTTTCTGGGAGGGGTACTCGTCCCTTCTCGGAATATCACCACCAGGAGCACCGATCCAAATATTACAACGATATCCAATGTTACAACCATTATTTTCAATTTAGTTATCATATCATTCATATTTTCATAATATCCTCAGAGGAGGTATGATCAATTTGTGCACTTACTATGGTTCTGTAGTGGGGAAAGAAAAGGAATTCTTTTAGTTCTACATGTATTCGAACTCATCGGGTATTACTCTCTTGATTTGAACAACGATTTGTCCCTCCTGATTATCTAATCGCATTAGAAAATTCCTGATTTCACTGACAGTTCAATTGTATATTTGTGAAAAAGTAATAAACCCATTGAACACAGTTTGAGTCCACAAGTTTGCTTTCAATAATCACGAAGATATCTTCATGTAAACACCTTTCATTATTTCTCTTAGTTTCCTTCTGAAACGAACTAAGTGGCGCTCACCTGGCCACTCGGCAGAATGCTAGCTCAAGCCACTTATTCTACTGAGAAAGAGCTGCCGGTGCATTTTGCGTTGCCTACCCTGTCAATCTTCTACTAGAGTTCTAGGGAGTGCGACAAGACATGCCAATTATATCAAAGACGACTTCCTGAGTGCGTCAGGCGAAGAACTTGATGCACAGGACGGCTCAATTGATGACATTCCAATTATATGAGACACGTTCAACTGGATACAACCATATCATATCAAAGACGTCTACCAGAGGGTGTCACCCGGAGAACTTACCGAACGCGCCAGTTCAATCTGTAATATACCAATTATTTCAAACGAATACCTGAGTGTGTCAGGCGAAAATCTTCCTGAAGTAGTCTGTTCCAGACAACACCATGTTGCGTCCAAAATCAGCAATATAGGGACTCACTTCTGTCGTCTCGTGCTTGGAAGTGCGAATTGCACAAGAAATCTTATCAAGATTTGCATCCCATGATCGATGATTATCGGACACATACATAGCTAGCATTGTTTTGAGAGTTCGATTCACTCTCTCAGTCGGGTTCTCTCTGAGATGGTAATTGGCAGTGAATTAAATACGACTTTTATATCTTTCCACAAATTTTGAAAACTCTCTACTACGGAACTGCCCTCCTTTATCGCAATTAACAACTTTGTGTACCCCAAACAAAAAGAATACATTACTCTCTATTTTGCAAATTGTCGCATTGGCAGTGGCCTCCCTGAGAGGGAAAACGTGTAAAAATTCTGTAAGGTAATCCGTCACTACAAAGATAAAACAATGGCCATGTTTCGACCGAGACAGAGGTCCCATCAGATCAGTTGAGATCATCTCCCAAGGCCGAGATACCTTAGGATGTGATACGATCTTATCTACCGGACCATCTCGAGATACTTTATGTGCCGAGCAGATCTTACACTGACGTACAAATTTGGCCACATCTTGTCTCATCTTTGGCCAGTAATGATTTTCACATACCGTGGCATGCGTTTTGTAAACTCCGGTGTGGCCAGATGTGGGGGGATTATGGGCCGCCTCTATAATTCCATTGCCATCACCTTTGGGTACAACGAGCTTTCATGAATCTACATTGGGAGTCAATTTAGGGTAATCCGAAGGAACATGCTTCCACAATCGACCAGCAGATTCTCTCCAAGAGACAAATTCCAAAGGGTTTTTCTCTATCCTGTCTCTAATCGACTGATACCATTTATCCTCGTCCGCAGTTCTGAAAAGGAATTGATCTCGAGGACTTTCAGCTAAATCTACTATAGGGTGTCGGGGGCAATGTTATCCTTCCGCTTGCGGTGGACTACTTTGAAATTATTTCGTTGGAGCCTTACCGCCCAACGCGCCAACCTGCCATTCAGATCCTTCAGAGTCTGTAACCAAAGGAGACTGTAGTGATCTGTCACCACCGTGAATGATACTCCTTTCAAGTAGGGTCGCAATTTTTTCACGGCCCAGAGAACAGCGAGACACTCCCGCTCCCGTAGTGGAGTAATTATGCTCCTGCCTGGTAAGACATCCACTCAGATAAGCAATGACCTTATCACCTTCCGGATAGGGCTGGGACAGAACCGTGCCATTCCCATAGCCAGAAGCGTTTGTTTGCACTATGAAAGTCTTGGAATAATCTGGACAGCTCAGTATGGCGGAAAATACATTCGAACACCCTCTGTTCATTTTTGCGAGTGAAAAATCTCACTTCGCTAGGGAAACAAGAGTGTATATTTCGACCCTAATAACTGAAAATGTCTGTGTATGTGGGGGGAGGGGGTGCGTGCCTGCCTGCCTGTTTGTGCAATTCTTCATATATACAACATTACACCCCGTAATATGTACGATCAAGATTCTGGACTTGATCCATCAGAATCCATATTCAAACACACAGATATTATGCTATTCAGGAACGACTGTCTGATGCAGTATGGATTGATCATAAATAGTCGCCATAAATGCTCTGCGATTGAGCCACAGCTGAAAAACTGCTACACTGATAATTCAAAGATGAATAAAGGGATGAGAGTGGGGGTAACAGGGCCAGGATTAAGGCTTTCAGAACCACTAGGAATAATTTTTACCATGTTTCAGGCAGAAATGCATGCTATAGACATCTCTGCTCCAGAGTGACTCACTAGATGTACTTGCGGTGCGAATATCCACATCATATCAGAGAGCGAGGTAACATTTAAGAGCCCCCAAGTCGTAAATTTGCGAGTCGAAACTAACTTGAAACTGCAAGAGTTCCTCAAGACAACTGGCACTAGGAAATCAAATCAGTTTTATGTTGGTACCAGGTCACGATGGCATCAAAGGAAATGAAGATGTTGATTTCTTTCTCAAAGAATAGGCAAACGCCCCTATTCATGCACCGAAACCTTTATGTGGTCTTTCAAAATGCCACATGAAGGAGGAATTCTGCCGATGGGAACTTGATCAATTAGAACGTCACTGGAACAGAGTCCCTGGACAAAGATAAAAAGCTGAACACCTTTCAGGGTTGAATGAAGAGACCTCAAATCAGTAACTGGGCTGAAGAAAATATGCAAAGTTTGCAGTGAGGAGTGCTGATACTGCGTCATTGCTGCCAAAACTGCAAAACATCTGCTTTGCGAGTGCCAAGCTCTGTTCTGTGAAAGGCTCAGGTTCCTAGAACGGATATTGTTACCTTTCAATACAAAGAAAGCCCACTGGAATCTAATCAACTTCATCAGAAGCCTCATCATCTGGAGCCATGAATAGATAAGGGTCACGTACAATTATTGATCTCACAGGTCGCAATACTGGGAGGTTCAATGCTTATGTGGTCTCGGTAGTGTAGAGGAAGCACGTCTGTCTGCCTATAAAGCGAAAGACCGAGATACAATTTTCTGTCTGACCACCGTCGTGGGATTCACACGTTGGAAGGTGACGTCTCGTTAATCCATCGCTAGCACAAGTTTCGACTTCTGAGGGTTGACGTTCGTCATCTGCTTAACAGAAAGAACTCTTTCTTGAGCAACCCTCTACAATCTACAATTCACAATCTAGGATAATTGATCTCTTGTTGAAAGTTTGCCACGCTCTCAGGGTCGTTGCGTAAACAACTCAAATTTGGCATAAGAGATGTTAACCCAGCTAGCTCCTGTTCAAATCAACATAACTTATCACTCTATCACTAAAACTCAAAAAGGAAGGGGGGCGCCACGTGATTTGATTAATTCTTCAGGTTGAGACTTTGCAGAAGTGATTGGTTTCTAAAGGAAAACCTAATCACAAAACTTCCTTTTTTCCTAGATTTATCTGTGCGGATTTCGATGTCAATCTTGTATTGTGCATTGAAATAAGTCACCAAATTGAAACAAGGGCCGGAGTCAAAGTAAACAACAACAATAAAAAAATGAGTTCTCTATTATATTTCTCACAGCATTGTGAATGGTAACTTCTGCAAGTAATATGATAGTATCAATAAGAAAATAACAGAATATATTTGAGTTTTAGCGTTGGATTGGAAGATTTTCGGTACATATACATATAGATATACACATAGATAAAATAAGGACCGTACCTTCGTCCCAAAAATATACCCGGGATATAGACATCTAGACCTTTGGCTCACACTCAGTATATGGTTATTAAAAAAAATGGTATTCAACGGATCGTTACTTGTGAGATAATACAATAGTATTTTTCCAAACTGTTGAGAAATATTTTCTAAAGTAATAGATGTCCTTCAAAATTGGATAACGATTCGGACTCCATTAAAACTCCAAATAAATCATAAAATTACGGATAGTAACTGGTGAGATAATATAATGGTACATTTCAAAATAGTTCAAGAATATTCTCTGAAGTAATGAATGTCCTTCAAAATTGCATAATGTTTCGTACTCAATGAAAATCTTGAAATATCGATTATTTGAACAGCAGAAATATTCCGAGTGAATCATGAAAAAGGGAGACTAATGGGTGATGGCACAAACACAATTTAGCTGTCGGGCTGACTCAGAATTCTTATTCGCCAGGGGATGACGACGAAGGGAACAAATTATTACTCGGGCGGCAATATCAAAAATTCTACAACGCTTTGGTGCTCGTTCGACCTGGCGAGGTATTTCCGAAACTCCTACCCCGATAAAAGAACCCTAAAAAAAAACAGTTCATAAAACTGCATTAGGACGAAAAAAAAAAAATGAGAGTAAACAAAATGGAGGAGAGAAAGAAGCAGGTACTTACAGGTAGTTCGAGAGAAAAAAAATCCTTCTAGAAGATCAGACCTTTCAGATGAATGTTCACACTGTGGCAAAACAACCCATCCTGTCCGGATGGAGATTGGTGTCACCTAAATCGTACGCCATTGACCCGTTGGTATTTCAAAACATAATTGTTTCCTGATCGTTCGATCGGTTGTGACTTTTCATACAGTATAACATTATGGTTGGTTGCCTACCTTGTGGTGGTTCCGTTATTCGCGAATATAATCTCGGCGCTCTGTCCGAGTTTTTGTTGAAATTTCAAAAAACAATCCTGATACCGAAATAACAGTTTTTGCTTCGGGGGTTCGGACTTTTTGATCTGTGTGTTCGAAAGGAATGATATGAAGTAGTTCAAGTCCCAATAATTATGATTTGAACCTTTTGGTTTTATGCTACTACATATAATATTGTTGAATATTTTATTTGCTGCCGCCTGGTCAATATTATAGGTAGGTTTGAGGTAGTGTATGATTGTTTGTTTGTCTGTTTTACCACTTGGGTTTGTACTGAGGTCAATATTATAGTTGTAGACTCCGCACAAATAAAACATCTTTGCCTGGAGTATTGGGTATTGTTGTAATTCAGTTTTCAAAATCCCTCCTGAAAAGACAAAGCGCCCTGAGATAACTGTTTCAACACAATGTGACGACCAACAGGTGGAACTGAATTCATATTCAATAAATCATCTATCACTTGGCTAAAAATATGAAACGTACTCCAAATTACAACTTGAGGCATAGAAAATCACTCGACTACGAGAGAATGCATCTGGGAACACTGGACAGTGAGTCATCTGGAAATGAAGGAAGGGGCGAACCAATTACTAGTAATAACCAAGGAAATCTGCAAAAGATACAAAATACTACAAACCCCCAATCGAAAGGGGCTGTTCCAAAAGTTTTGCAAGTTAGAAATCGGACCTCTATCACCGATACATTGAGAGACATTAGAAAAAATAACGATCTACCCCCCCATATTTCTTATGAAATGCCTGGCAATGGAGCGGGAGCATATAACCAAGGGGCAACTCCTATTATGGAGACAACTCCTAATTTGGGTCCACCCAACAACCTGCAGCCTAGGGTGAACCCATCTTTACGAACCCTACCACAGGATAGAAATAATTATAACCATTTTGTAGCTCCAGAGTCTCAAAACCTCACTCATTTTGTCACTGAAATAGTTTCTGAAGTGTTACAGTTACAATCCACTCATAGTATTAATAAAAATGACTTAGGTGATAACAGCAAAAAACCTGATAATTTATCTTTCAACTGTGTTAGGCCAGGCTGCAATAATTGTTCAGGGTTTCAGAATTCAAGTAATGACAATTACAATAGTAGAAATGATAATTTTTCTCTCAGTGATTTGATGAAGCTTCTGCCTCCTTTCAGTGGAGATAATAACATACAGCCTTTGGAGTTTTTACAAATCTTGGAAGGAAGCATTGACCTTAGAACCGTTCCATTCAGTGGAATCAAAATCCTACTGAATGGCTGCTTTAAAGATTCCGCAAAATTATGGTGGAAAGCTTTTTCTGATTTTTGTGATACGTATGAGGTTTTCAGAAACGCTTTCATTGCTAACCACTGGCACCCTGGAATTCAAAATAAAATTAAATCACAACTGGAAAGTGCTAAACACCTCCAACCCCCTTGAACCCCTGCTGAACTTATCGCAGTTTTAGCTCCTCATTTTCCACCAAATGTTGCAGGGTCATTACTGGGTGCTAATAGTTCGACAGAGACTGTTTCAAGATTACGTCATGCAGACAATTATTATGAAAATTATTCTAAAAATTATAAGGGGTCAAATTTGAAGGATACAAATCTTTCTTACACTAGGCCAACTGGGGTAAACAAACAACTTGATCAGGGAAAAAAGCCAAATGACAGGTCCAAATTTGAAAATAAAAATAAAACTTGGGATAACGGTAGTAGACATAATATTTCTCATTTGGATTTTAATGAAATCAACTCTTCGGGAAACGAGAAACACTCTCACATGTAAGCTCGGATGTGAGAGCGATTATGAAACGGGCTCATGGGACTATTTCAAACAACCACCTAGAAGAACTTTTGGAGGAATGTGACTTTGACCACACATTACCTGACTGCAGGTCACCAGTTATTGCAGTAAATTTGTGTGGTTATAAATTTCCCACATTTGTCGACAGTGGCAGCACAGTGTCTGCAATATCAGAGGATGTTTGGTCACAGTTAGGAGATTGTCATCACAAGATTCCTCATTTCAAACCAACTGGCGTTTGGGTAATAGGAGCCTTCGAATCCAAATATTAGAAAGTGTCGCTTCAAGCGCAACTTGAGCTCAAATTGGAAAACACTGATTTTTTACAAGAATTCCTTGCAATACCGGAGTTATCTCATCCTGTCTTGTTAGGGTGTGATTTTTGCGATCATTTCAGGCTAATATAGACTTGTCAAGGCGTACTATAACGATGAAGGTTCGTTGTCAAGAATTGAGAGTTCCTGAAGTGAAAAGTTCAATCCTAGAGCCTCTCAATTTGTGTGCTGTGTCAATGAAAAATCCAGACCTACTTCCAAGTGCCAAACTGTCAGAAACAAAAAAAATATTCTCACAAACTGTTGATGCCGTTCCACTACCTGAAAAACATCGAATCAATTTTAATTCTTTGTTGAATTCTTATGCAACTCTCTTTTCGGATAAACCTGGCCGCACTGATGAATATGTGTATTCGATAAAACTGACTGATGAGTCAGAGTTCTTCATAAAACCCTATCCTATTCCCATGGCACATACAGAAGCGGTTGAAAATGCTTTAACGCAAATGGAATCCTGGGGAGTAATCAAGAGGTTTTCGACTAGCTACATTTCACCATTGGTAACTACCTTGAAGAAGGACCATACAGTACGGGTTTGTCTCGATGCGCGCAGGTTGAACTCGGTTATGGAACCTGACTACGAGCTACCTCGTCCCATGGGGAAAATAATGAAAATGATGGCGGGTGAGACGATTCTTAGTACACTGGATCTGACTCATTCCTATTGGCAGTTCCCCCTGAAGGAAAAAGATCAGAAATTTACCGGGTTCATGGTAGTTACCAAGACTTACAAATTTTGTGTTATTCCTTTCGGGATCAAGACAGCAGTCAGTGCCTTCACTAGAGGTCTCGACCTTATATTAGGTAAAGATTGTGAAGGATTTGTTATCACTTATGTTGACGACATTTTAGTCATGAGTTCCTCTGTGGAAGAGCATTCTACCCACTTGCAGAAGGTGTTCGAGCGCCTAAGCGGAGCAGGTCTAACCTTGAAACTTACCAAATGTCATTTTTTTCTGACAGAAATCACTTACTCAGGTTATGTGCTCAGTTTCAGTGGCGTACGCCCAGACCCACGACGAGTTCAGGCTATTAGGGATTACATTCGTCCCCGAATTACCAAGGAGGTCCAAAAGTTTCTGGGAATTTGTCAGTATGACAGAATGTTCACCCATAGATTTTCTGAACTAACTGCTCCTCTTAGCAATCTGCTGAAGAAAGCTTCTAAATGGAAATGGGGTCCGGTTGAGGAAAAGTCCTTCCACGACGTCAAAACCCACTTACAGAATGAGGTTCTGCTTTATCATCCTGACCCGAAGCTGACTTGGCATGTGCAGTCTGACGCGAGTGATGTAGGGATTACCGCACTGCTGTTCCAGATGGTTGGGAATGAACGACATGTCGTAGCATATGTATCACGTTTGTTGTTAGGAAGAGAGCGCAAGTATGGTGCGTTCGAAAAAGAAGTCCTGGCGGTCCTTTGGGCTTTTCAGAAGTGGAGTGTTTATTTATTAGGAGCTACTTTCGTTCTGCACACTGACTGCAATGCAATCACTTATATACACACATGCAAAGGATAACCAGATGGGCCCTGGCCTTATAGGGATTCTCGTTTCAGGTAGAGCATGTTCCTGGGCACCAAAACGTAGAAGACGCACTATCCCGTCACGCATGTGTTCGCTTTTCTACTCCAGAGGATAATTGCTCCACCATTTTTGCTTTGCTGCAGCTACCGTCTTTGTTCCAAAAGACACTATCGAAACTGGGGTATCACCAATCGCAAGATGAGAAACTATCCCAAATTCGGACCAATTTGGCTTCGGATGACAAGCTCTAGCGCTTGTTTGTTATTTATAAAGGATTGTTGTACAAACGTGGTCCCGATGAAAATACCTTTTGGTTGTGCGTCCCGAAGCAACTCGTAACTGACCTCGTGGAAGAGTTCCACTGTGCCATAGGGCATTTCGGAATATACAAGACTTGGGTGGCAATGAGACAAAAATTGTGGTGGTCGAACATGCACTGCGGAATCGAAAAGGTACTTTAGTCTTGTGACATTTGTCGAAGGGCAAAAGCGTCGGCTTTGCCTGAACCTGCACAAATGCAAATTGTTCCAACAGACAAATCCGATATAATAGTCACTGACATCTATGGCCCTCTGATTCGTAGTCGTAGAGGCGCCACATACCTCTTGGTGGTCTATAATCTATTCACCAAGTTAGTGGAACTGTACCCTTTGAAGAAGGCAACGTCCAGGGCAATGCTCAATCGACTGTTCAAGGAATATTCTCTACGCATGGGAAGCCGAGGAGAATTTTGCAAGTTCATGGCACGCTGTATACTCCCCGCATATGGAGGTCTACCATGGCAGACGCAGGAATTCAGTTGATTTTTTGTTCTGTGCGACACCCTTGTGCAAATCCGTCCGTGATAGTGATGCGCGAATTAGGTCGACTTTTCCGAACGTACTGCAACGAACAACACTCCCGGTGGGCTTGGGAGGTGTCTCGTTTTGCCGAATTTTCAAATGGGGATATCCATGAATCCACTGGATACACTCCCAAAGAACTTCAACTCGAGATTGAGCCTTCACCTCTTCTGTCTGAATCATATTGTCATCCTCCTGCAACTAGCCAGTCGCCGGCTACCACTGCTCAAAAGCTGGTGTGAGCAGAGGCTAGTTTACGTGGTAAAGCTGCCCGAAGGTCAGTCAATTATCAACAATTTTCTGTGGGAGATCTTGTCTTGCTCAAGGCCAATAACACTTCTTCATCATTGAAGTCGGATACCAAAAAAATTCCACTATTGTTTGAAGGGCCTTATAGAATGAAGAAGAAGATCAGTCAAGCCACGTACGTTCTACAACACACGGAGGGAAACAAAGACAGGGAAATGTTCCATACCTCTCACCTGAAGTTATTGCTAATGTACCAGCTTCAGATCCATGATATCACTCTCGCCGAAGCTTTGGGTGCAAGTTGTAGCAAAACAACCAATCCTGTCCGGATGGAGATTGGTGTCACCTAAATCGTACGCCATTGACCCGTAGGTATTCCAAAACATAATTGTTTCCTGATTGTCCGATCGGTTGTGACTTTTCATACAGTATAACAGTATGGTTGGTTGCCTACCTTGTGGTGGTTCCGTTATTCGCGAATAAAATCTCGGCGCTCTGTCCGAGTTTTTGTTGAAAGTTCAAAAAACATGATACCGAAATAACAGTTTTTGCTTCGGGGTTCGGGCTATTCGATCTGTGTGTTCGAAAGGAATGGTTTCTTCCAATGATATAAAGTAATTCAAGTCTTAATAATTATAATTTGAACCTTTTGGTGTCATGCAACTACAAATAATATTCTTGAATATTTCATTTGTTGCCGTCTGGTCAATATTATAGGTGGGTTTCAGGTAGTGTATGATTGTTTGTTTGTCTGTTTTACCACTTGGGTTTGTACTGAGGTCAATATTATAGCTGTAGACTTCGCCGAAATAAAACATCTTTGCCTGGAGTATTGGGTATTGTTATAATTCAGTTTTCAAGATCCCTCCTGAAAAGACAAAGCGCACTGAGATAACTTTTTCAACACAACACTGAGAACCAGTACAAAGGCCTTATTCAACCAGTGAAACTATTTATAATCCCCTTCTGGGTGGAGTAAAATTCAATGTTCAAGTTAGTTTCACCTCATCTCCTGGAACTTAGAGTATCACCTTCAACCACGCCAAGTCAATCTGCCCTTTTTCGTATTCGAGTCGAGTCTTGGGATAAGATTGGAGGGGACCGACCTCATACCAATCATACCAACTGAATGGGTCAACAACTTCCTAAACGAATAACAACAATGAGTACTTGCCCATTATCGGCCCAGAGGGGCCGCTAAGAGACATCCTCGGAAATTTTAAAGACAACGGAATTAGGATGGGAATCACGATGAACCACACTAGGAACTGTTAAGGTTCTGATGCTATCTAAAAAGAGGTCTAACCATATTTGAGATCAAAACAATAAACAAACAAAATTATAAATGAGAATATCCTTTCACGGCGCTCATGGCAAGTTATCTCTACGGCCCATACGGAACCGATTTTTGGGTACATCAATGAAAATTAAATACCTGAAGGTGACAGATTCCGTAGATCGCAAATCATAATAATAAAATCAGATTGTTCTCAGGATAGGTTAGTTTATGATTTCTTATGAAAGACTGAATATTTCATCCAAATAGATATATTTAAAGATGTAAAGGGTCCCAATATATACAGGTTAGTTCATTTCTACTGTATTTGTGGTGTATGATAGAACTTATTTCATTGTAGCTTTTCTGATGGTGAATATCCGATGGCAAAAATTAGATAATAGATTCTTAGGGTTAATCATCGATACAAAGTGAGTTCAAATGGTGTGCACTGTATTCAAAAAAATAATTCGTTGACTTTGTAGCAGATTTATTTGCCTAACGTAAAGATATAACATGTATTTATAGTTACCTAGTTTGCCCTGTATTCGGAAGCCTGAGAAGTTAGTTGCCTACACGGTAGTACTGCGCGTCTATTGCTTTGCTCGATAGAGGACGCCACGCCTTCTACTTTTGCGGAAAAATGTTTTTATTCGAATTGCAAAAACTATAAAAATTCTTGAACGAAATTATCTGCGTCTTCGCGTCCTGTTTAGTGCTGATTTCTCAGACTATGAATTTGCTCGGGGCATTTTCTATAGCAAAATCTCGAAGATTCAGCTTGTCCCCTTTTTTTGTAGGTAAGTCGCATCATGTAAAAGTGAACTGGCTGTAATCTTCCAAATATTGTCATATTAAATCATATGATATACTTTGTTTTCCAGATTCGTTAAAATTCAACTAGTCTAACAAAGCTCATGTCACTGGGCATACTCTGCCATTTTGTTACTGCAAAGTAAATTAGTAATGACCGTGATTTTATATTCGTGTGAAATCGAATTGTTAGTTTTTGTAGCTATTGATGAAGAAACTGTTCCGATGTGGTGACTAAATATATTGCGGTTAAGGAGACCAAAGGCTTTTGATCCAAGAACCCACAAAAACCTCGGAAATCGCGCCGTTTTGGCTCCCAACGTGGGGCACAAATAGTTCTTTGGTTCCTGATCAACATGGTTCTGGAGGAAACACCACCATACCAACTCCGGAGCAAATGACCACAGGCAACTCTTCCCGAAAACCAGCAACATACATCACAGGCTGGCAGAGAAGGTGCAGCAAGGCTTTCTCTGGGAAATGCACCGAACGTGAACGAGCTAACATTTCTCAACCTCCACACGTTATGGCGGATGGTAATACTGGGTTACCTTTCTCATCTCTGCAGCGGACAGTATACCAGCCGCCCGGATTCCAGGATTTTGTACCACCGGAAAGCGCAGGTACCATTCCATCGAACAATTCTGAAAAACTTTCAACTGATTTGTCAAATAACCCTTTGAGTGATTTTCAACGAATGAACATAAATTCAAATGAAAGTTCGCATGAAATGAACACAAATTTTGTTGATATAGATATTTCTAGTATGGATATGCGCAAAATTATCGAAATGACAAATTACAAATTATCATGAATATCATGCAGAAGATGAATTTTTCTAACTCTGTTAATACTTTTCCTCAAATGGCCACCCGTTCTCAAACAAGGTTACAAAATTCTTTTCAGAATCAAGATTTTCACATTCCACGTTGACACGAAAAAAGCATCAACAATGTTACTCATAATAGTCAGGGAAATTGTTTGTATAATTTAGGTACCAGTACAGTGCAAAATTCTTTCGGAAATGATGTTGAAAATTTGCGAATGCTACCAAAGTTTGCAGATGATGGAAATTTACACCCAGTAGATTTTTTTAAATTTTTAGAATGTTTTATTGATATTAGTAACGTCAATATGAATCCATTTTTTTGTATGCCCATACTCTGCAATTCCTGAAGTTGGTTGGGCACAACTCGAAGATTTCAAAAATGAAATTCCATGTTTCCTTAATAAAAAAGTGACAGCACAAATGCAAATTATTTTCGAAATTGAATCCAAACTATTTACCCATGAATTCCTTTTGATACCAGGTTTGGCTGTTCCTATTTTTTTGAGAGTGGATTTTTTGAAAGTTCATTCTGGTTCAGTGGATTTGGAAAAAAGTATCATATCTCTAGAAAATGGCACAGATAAAGTTATTGCAAATTGAATTATATCACCACACGGTTTGAAAAATGATTTGCCATTGAATATTTCTACTATTGTGAACGGTTCAGTGAATAGATACTCACCAGTTCATGATCTTTTTAATGTGTGGGAACCGTTTAATATAGAGTCCCTCGTTTCGTCTCATGTTTCGTCCTCTTCTGAAAGAGAAAAATCAAAAATTTTATTATCAAATTTCAAAACAGTTTTTTCAAATGTTCCTGGAAGGACGAATCGCTATGAACAATCCATCAAATCAAAAGATGGGAGTGGGTTTTTTCATTCGGCCTTATCCTATCCCAGCAGCACACAGAGTTATTGTTTTCAGTGCAATCGAGCAAATGGAGGAATGAGGTACCATTGAGTGGGCCTCAACACTCTATATATTCCCCATCATGACCACTGTCAAAAAAGATAATGATATCCGAATTGGTCTGGATGCTCGCCAACTGAATTCGTTGATGCTTCCTGACAGTGAATCACCTTTACGTATTGAAGATATCATAAAAATGATGGGTGGGAAAAAGTACCTATCTAAGATCGATTTGTCGAGCTCTCATTGGCAAATACCGCTGAAGAAGAAGGATAAAAAGTATTGCGGCTTCATGGTTGGTACGAAAACCTACCAGTGGTGTGTACTACCTTGTGGGCTGGCCTCTGTAGTCAGTAGTTTCACCCGAGCAATTGATACCATTTTTGGAAATGAGTTTTCATGTTTTCTGATCACTTTCATTGATGACCTGTTGGTGATGAGCAAAACTTTCGAGGAGCACTTGGTACACCTGGAAAAAGTATTTCGTAGACTCCAAGAGGCTGGCTTTACTGTCGAGGCATCAAAATGCAAATTTTTGCAGAAGGAAATGCGTTTTTTGGGATATATCGTTAGTCCACAGGGTGTTCAACCTGGCCCTGAACGAGTTCAAGCCATAGTGGATTAAAAAGAACTCGAAATATATAGGAAGTGCAAAAATTCCTTGGTTTATGCAACTATGACAGAATTTCTCTGCCTCAATTTGCAGAAATCTTCGAACCACTCACCTACCTTCTACAAAGACTGCCTTTCTATTCGTGAGTGCCCAAAAACAGGCTTTTCAAAATCTCAAAGATGAGCTGGAGTCAACCACTCTGCTGTATCACCCAGACTTTTCTTTACCCTGGCATGCTGCGACAGATGCCAGTGAAGTGAGGATAGCTGGCCAATTGTATCAAGAGTTTGAGGGTCGAAAACGAGTAGTGGCATGGGCGAGTTGCCTCCTCATAGATCGGGAGCGCCGTTACCACGCGAACGAAAAAGAGGTTCTAGCGGCACTTTAGTGCATCCAACGATGGAGGACTCACCTCATGGCTAATAAATCAACTTTGCACACCGACAGTAGGACTTTAACTTACCTGAATACTTGCAGACTGCTGTCTCCTTGAATAACGCGTTGGGCCCTAGCCTTGCAAGAATTTTTCTTCGACATTGTCCACGTTTCAAGAAAAGGAAACTTTGTGGCTGATGCACTGTCCAGATATGCTTGTACCCGTTCTCCAACACCCGCAGACAAGCATTTTTATATTCTTTCCATATTGACTTTGCCTCCGTATTTTCAGGAGAGGCTGAAAAAAAAAGTGAGCTCCAGTCCTCTGACGAAAAACTTTCAATTATTATAGATACGTTGAAAACTCAAGAGCACTCGAGGACTCGTTTTGTAATCAGTCAAAATATTTTATATAAAAGGGGTTCTGATGATATAAACTTACAACTCTGTATTCGTGAAAGTCTCATTTGTGATATCATAATTGCTTTTCATGAAACCTTCGGACATTTCGGGGTGTATAAGACGTATTTGGCTTAACGAGGTGAAGTTTATTTTTTCAATATGCAGCGCGAAATGAAGAAGTTTGTGAAAAGCTGTGATATTTGCTTAAATGCCAAAATCTCCACATTGCCAAATCCCCCTCAATCTCAAATAATACCGAGTCCCAAAGATGAACTATTCGCCATCGATGATTTAGGGCCTTTTTAGGGCCTTTGATAAAGTCTCGGGGCGGAGTGAGTTACATTTTTGTAGTCTTGAATGTCTTCACAAAATGTATCACCTTGTACCCCCTCAAAAGGGCTTCTACAAGGGCTATGCTAAATTGTCTTACTAAAGACTACTTACCCTTGCACGGCAGGGTACAGCGAATATTATCGGATAATGTGACACAATTCACTTCTCACCTTTGGAGGTCAACTTTGCAAGGACTCACTTATATTTTCGTCCGCCGCCCATGTTCCATTCCGAGTGAACGGACCATGCATGAGATTGCACGTTTTCTGCGTACGTACTGTCATGAAAAACATCGTAAGTGGGCTGTAGATATGAAACATTTTGAACGTTTTTTGAATTCCGTAGTGCACGAATCCACGGGTTTTGCACCGGTTGAACTTCAGTTTGTTTGGGGAAAAGCGTCCTCGCTTATTATCCGAAACTTTGTTTCCTTCTCACTCCCTCCAAAAGCCATTGAGTCACTCAGCCAAGTAAGTCCTTGCTGAAGAAACGCTAAAGTCTCGTGCAGCTCGTAGAGCAGCGACGTATCATGGCCGGCCATATACCGGGTTTAAGGTAAGAGATCTTGTGCTTTTAAAGGCGAACAACCTTCCGTCCCTGATTCGCGCTGAAACGAAAAATTTTTTATTACTTTTTGAAGGCCCTTGCAGGATCGAAAAAAAAAAATCCGGGATAATACTTTTCTTTTAGAGTTTTTGGAACGAAGTGGTGAACATGGGGTTTTTCATGCCAGCCATCTCAAGTTGTATCATCACTCACCACCTTGAACTATGCTTATGTCTACGTGTCCTGTAGTAGGGGTCACTCAAGTCTCGTGTGTTGCTCACTTCACTAATATAACTATTTCCTTAGAACTTTGATATATTATTTGTTTCTCCTTAACACACTCGCCTCAATGAAAGGGAGTTGGATGTAGCAGATTTATTTGCCTAACGTAAAGATATAACATGCATTTATAGTTGCCTAGTTCGCCCTGTATTCGGAAGGCTGAGAAGATAGTTTCCTTCACGGTAGTACTGCGCGTCTATTGCTTTGCTTGATTTCTCAGACAGAAACATCTCTGGCTATAAATGTGCTTGGGGTTTTTTTCTTCAGCAAAATCTCGAAGAATCAGCTTGTACCGGCATTTTTTGTAGTTAAGTCGAATTGTGTGAAAGTGAACTTGCTGTAATTTTCCAAATATTGTCATATTAAATCCTATTATATACTTTTTTCTCCAGATTCATTGAATTCAAATGTTAGTCTAACGAAACTTTTGTCACTGGGCATACTTTGCCATTTTGTTATTGCAAATTAAATCAGTTATGACTGTGATATTGTATTCGTGTGAAAACGTATTGTTATTTTAATCCCTTTGGGGTCAACCTTTATTCGAAATAAATGCAATTGAGTATCACAGTATCTTTCAAATACCAAGTATACCTACAACAACAAAATTTCACTTTATTTTCTCCCACGGATATTAGCATTATAAGCTCAGGTAAATTTGATGGGTAGGCAACATGCATCACACATGAGAGGATTCTGGATATTTGAGATTTCCCTCCTCAGAACAAATGAATCGAAGGTATGAAACGAAACCGTTACAAGTTTTCATTTAGATTGAAGTCGTAACTTTCGAGACACTTGATATAATTGGAGTAAGTGAGACATGGAATCCATAATTCCGAAACGAGGGAGTTTCGAATGAAAACCTGCAATAGGTCTATTTCGAATTTAAATTGTGGTGTCGACGGAAATATTTCCACTATACAGAGTGTTACATATCAGAGTGATGACCTGAGTATTTTTTTTTGAATAGCACACCTAGTATGTCATTAGGTTTTTCCAATCCCCCCTGAGTGCTAATTTGATGCATCATAACTTCTAAGTATCAAATCCACTCAGGCTTGTAACAATCACTACAGAAAATCAAATCCTCCATTGTCAGTATATCTACAAATTTTTGATTGCGTACTGTTAAATAATTTGACAGAAATGAAGTTAAAACGATTTCACAATGATTGTGACTTATAAATTTTGTTTGTTTGTGATCCGTTCAATGTGACCGTTTTGAATTATTTTATTTGTTCGCAGATTGTTGATGGGAATGCTAAATCAGATGTTTCAAATCGTAAAGAACCAGGAATGTTTTGTGGGGAAATTGAACAGCCACAAACATTCATGTCTGAGACATCATTCGTTAAAGTTTTGTTCCATATTGAAAACTTCACCGACCAGACATACTTCAACTTCGATTCCCGAGCAGAGCAACAGCTGGTGGTGTACTTACGATATGGGCAACATCCAGAACTCTATCCAAACCGCAGGGGTGAAGTTGTTCAGGGGTAAGATAATTGTTGGAAACTTGATTGTAATGGTATGTTTCTAAAACAACTGAATGTAACATACAGCATCTCAAATAACTTTCGATGATCATGCTTTCTACGAGATCCAAAATAATTATTGTTCATCGACAATAAAACATTTCAGCTCTACCAACACTTAATGATTTCAGCCGATTCTGAAACCTTCCCCCTCCACCTGACCTTGCCGTGACATTGTCAGCGAGTTCGACAAGGTGACTTTAATGGTCCGTTTGGATTTTAACCTTCACATTACCTTGAAAACAAAGTGTCTCTGAGGGCAGGTTTTGTGTTTGACCTTAACCTGAACTTGAATGTAAAGTGACTCTGATGGGTAGCGTTATGTGTAAGACCCTTTCCATCAATGTCTTGAGACTTAGACAGTTGGTCGTGTTTGACTTTCATAGGAACATGAAGAATGCATGGTGGGCCTAGCGGTTCTTGTCGGATTTGACCCTCACCCAAACCTTCAAGACAGAAGTTAACTGTGATGGCGCGTCCAGGGCTTCACCTTAATCATTGTTTCTGAGCATCACAGTAAAGTAATTCCTTTTTCTATAACTGAGTTCTATGGAGGCTCGGAAAACTATTATTTCACATTCAGTTCGAATTGTGCAAAGTCTTTCAACAGAATAGCAGTTCAGGTGAAAATATATTATATTTCTAGAACATGACTTCGAAATGCGTTTGTTGAAATTTGATATTGAGAAGATCATACTGCTATACTTCAAAAAACTGAGGCTATGGAGCAAAGACCCATAACATCAATGACTATTGATAGGAGATATGAAATTGACTATGTGCTCCACACAATATGGTAAAACATCCAAGTAGTATTGTTGGATGATAGTAGTGACACTTCTTGATATCATCCAGAGTATGAACTCATCAAAATGTGAACTCATGGTCACATATTATATTGGGCAAAGTTTGCACGAACTTTCTGGTGCTGAAACCTGATCATTGGTCGAGATAGCTATGATGGATTGAATGTATTACCATAACTTTCGGCATGGTTTTTATTGTAGATGATAAAACTATGGTAGAATATTACATTTTTATTGGTCATCCACTCCATAGCCAAGTTTCTAAACCCCTATTTAAGTGACAGCATAACATCAGAAATTTTATAAATAATGAAATAGATAAATATATTTATATATTTTCCTTTCAGACCATTTTCAACAATATAGGATTCGTCAATTTACAAGGTATATGGGAGAAGCAACTAAGTAGTAAAACCTAAAAACTAAGTATTGTTTGAACGTCATTTTTTTGTGGTGGATCAATATTTGTTCCGTAGTTTTTTGGGTTTGTAACCTACCACAATCTGAAAAAATTAAAATTTATATTGGAATCTATACAAGTTGTAGCGAGTTGAAATCACTTGAACTCTAAACCACCCTTTTTTAATACAAGCTCGCTCCAAAGTATTGTTCAAAACCGTACACTGTAGTTCAAAAAATGTCTAAACTTGTTTATGAATTAAAATGCCCAGGTGGATCACCAGGCGGTGAGTGGCATGTTGAGGATTTTAAACCTTATTTTGGGTCAAACTCCAGCGTTTCGGTTGGATAGAACATCCTCACAATATTTTCTTGCTTTCCATTGAGGCCGCATAATTTTGTACGTTAAAATTTTGAGTGCCATGTACAGTTGTATATATTTTTCAAAACTTTCTTTTGCTTGGTCAACAAAAGATACATTTAGTTGGGTAGTTGTGGGGAGAGGTCTTTTCTACAAAAACCAACAGACTCTGTTGTCTAGATTGTCCAGGTTTATAACTTTTCTAGAGTTCAGTTGGTTAGTACATCCCGTGAGTTCGAAGGAATCCTTACTTTATTGGATAGGAAGCTGAAGGTTAGTAGTGTCTTGGTGGCATTCCAATCTGTTCCCTATGCGTTACCATGGTAGCCTCGGATGTTTGGATTAGGGAAATAGTGTTGATCACCAACCTCGACACGAACGCCTGTTGTTCTCTAGATCTTGTTTAACCAGAGACATATCGTGCTTTCAGGGTTCATGATATAGTATCATTGATTCGTCTTGTTTGAAACCTGTTGTGCCTTGAGGGTATCACAGAACTCTCAAAATATGTTGCTAAGAGCAGTCTCGTGAGTAAAATTTCAAAAGTGATGTGTAACATCCTCATTATGCAAAGTTTTCTTTATCTTGAGGTATATTTAGGTCGAACATTCATGTACTCTACATTTCAGCTAGGTATGAAAGCATTCGATGACAAAATCGTATTATGTTTGTGAGAAATCCTCTACAGTAAATTTTCTTTTTTGTTCGTGTTGTTACATATAAAACTATGAATTTTTAAATTAGTGTAGTATACTTTTTCAACGACAAATTCCTAAGGCTAAGTGTACTCTTATGTTGCGCAGACATCCCAATTTGATTATAAACTTTTTGAATTTTGACTTTCCCCGACTTAGAGATTTTCATGATTTTGACTTTTTCCCGATTGTGTCTCCTTTCATAGGCGTGAGGTACGCGAAGTTACCAATAAGCAACTAAATACATATCAACCTTGTGGGAATTTCAAAAATAGCCTTTCAGTCTATTTTCTTTCTTTTTGGAAGGGGGTGGTGTAGCGTGTTGAAATTACTGGAACTCTATACCACCCTTTTTTTATCCGGCTTCTGTCCAATAGGTGGCCCAGAGGTACTAACACGCTTTTACTGCCCGATTTCAATGAAGGATTTTATTGTCGTGGAATAGTAGAAATCTTTCCTTGTTCCCTGAGTCTTTTCAAATTTTAATAACCTACTTAATACCCATACAGTTAGATGTCGCTACCCATCATTAAATTGAATAATTTTCTGCGGAGCAGGCTAGGCCATTTTAGTTTCCATTTCTTTTCTGTTCGAAACGCGAACGACCGTGGATCGAGATTAGTTTTGTTCGACAAAAAGCATCTGCCTAATTGATTTAGGGTTGAAATCGATTCGTTTATGCGTTATTTTGCGACACAAATGCAAATAATATTATGGATCCTGTTCCTGGAAGTCCCAGGGAAAATTTTATTGAAATTTGGAGCAGCTACCCACGCTGTTAAAAGTGGTTAACCTCCGCGATTTTATTTTAGCAAATTGCTCATTTCTATTTCGTTTCGAAAAGGTTTTAAGGAGGGGTTTCGCCTTCATCCCTTGAAGTGGGCATCCCCTACGTTTTCCACTAGGAAGATTATTTTATTTGAGCACGGAATTTATGCCGGGTTCCGGTGGAAAATTGGTGACTGCCATTTTCTTGGTTGGCTGAAACAGCCATTTTTTTGCATATATAGTCACACCTACTCCCGTGTAATCAAGCCTACCATAAGACGTGAACAAATTAAAATCGTTGATATACAAAAAATTCATGAAATTCAGTTTATCCCGAGTCTCGACAAAACAAAGGAAATTCAAACTGTTATAATGTGAAATTTCAATCTCCAATTCATTTACTTTATCAAGACATAAACTTTGAACATTTAATAAAAGTATATTTGGGTTGAACATTAATCGCTGTTGGCTCTCCCTCCCCTTAGTTTTGTAAAAAACGTTGGACGCATGTTCCAAATGGCCAGAATGTAGGATCCATTGCCTTTTTAAAATTTTCCTCATTTATTGTTACCTTGAAAGAAGCATATTTTTCCGGATATTTAGACTACATCAGTGAGCACACAACCTCTGGAAAGTCGTTTTTGAGATAGTCTGTAAGATCATTTGTGAATATTGGTTTTCCTAACGGTTATTTCTATATCAATGTGGATGTGCTATTCGAGCGAGCAGTATCCGGAACCAGTGAGTTTGAATTCCGATGTGCTGAGGTTATCTCGTGAATTGACAGGATTAAGCTGTGATGCTCCTCAGATTATAATATGAATATTTCCTTCAATTCCAAGGAGATCCGAAGAGTTTCAGAACCCAGCGAAAAGAACGACATCGGTCTTGAAATATCTGAGAAATATAGCCATGGAGCAATCAATTTGGATGAGTATTGCAAATTGATGAACTAGGCAGTCTTCAATATATCGCCCCTAACTATCGAACGATGTGTGAATGAAATATAAACTTACGAAGGAAGATCCCACATCAGAGGATGGGAGGCAGGTAGAAGAATGGGGTTGAGCTGTTATTGTGAACTTCAAAATTTTGTTCATCGAATCATGCTGAAAACATACTGTGCTCATGATTTGATTAAAAAAATTGTTGATTGTTATTTTATTTCTTCATACAAATAAAATATGTCATTACAGTTATATTAACAGTTGGATTACAATCCAGTTTGAACTGAGCCATATTTCGAATAAGTATCGTGAAGAATTAGTGCATGATGGGAAGACCAAGCAAAGTTCTAGGGCGTACTTCCGGTCTGTCGGATGACACATTGAGTCGGATGGCTGTTGGTGATGTCCATGAAGGTTAATTCTTTGGGAAACGGGTGGGGTTAGGTATGGAAAAATAAATATTGCACATTGGAATGGTTATTGAATTTTTTGTCCGTTAGAGGGTTACTTCTCCGCGAATCAGGTGAAGAATGATACAGTCGTATGGCTGTTGGTTATTGTTTCATGCCCCTGCGGGCGTGAGTTTGTAGCGTGTAAATATTTCATACTATAATTTTTACTATTATTACCTTCATTTGTCACACATGAGTGAATCGTTCATCCATTTGCGAATAAGGCAAATTAAAGTATACAACTTGCTATACTCTCCGTAGCGACACAATTTGCCTAGGTGAGATGGCTGTTTTCCTCTTGAAATGAAGCAAATTGAAGTAATTATTTTTATTCTCTCGCTATTCTTCATTTTGATTCTTACGAGATTTTCTTTGATTGGCTTGACTTTCGTAATTGTTTCTATAAAGTAATGTGTTTACAATAATAATATTTTTTGGATTTTCAAATTGTTTTCCAATCGCAACAATTCGTCGGATTGCTTCGGCGAAGTCTGATCTTCGATTGAATCTACGAGATTTCAGTTGGGAGGTTCCGAAGAGGGGATCAAAAATTTCAAATCGAATTGTTGGAATCGTGGAGAGGAGATCGAGTGTGAAGGCCAAGTAAGGGATATGTTGTGGTAGGCTCGTTGTGTTTTTTTTTGGGATATAATACGTTTTTGCTGTTTCATCCGTATCTCGAAAATTCCAAATGTAATTTTCTGAATGAAAACGTTTGATGCTGCACTTCCTGAAAAGAGGTCGATTCTCTTAGAATCCTGAAATCCAAGTCCGTTTTTTTGACAGCCCTATAAACCCTCAAAGAGGTAAGCCGTTGAATTGTTTTATGGAAAGTCAATTTTCTGTTGTGAAATTTTCAATAGTTGAATAGTACAGCCTTTCTAGGGTTTATGGTTATGGATTGATAATTTTGGAATCTTTATATTGATATGGAAAATATCTCATGAATAGTAATCAGAATTACTGAGAGGGAGTTCTGCCGTACATGAGGTCCGATAATACTCCGTATGGGAAATTTCATTCGAGGATTTTCATACTTTCCGTCATTCATGTTCTTGTAATCGTCTATTCAACCTAAATTCTCGTACCTGGTACGATGCCGTCCATCACAAGACTAACTAACAACTCTAAGGAAAATTCCAGGCAACATTTATTCTTTATCAGTTGATATTTTTTTTCTATTCAGAGAACTTCATACTTCAAATACAATGTTAGGTAATGTTACGCGCGTTGAGCGAGATCCAAGAAGAAAGCGAAAAGATATAATCTTCTTCTATGGACCTACACTCAACGTGGAGGTTATAGAGTTCAACTGAGAATAATGATCTCACTGGGTAGGCCGCTAGCTTTTAGACAGTGAAGAAGGGCCGTAGGTTATAATACTTGATCGGAAGGAGGGCGCCACCAGTCCACCCGTGGGATTCTCTAGTAACAAATCAAAACAAAAACGGGAAATATTTCTCGAATGTGAAATTCAACTCTACGAATGCTTAAAAATTCCTTTATTGCAACAAATAATGTCAGATATAACCTTGCTCATTCAATCCTCATATATGAAACAACCTGTTGTTATCCAGTACCCCAAAATACAGTTTTAATTAATGGC
This sequence comes from Zygogramma bicolorata, assembly GCA_032362365.1. Taxonomy (NCBI): domain Eukaryota; kingdom Metazoa; phylum Arthropoda; class Insecta; order Coleoptera; family Chrysomelidae; genus Zygogramma; species Zygogramma bicolorata. The sequence continues at coordinate 223,986 of JAVJAQ010001445.1, read as the reverse complement.
CACGTATGCTCCTGAGGATGATTATGCGAACGCAAGTACCTATGGCGACTACCCGAGCGCAATGTTTGATCGCCGAATAACCGAACGCAAGAACCTATGGCGACTACCCGAGCGAAATATCTGATCGCCGCATTGCCGAGTATCCAAACGCACCTGGTCACCTGTTCGAAGGTGAAAGGCCAACAATAATAAATGTCAAAACTGTCAACTAATTGATATCAATATGATAATAAACAAGAAACAGTTGAAAATGGGAAATTATGATGCGCTATTTGCAATTATTGGTGAATATACTAGCCACCACCGATACTTCAATCATATAGTGGACTTTTCTACAGGCAAGAAAACGAAAAGCCTCACATATGAAAATGTGTCTCCTCCGCAGCTGAGAGAAGTTTTCAATATTTGTGTAATGTACTCTTACCTTACCTCGGATATAGCTATATCGTCGGCGCACAATCGTCTGTACTATTTTATTAGTTACAAAGCACTAAGAAATAAATGGTACCAAAGAGATTATTGTTCATTCTTGACAATTTCTTGAAAACTATGAATTCCAGACTTGGCTTTAAATCTACTGTAGAAGGGGATGAACTAGGATGAACTACATAGTTTGTAAGCAGTGGGCTCAAGCAGGGACTTATCTAATTTCAAGCGAAGTAACTAATCGAAAGCAAATGAACATTCTCATTGGGCAGAGCCCGCTATCATGTGGTGTTGAACCAGTCTCTGATATTCTTGAAGCTAGGCTTATCTGTTAGCTGGTGATGAACGATGAGATGGTGCTGAGCAATCCGTCCCGTTGGTTGTTAACTTCAGCCACTGAATTGGTTGTCGAGCATCTAACGTTGAGGATCAAAGTTGTATAGCAACAAACCCAAGCTACTTGGCAAGCGGGGCCTAGCAGGAAGCAAAAGCAACTAAAAACTACAGGTTTCAAGCAGGCCTAAAAGAAATGTACAAAGAGTGAGGATAATTGGGCCTATGTCAACGACAGACTTAGAAATTGGTTGGTGACAGATCTTCTAGTTCGACTGATGATCTGGGCAACTCACCTTTAGTATCAGGTGGCCTGAAAGTGGGTGTTCCCTTTCAAAGAGGCATGAGAGAAATCAGTGAGAGTAATCAATCCTCAAAAGAATATGATCCAGCAGGTAGGCTGAGAGTCTTATTGGTATTCCTATACCACAATAAAACAAATATTTTCTTCGTAGATGATCTTCCCACTTATAAAATCCGACAAATCGAACAGCTTGGATCTTGAATCCTATTTCTGCAAAATGGCTACTGAAAATGCTATAAAAAATTTGGATTTTTCGCGTCTGGTACGCGTTACATGGAACACAAAATGACAGTTTGACATAACTGTCAGATGAAGGAACGACAACTTAAGGAGAATTTCCAATTCCTAATCGCGACTCGAATGAATTATTCCTTGGAGAAAATTTGGGTTGAGAGAGTGCTGCATGACTGAGAATGTGAGATGAGAATTGTTGAGATCATGAGATGATTATAAAATCACTGAAATTATATAAGAATTCAGGTAATACAATGAATTCAACTAAGAGGTTAGAATGACGAAATGGACACGTAACAGTAATTCGCCCTTCATTACATATGATGTGCGGCAGGAGCATAGTATACTATGGTTTTGCGGTAAATGAAATGCATTTCTTGATTTTTTCCTTGAGTTCCTTGAGTTGATAGCTACATGACTCTATTGCTATTTTATTCGTTGTCTTGAATGTGCTTATACATCTTATTCTCAAGAATACATCTTCGATCTCATTTTCTAATATTGAAATTCAAACAGCACTAGATGAATAATTTTTTTTGAACATATATAGAGAATGGTAGTCTTGTTTGCTGACTAGTTAGGAAATGAGTGAGACAATATTTGGGTATGCAGCAGGCCAAAACAGTGTACTCTTATAACACAGATTCCAAGCTTTCGATAATCTTTATTATCATCATCAGGGATGCTACAATATGGTGGAACAAGCGGTTAGATCCATGAAGAGAGATCAGTCAAACAACTTACAGTGTAAGTGAGGTTAAACGGCACGATGAATAAAATTATTTGGACACCACATATCTGCGCGTAGACAATAAAACACGCCAGTCAGGATGTTAACGAACAACAATGTTTCACATAATAAAACGCTTTTTTTAAAAAAATATTTTAAAACCACCTGTTTGTTCCTTGATGAGGAAACGCCGAACACGCGGGAATAATCAGAATCAGAATGGCGTTGACAAAGGACAACTGTCTAAATGGCGCATGTGCAGTGCCAACCAATGACGATGCCCAAGCTCACGCGGGCTTCGACCCGATATCGATCTGTGACCAGATCACAGCAGGGATGCCAACGGAGCTCGCGCTTCGAGTAGCTGCGTCTACCACATACGTTGGATATTACGGATGTTGAGGAACTAGAAATGTTTCACTGAACGTGTAATATCCAACGTATGTGGTAGACGCAGCTACTCGAAGCGCGAGCTCCGTTGGCATCCCTGCTGTGATCTGGTCACAGATCGATATCGGGTCGAAGCCCGCGTGAGCTTGGGCATCGTCATTGGTTGGCACTGCACATGCGCCATTTAGACAGTTGTCCTTTGTCAACGCCATTCTGATTCTGATTATTCCCGCGTGTTCGGCGTTTCCTCATCAAGGAACAAACAGGTGGTTTTAAAATATTTTAAAAAAAAAAGCGTTTTATTATGTGAAACATTGTTGTTCGTTAACGTCCTGACTGGCGTGTTTTATTGTCTATACGCAGATATGTGGTGTCCAAATAATTTTATTCATCGTGCCGTTTAACCTCACTTACACTGTAAGTTGTTTGACTGATCTCTCTTCATGGATCTAACCGCTTGTTTCACCATATTGTAGCATCCCTGATGATGATAATAAAGATTATCGAAAGCTTGGAATCTGTGTTATAAGAGTACACTGTTTTGGCCTGCTGTATACCCAAATATTGTCTCACTCATTTTATATATATATATATATATATATATATATATATATATATATATATATATATATATATATATATATATATATATATATATATATATGATACACTTATGTTTTTACAACAAATCGACAAGGTACCAGAACATTGAATTTGGATTTATTTCTCACCTACAACTCACAAGAGCCTATAACTTATTAATAGAAAATATTGATATTATATCCATAGATTTTTTCTATAGATTTTCAAATATCTTTATTTTTTTATTTCTATTCCTACCTGATCATTTCATTTGGTTACACAGCGACTGGACGTTTATTCACATTATCGTATGAATGCTATGTGGCGCTCAACAATTTTCTGATATCATCGAACCCGATGTATCACTTTTAGTTATTTCTTCAAGATTCCGATTTGAATATTTTTTTGAAACTGAAAAAAAAAGGGAAAAGGTGACAAGTTCTCCGCGAATCAGGTGGAAGTAGGGATGAAAAAGCAAATATGGTGCCTGTAGGGACGTTACTAGATGCCCTCCACGTGATTGTTTGCCTGCTATGTTCGCCGAGCTGTTGTGGAGGATATGTCACGACTGCGGCATTGACATGTTCTCGATTTGGGAGCGAGCCTCAATGTAGAGCTCGATTCAGGCCTCAGCCTGGGCCTCGATTGGGACCCCGATTTGTGCCTCAGCTTGAGCCTCAATTTAGGCCTCGACCTGGGCCCCGGTTTACGGCTTGATTTGAGACCTTGATTTGCGCCCTTGGGCTATATATGAGTGAAACACGTGGTATAAACAAAATTTGAATTTTCAACAGGAGTCATCATTTAATAACAGATTAGTATGATGGACTTCATCCTCTATACTTTTTCTTCATCTAGCTCAAATGAGACATTATGCTTCTACACTATCAACATTCCTGTATTTTCAAAGACAGTTTGGATAAGTGCACGATGCTCGGCACATGGAAACTTGATTGGATCACAGTCATCGACAAATCCATGAATAGGTTTTGCAGGGGAAATCGTTTGAATTTTGTTCAAAAACTCTATAACTCGCATGAAATATTCATTTCTTGGGAGTAGTTGTTATTCTATGTGTAGGTTTTATATTGAATTAACCTTTATTCGAACTGAAAAATACGCTCTTCCATGCTGCTGCCGCTGCTGCCAACAGTGATGAACATCTCATCTTCTCGAACTGCTCCACTAAAGATAAAATTTCGGGATTGTCTAGCATACCATTATTTGCTGAGTTATACACCTTTATGTTGTGAAGTATATCAGATGACAGCGCACTTCATTTTCGTTAGGAATCAGGCAATGTTACTGATTTCATAGAAACCAATGGGAATTGTGAAAATTTATCTCTTGGTCTTATCAGCGTTCTCAAAATAGTGGAATTTTTCATTGCCCTCCTCTTTTTTCGGAGTGCTGTTGTCAATCGTTGTCAAACCATATTCAGCGTCTGAATCTAAAGAGATTGGTTTGATGAAATTACTGCTCGTTGTGAAAGTACGACTAGTCGGCGTTATAGTCAGAGACATGACTGAACCTCAACGTTTGCTACATACCAGTTTTATACAGGAATTTCGAGCACAAGTGTCCACATTTCGTCTTATTGAAATTTGATAGCGATCCATGTTGTAGAAAATTTTGACATTTTCTCTCCAGATATTGCGTCAATTCCACGGGTGGTTTCGAATGACCAAAACTCTCAGAATATCCCACCTCATAGCCAGTCTTGCGGTAAGCTACTTAATGTATTCCTCTGATCTTTTGTAAGTCCGAATTTATATCTGGAGTGTAGCAGTCGATCACGCATAGAGACCCCCTCGAAATGGTGAACTTTTAATCGTTCTGCATATCATGTTATGCTTTTTCTATGCTTTTATTACTTTGGCGCCCTGATCCAGGTTCTTCTGGGCACCACCTTCTGTTCAGAGTGGAAAGGACACCGCTCCGGGTAGCTTCAGTAAAGTGGTCGAAAGATGTTGAATGAATGAATGAATAACTCAAGTCCTGGTAAATAGCTGATGAGTTATGGGATTATTGAAAACTCATGAGTCAATCGAGCGAGCAGAAACGCAAGCTAACGGTAAAAGGGGACAAATCGGTAAATAATCGAGCAGTACATTAGACAGTTGAGCGAGAGAACCAGCGAGCTTTATGGTGTCGTATCTAGGGTGGTACGACTCTTAACCAACAAAATTATGCACTTCCTCTTCCAAAGTTAGCTTCTATTATTCAGGCAATGCTGACATGAATGTTAATTATTACAACAGAAGCAGGCTACGGAGTACAAACTTTTCAACTCCTAAGTTTAACACTACTTAAAGGGGAAAGCGTATCTCTAGGTATCTCGCTTCTGGCACCTGGGTGTAACACCACTGTGCACTAAAAACCAGAAGACTTGACAAATATCACCAAAGGGGGGCGGTATATGCAACTACTGAATTCACCTTGAGTACAAGCTTCCCTGCACCAAAGTTCCGCACCACCGAGTGTGGAAAGCATTCTTCTAGGTACCTCGTTCCCATCACCTGGATATAACCCCCTCTGCACTGAAAATCAGTTACTTCGAGAAAATGAATCTATTCGATACGGAAATTATTCACAAATTGTTCCTGACGGTTATCGAAACTTAAATCAATACTTCGGATGATAAATGAATACACTTGATCACAAGTACTGGATGAAACATCACTGAGCACTAAATGATGGAAACACTTGATTGACAGTTGTTATCACCTGTTACCCTCACCCTTTGATGGTCGGTGGTTGATATTTGGTTGCTAGCTCGGCTGTTAACTGGACTGCTGTGAACTCAACTCCTTAACTCGTGTTCTCATATTCACACTCTTTACATCCTTACTATAAGTGCACACTTGAGTTAAGCGTCGTTTCTGGTGTATCATACCTAGAACGAGAGTCGCGTTTCTGTCTGAACTGGACAGCTCAAGGACTTTTTTTAACAAGAAAGATAATTATTCCATTTGACCGTTTTTGATGAATTTGAGGAAATCTTAAGTCATTCAAACCCCAAACACACAATTTCATTCGGCAGAGCAAAGCCCTAGTGATTTTTTTCCATAATCATTACGGCCGACTACGGACTGGGAACACGGCACATTTAATCATTACTCCATCTAAAGGCCATTGCACACCCATTGTTCCCAGTTGTGTAGTTCTTTCAAATATTCTTCGATACCTACTACAGGGTCAATGAGTCTACCAGGGTCCTAATTCTCGAGCTGAGAGAAAATTGTTCTCTTTAGTCGTGACGTCAGAATATCGTACTTTGACTTCTGTTACTTGTATGCAGAAGTGAAGGTAGATCATTTACAACCCTACAAAAAAATGTTTCTTGTCAACTTGAGAACTGACCCAGGCATTAGAGATCAAGGAACCTTATCAAATTACTCAATTGATTTATTCCATCGAAATTCACAAAAAATAATTTTCTCAATTGACATAAAGCACATTATTTAAATAATGTATTTTTAATATCAAATAAAATTGTTTCTTCGAAAAATAACATCACATTTTTAAGGAATCGATAAAATGAACTGAACACTGTTGTACACTTGTCTTCACAGGAGAAATAATATGTCCGTATTGTCTCTTTCATATGTGCAACATCCCCTCTTTCTCTCACCTCAATGGCCAGGGGCACTTCAAAGCCACAGCTTGATGTTTCTTCTGCTTCTTCATTCGTTGCATTTCTATTTGATGAATTTCTCCTTACTACTGCTGTAGCAGAGAATATCTGAATAATGATAATTATGTCAGAAATTGATCCGAATAAATGGGAAAACTATGCACCAATGAAAAAGATCTTGTGATAGGCTAGTTATATATGCCTGCTGAAGACACTCTCACTCCGTCTACTTGGACTACTTCAGTGGAGAAATATACAACCCAACAATTTTCGATATTTTTTACTATTGGGAATAAGACAATATTCAATCAATATAGTTCATTTTCGAATTTGAAACTTTTGACGAAACTTTCATTGTTTTGACATGACCAATTCATCTTGAAGGTCATTTGGCTGAGCTGGCCCGATGTGAACTCTCCTCACCTTATAATGCCCATCTTTGTCACCAATTGTTGTTTTTTTGAGAGTGGGGTAGACTCAAACAGAATGAGAAATTTATATGGAATTGCCTTTGGAAGATGTATACTATATTGCCACATCATCAAGATTTTCAAATCTCAAAATGGGAGGTAATTCCATACTGGGCAGTTTCCCTATTTAACCTTCGTGATTTAGCTCCGCCTCTGGAGGCATATCAGAAAATGTTCTGTATTTTTCATGACATTACTCAGATACGAAACTTCATAGGATAATCTGTATAATACCTTCTAGACACAACTCAATTGAATACAAATTCATGAAAATATAGAACTTTGATTTCGGAACAATTTTTCACATCAGTTGTTGTTTACCGTAGTTTAGATTGTCTGCGAAAATGTAATGAGGTTAGGTTATATAAACAGAAATCTATTCCTTTCAACTTGTCATTCATGAAGAAACTCTCATTTGATATCTCTTTCATTCCTCAAATATATTCTGAATTTAGTTTCGAGAAAAAAACACCTAGGTAGCTGTGATAATCAATTCACTGTTTACTTTTCCAATAAAAATACTTTCCTTCATCTTTGATTAGTTTGATTCCATATTACACTGAGCACTTAAATGACTGAACACAATGATATTTTCACATTTTTATTGGTGAAACTAGTTAGTTACTAGTGTATCATCTCTATCTTCCATAACTTGGATCATATAGGATAAAAAAACTGAATCTACACCAGAGGTAATGCAGTTATTCTTTGGTGTGCACTGGTTCGTCTATTGAATCGGAAATTGTGAAAAGATATGATACTCCTAACCCCAATATATCTCATGTGTTGGTATGGTGACCTAGGTACTTTGAAGGACCAGTATAGTACAGCTAGCTGTGTTGGTCTGATATCAAAAATTATTTACTTGCAACAATTTACATGGGGCGTCACCTTATCAGTCACAGAATCAGGCCGCACTTCTCCTAGTACTTGTATGTTTGTTGGGCCATACCTAAACTGCAGAAAAAAATTACGGCATACTCACCACCCAAAGATAATTTGAGCCTCCCCTCATTGAGAAATCTAAACATGCCAAAATTGATGAAACAGGGCAAGCAAAATTAGTGAAAGAAACACAGCCTCCTATAGAACCTACCAAATTTCTACAACTGGAAGATGCTGCTGTTGCTGTTGCGAGATCTGGAGGAGAAAATGACATAGATGAGGTCTTAGATTATTTGGAATCGAATCGGTTTGTTCAAGAGAATAAAAAATCAAAACAGAAGGACATTATTTCAACACCGGGCCTATATGAGTTACTATTTTATTAATCCTCCGATAAATATAAAAAAAATTGGGAAATCATAAATAGATTTCGAAGTTGACAACACGTCATCTGAAAAGTCTTGGACATGAAGAATACTACCAAAAGCATATTATCAGACTCCTCTTTCGACACAATACCACTGATAGCGGCATTATGAACAATAATTCGACATTTACCGAAAACCAGTTGAATGAACGGTTTGACATGCTGAGACTTGTTGCATCTGAATTGGTTGGCAATACATCTGAATAAAATGGGATTGTAAAAATTATTGAAGAATTGTAGGGCACTGGTGTCATCCAAAAAACATAAGTGTTCCAGCTCTACTGCATAAGTCTCATTATTAGCATCAATAAGTTCGGTTACTTTGCCGAATCGACAGATTCCTTGGGTATCATCTTCAACTAGACTCATAATGGAAATATTGATGCAGATTATTCGAAAATAAGCAATCTGAAGATATCAATCGATGCTGTGAATGCATCTGATAAAATCTTTGTTGATGAATCAATCAGAGCACTTATAAACGCCCCTCGATAATACAATTGACTGATATGAGAACAAGTTGAACATGATTTTGAATGATTTGAAGAACCAAGTTACAAGTGAATGTGCTGAGAGGGAGAAATCAACGCTGAATGAAAAATAATCAGATGAGTGATTTGAGTAGAACACATGCACCTTTGAATGCAGATATCGCTGAAAAACGTGACAAAATTTATCAAAATAACAAATTCGCACTGGATACGTATGAGCAAGAAATTATTCTATTGAAGAAGGAGGAAATTGCATTGAGTGATGAATCACAGAAATTTTATATGGAATATACCACGACGAAAGAGTCAGTAACTTCTTCGGGCTAGTACTCCAGTAGAGGAAGTTAAAACTGGCTGGACTAATTCGAGACCAATTGCAGATACTTGGAGTAACTTGAATTTTGTTAAGAAAGGTGCCCAGTATCCGAGTAAATAACTTCCGTTACTGGGAACAAGCGCGTGGTGTGTGTGGGGGGGGGGGGAACTCATTGGGGGGGTTAAATAAAAAACTGAAACCAATCGATAAATTATCATTTTTTACATAAAAACATTGATTGCAATTTTTCATAAAAATGCACCCCTTTCGAGTAATAGCGCAAGGAAAAGTGTGATTTTTGCAAAAAAAATTTAAAAGTTTTTAAAGTTGTTTTAAATTTACTGAAAATCTGTTAGTATTACAAAAAATATATATTACTTATATGAAGTATTTTAGTTGAAAAATAATGTGGTTTTTGTTTTATTTTTGTACGATTAATATTAAAGGAGATATGACATGGCAAAAATGGTTGCTTAACGAAAAATGAAGAAACCGGATCGTTCTGGCGTAAATATCTCGAAAAATATAATTGTTACAAAAAAAAATGATTCCTATCATTTTGCAAGATGACAAATTCGGGAAAATTTTGAGACCAACCACAACCGTTTGAAATAATAAGAAAAAAAGTTATGGGCAAAATAATTTTTTTTTTTCAAAAATTTTTAATGCCAATTTTTTTGCGCCATATGGGCTAAGGTGCTTGGAAAAAATCCTTCGGTTAAAAGTCAGAACACTTCGTCCTAAATATGTCCAGCCATTTTTGGCCCTATCGGGTAATTATTGTTTATGTTTTGGCCTGCTAAAGTTGGGTGAAATCGTGTATTTTTCAAAACATTTTCAGTTTTTGGCCAACAGTGTGAACATTATTTATTTTAAACAACCAAATTTTTCAGCATTTATTCCAGGATAGTTGTATTTCAATTTTTTGTTATAATTTTTCATCTAAGCAAATTTGTCTGTTTAAAATTGCCTATTTTATGTTTATAACGGTAAATGCTCTTTTTTTTTCGGACGAAATAATAAAAAATTGGCCTATCCAATTCAAATGTTGCATATGACATGAAATTTTGGCGATAACCTTAGCTTTAAAATGGTTCCTGGTACATCATTTTATTTCCATCAATCACATAAAATTTTTATAGTTAATCCATTGAGACCCTCTATTTATAAGTTTTATGAACATTTCGGAGCTTTGCCCAGTAACCAAACTTGTTTACTCGGATACTTGACACCTTTTTTGACAAATTCCAAAAAAATTTAAGTTGATCTGAGTGGTCTCGAATTACATTTTACTAAAAAATTTACTTCCTTTACTGGAGTATAGACTCATTTGGTAACAATCATATACACATACCATCTTTCTGATGATTGACTGCACTGTCTACAATGGTCGCTTCTGCCACCTGCCCAGCACATTCCAGAGAGAAAAGTCAGTTGGTGAATGAACTACATAGGCTGGCTCGCAAGAACTTCTTACTACGTCGAACCATAATCAATGGGTTGGATGACTTGTGGTAGATGGACCTTCATGATTATAGCAAAGTTAACCGAAACTACAAGTTCATTTCAGTTGTTTCGACATCTTTTCCAAATACATATGGGCTGAACCTCTCAAAAGAAAGATGTTGCATACATCACCATCGCAATGAACAAAAGAATTAGAAGAGGAACTCTTCGAAGATTTCAGTTTGAATGGCTCTTACGAAAAGTTGGATATTCTACCTCAACTCGTGGAAAATCACAACAATCGCAAACATCGCAACATCAACATGAAGCCCTGTGATGTTACGGAAGCCGATGCAAAGAACGTTATGTCTGCATATAATTCCGTCAAAATTGCTACTGGACGAGAAAAAAGTTTGTGAATTATTACACAACATATTTTCGAGGAAGGCTATATGCCCAATTGGAGATGTGAGATATTCCGCATGGCAAGAGTCAAAATTTACAACACCACCACTTACTTGTTCGGTAACTCAGTGGGACGCCCAATCAGTGGGGCTATTCACGAGGAGGACTAACAGAGAACAAAAAATACCGATGTTTTTTTGGTGGAGAAAGTTTTTAGGAAAAAAGGTAATAAGGCTTACGGTGAAATGGTCGGGCTTGGACAGCTCCACAAAAGTTGAATTGATGCATCAAATCGTTTGTAATGATCACATTTGAATAAATGACAGAAAAACAGATATCCTCAGCTACATGATGAGTTTTCAAAAAAACTGGGTGCAATTGATGAATCCGAAGGGTAGAAATTCATTTGGGGATGTTGAGTTTTTATGAGCCTCCAGCAAACATTTCTGAAATTCGTAGTGAGTCACCAACTCATGATAATGGTTCGTCCGATCACTCTGAATATAATTTTGAGTTGAAACGCGTTTGGAAAATTTTCGGAGGAGCTTTCGAATATGAACGTTTCTACGTGATGACTTCAATGTTCCACCATACAGTATGTTCATACATTCACCAATCAAACTGACATTGTTATTGCTACACATATTGCAAGGTGACGCAATACCAGACTCATGGGAAGAGTTTTTGGTGATTGGCATTCAAAAAAGCAATTTTACACCAATGACTGTAAATAATTATTGACCATTGATTTCATTAAAACGAAGATTAGAATGGAAATGTAAATATCATCAAACATTTTCCCTGTATCTAAGGGGATTCCGTAAAGGTTCGGCACGATGGATTGTATCAGTTGTTCAACATCATATCTTCAAATGGCTTTCATTCTGAATTACATAGTGGTGGCGGTGTTTTTAGATATACAAGGGGTGTATGATAAGGTCAATATTGGTAAGCTATATAAATACCTAGTTGAATATGGTATATAAGGTGATATTTCCAATTTAATATTCCGATTTTTGACAAATCGATTTCAATACATTACAGACTGACAGTGCACACGACATGGACCACAATTTACAACAAAAGGTCGACCACAAGGATCACCCTCTTAGCCCATTAGAATTCAACATATACATACCCACACATGGACGACCTTTGGCATACGCTGATGACCTGATGGTATTATGTAAAGGGAAAAACATTATTGACGCAATTGACAAAATGAATAAAATTTTATCTGATATCGACACATGGATGTCTGACCACGGTTTTCAATTATCATTGGATAAATGTGAAGCTATACTATTCAAACGGGGCAGGCCCTGTACTGAACAATTGAATATTACCATCGGACAGACGCGTATTAGAACTGAAACTGACGTATAATACTTGGGTACCATCATTGCATCTAATTCGAAATGAGACAAATTGTCATAGTCAATAGAGCGCTCAAAGGTATCAATGTAATCAAGCTTTATTGTAAAACATAGAGGGGGCGGACCCTAAAACCATAATGAAGGCATATTACTTGACCCGTGTTTGGTCCCCTCCCCTTTCCACAACGCGGTAGGTTGCTTGTTAGAGTTAATCTAACGTTAAGAAACACATAGTGCTATTATGTGAAACTCATTTTATTCAGAATTTTATTTCAAATCATACAACATAATTTGAAATTTACATGTTCTTCATCAAAATGTGAGTGCGATTTTTCAACTGTGTTTCTCACAATTTGGAGACTGTTAGTTTTGCAATAGTAGGACATCCGGATTAGTTGGTTGATTATTTTTTGTCGAAGGGGAATAGATAAGTTTGTGATAGAAGATCGCTTTTGTAGAAGTTGTAGTGTTAGCTGTTTTGACATCTCGCTAATGAATGATCTCCTCGGTCTCAACTGAGCGGTATTATGCTTCTGAATTATTTGTGCTTTCATTGTGGCAACTTTCAATAACGAATAAAATACAGTTACCAGCCAGCGATTTTCAATTCTTGCTACCGAGTATTCAGATTTCAAGCGATCTACTGCGCCCACTGCCCCTTTTGTGGAATTATAAATTGTTATGATCTCGAGTTTTTAGGTTCTTTGAACATTTTTGTTTGTCTTGGGAACACAGAAAGCGAGAACACAGCTGTTGCCATCTTTTCCAAAACCGAACATACTACTGCACACAGGTCGATTGTTTACTTGAAGGAATTTTGGTGGTATTTTCTGTATATTTTTTCGAAGCGTGCAAACCATCGTGTGTTTGTGATTCATAACCGAATCATTATCAAGTGGTATGGAGGAGAAATAATTGTCCATTGTCACGTTTCGTTCAGACCCATCAATAGTGGATACAAGATGTTTTATGATAGAAGTAATTGTCCATTGTCACGTTCCGTCCAGACTCATCAATAGTAGATACAAGACGTTTTATGATACTGGAAGCATCATTTGGTAAATGATATGGACCTTCTGGTTGTTTGCCAGCATATATTTCCATGTTGTGGGTGTGAAATGTCCTGGCATCAGCTAGGCAGTATATTTTCATACCTTCCACGAAAAGCATCCAACACTTCATCATTGTCACATATTCTGAAACACTGAAATTTGAAGAGTGTGATTTCACAGAATTGTCAAAAATGAACCGAATGGGAAATAGATTATTATATTTGATCCTATTTTCTCTGGTGTTCATAGTCAAATCGTAAAGCCCGCAGAATGAGATGAAATCTTCGTTCTGATATCACAGCTACGAAGTATTCTTGTGCCGTACTGTCGAAACTCCACAATCCGTATTGAAATGCTGTCCCCTTTTGACTCCCGCCATGTGTAGAAGCCCGAAGAATGCATACATTTCGTCGAAATCGATAGGTGGAAAATCTTTATAACGCGAATATGATTCTCTCAGTACTTCTGATTTTTGGTTCGTGAAAGTAACAATTTGTTCAATGACTGCATCAGGAAAGAATAATTTGCAGCAATCTAAAGTGGTTGTAGTGTTATGAGGTTTTGAGCATATGCCTCACTACTAGACTCGTCCAATTTGTCTTTAGCCACTCTTTGTGATTTTCACCTCGAAAAATAGGTTCATGTTTTGTTCGAAGCTATGCAACAGGTTGAGTAACAGGAACACCATCGGTCTCACTCTCATTTGACTGTTCAGTGTCCGTATTATTCAAACTATGTTCAGAGCGGCAATCACTTAGATCCTGAACGGAACCCTTGAGATATGTGTCAGTTGGGATTCCTTCAAACCATTTCAATAAGTTTTCTTCCTCCTTGTCCATTTTCAAATAATGAACCCTAAAAATAGAAAGATGATATTTCACTAACACCTAATTGTACGTGAAGGAATAACTTACCAAAAGATCAAAATACTATATGTGAAAACACAGAAAACAAAATAAATTCTGCAGACGTGATGGGTCGCGTCATTTTCAGCTGAGTTGAATGGGTTATACATATTTGGTATGTGATGCAGAACTCACTGTCATATACGAAAGTACGCTGGTATGTATCCAACAAGGCTTACGCAGAAATTTATGACTCGCTGACAGTAAGAGTGCTCTAGATAGAATCAAAAATAAAAATTTCTCAAATGACCATGATGATATTACATTAAATATACATGAAAACAATATTTTCGAGTTCAGTCTGAATATCCCATAATACCGTGGTATATAAAAGTACCAACGATGGACCGACGACATATAACTACCAGTATTAGGATGAGAAATGGGCATTGTTGTTGCAATGATCATCTTTTTCGTATTGGCCTAGTCCCAATTGTGAGTGTGGGCAACCTGAAACTCTAAATCACATTCAAATTGAATGTCATATCTGTGCTATCCCGGGTCAATTTTGGAGGGAGATGTGCAACATTGAATCATCATCTCGTGCAATAAATTTCTGAAATGTTAGTAAAATGTGAAGTCCTGTTCGAACATCTGGTATTTGTATCGGATACAGATGATATAAAGTATGTTTCGGATTCCACAAGTGGAATTATCAAAACGAATGCTACCCTGATGATCTGTCTGATATGCTTGTAATTTAATAAGGTCCAAGTACTGATCGATATCTTTAAGGTTCGCTGATAATGGCACATTGTTTTTGTTTAGAGTTTGCGATACTTCCTACATTGAGTGAAGTGGATTTCTCGATGTTATGATTGAACTATGTATTGTTTTTGATAGTGCAAAGGTGATTGAATTTATAACATCTTCAATGAAAGGTTCAAGGAAAGAATTCGCAAATTTCTAAAGATTTGATTTGTGCTTCATAAAAGCACAAATGAAATTTCTTCCATTGATTTTTTCATTTTCTTGATATCTTGGTTGAATATTTTTTCATCGATTTGTAGTTTTTGAATGATTGAATTGAAGTTTTTAATCACGGAAGTTGTAAGCGATATTTGGTTGTTTCTGAAGTTTTCTAATTGATGTTTGTCTCGATTGACTTTATTGATAAAATCTGAAAAGTATTCACCGTCAGATGCATCGAGATTTCCCGTTATTGATTTCCAGAAAAAACCTATACCGTTCATAAGTCCGTGTTTTGTTCGTTTTTCGAAATGTTCAGTGTCTGCGAAGATTTCCCTATATTTTATTTGAAGTGAGTCTAGTATTTGACTAACGAGGCTGACATGGGTTTTTACTTGGGCATTGAAAGCAAAAAGACTAGAGAAATAGCGAAATCAAAGAGTATCAAATACGTTTGGATTAAATATGGCAACATTCTACTACGTAAAGATGATACTTCCAGAGCGGTTCACTTGTCGATGAAAGCCAGCTGATGAACCTTTGAGTTAATTAACGATTACAATACTAACTAATGTCTGATCTTTCCATGGACTTAACGGTTTTTTATCAGAATGTAAGGGGGTTGAGAACTAAAACCACCGAACTCAAGCTCAGCGCATCAAACAGTAATCTTGATGTCATATTCCTATCAGAAACTTGGTTGAAAAATGGATTATTCGACGCAGAACTTTTTGATCTTGGGCTCTATTCCGTATTCCGCAGAGATCGTGAATCATCCTCGAGTAGAAAATCTGATGGTGGAGGGGTTCTCATAGCTATTAAAAATGGTATACAAGCATACCACCAACAACTCTGGCAGTCCGATGCTGAAGACATATGGGTAACACTGCAATTGCAAGATAAAACGAAGATTCACCTGTGTTGTGTTTATTTGCCTCCGGGAGATGACTATGCAGCATCATGCTTCACGAACAACTTGTACAGACTTTCATCAAAAATATCTAATGATTCAGTACTAATATGCGGTGATTTCAATATGGCTAATGTGATCTGGGACCAGAAAAGTGATTGTGATTATCTAACCCCAAGCAATGTAGACCAAAATAATGCTCAGCTCTTAGACATAGTTTCTTTCTGTGAATTATCGCGATTCAACCCAGTACCAAACCATAATGGTAAATTTTAAGATCTTGTTTTCAGCAACATACAGTCTTTGAGGGATTTCAAACACTCGCCTTACCCACTTGTTCCTGAATCCGAAATTCACCATAAATCAGTTGAATTTTCTATCACAAGCTTGTGCCAAACATCCCTCAAATTTAATAAATATATATCTTATAATTTCAGAAAAGCTGACTATGACATTGTAAATTCCACTCCAGCCTCTGTTGACTGGACTAATTCATTTATAGCTGAACCGGTAGATCAAAGTTATAATTTTTTGTACAACAAAGTTAATGAATGCATTCACAATCATATTCCTAAAAGTAAATTGAATAGAAAATACCCATCATACTTCTCGTTTCATACTGTTCAAATAATTCGTGATAAAAACAAGTTCCATAAGAAATGGAAAAGGTTCGGAAATTGACGAGACTTTGAGGTGTTCTGTTGCGCAAAGGATGCGAAATTCTCATTAAGAGGGATTTGAAAAGATATGTGGAAACCATTGAATCCGATTCACCACATAATACTAAAATATTTTGGAATCTCGTTTCTCTAAAGAATCGTATCAATGGTGTTCCACCCTTTGTGAGTTTCGGTGACCAGAATGCCTCCAATGGGGTTGATATTTGTATCCTCTTTTCAAAATTTTTTCAAGGTGCATTCGAGCCTTACGAGCAGTTACCGGTAATCAATTCAGTGAGAACTGAAAGTGCATTGTCCAAAATCTCATTCTCTGAGGACTTAGTTCTCTCTGACCTGGGAGAATTAGATGAGAATAAAGGTGCTGGAGAGGATGGAATTCCATCTTTTTTCATAAAAAAATGTGCATCTAGTTTAGCAAAACCCCTAACTTTGATCTTTAACAAATCCCATGACGAATGTTCTTTTCCAGAAAGATGGAAAAGAGCATATATCATCCCAATATTCAAGAGTGGTAATCGGAGCTTTGTATCAAATTACAGGCCTATTTCCAAACTGAACATCTTCAGTAAACTTCTGGAACTTGTCACATACAAAATATTTTTTAAGGCTATTAATTCTCAAATCATAATGGAACAACACGGATTTTTTCCTCGCAGATCTATCGATACTAATCTAATTCTCTACACGGATTATATTCTCAAAGCGATGGACTCTAAAATCCAAGTACATTCTGTGTACACCGATTTCAGCAAAGCATTTGATAAAATAAATCATAATATATTAGTTAGTAAGCTTGCCGCCATCGGTGTGCATACTTATTCAATAGATCTCAACTTTTCACAGTGAATGGCTATACTTCCCCATTTCCCATTTTTGTAACTTCTGGAGTTCCACAGGGGTCACATCATTGCTTTTTCTGGTGTATATAAATGATATAAAAAACTGTTTCAAATTCTCTAAATTTCTTCTCTACGCAGACGATTTGAAAATATTTTCAGAAATAAATAGTCTATCCGATTGCATGATGCTTCAAAACGACCTTGATCAGCTTCATAACTACTGTAAATTCGATGAACTCTTTCTAAATATTCAGAAATGCTCTTCAATCAGTTTCACCAAGAATCTTTCTAAATTTGATTCCACCTACAGGATTGACGGACATGCTTTATCAACATCCTCTAAAATCAAAGATTTGGGGGTAATATTCGATGTGAAAAATACATTTTCGTTTCACATTGAGCATATTTCATTGAAATGTAATAAGATGCTGGTAGAGCGGGCGCTGCGAAACATTCCGTTTGAAAAAACCGATGACCTCATTCTGATTGATGATTTGAGTTAAGAAAGACTTAATTAATGATATTGTGGAGGTTGCCGGACGGAATTATGGTCCAGTTTTTTTTTTCGGCCCTATAATAGGAGTTTTCGATTCCATCGCTGTAGTTGTTGAAAAAAAATGTTGTATAGAATGCAAAAACCATTGACCGCTATTTCTCGACTGGAATGTTTTTGCAAGATCCTTCCATACCTGGAACTGAAAATTGCCAGAAAAGCCCGTTGTCAGTTTTATTATAAATCTCCTTCCCAGCGTCACATACCTTCTCTCGAGTTTTGGAGTGGGCCGCGCTTTTCTCAACAGTTTTTGTGACTTCAGTTATAGCTGAACTTCATCCATCATTATAACAGATACATTTTCCAATATTCAAAATAGCAGTGCTTCGAATTTTGGGATAACTTTCTTTAAAGTGAATAAATAAAGCTACAATTATTAGATTAAAAATAAAGGCGAACGAAAAATCATGCTGAACTGGTGAATGAACCGAAAGAAACTATTCAAATGCAGCAAGACGACGCAAAGACGAAATTTCAAACAAATTTGAGAAGTTGTTTCATCCGAATGCTGATGAAGAACAACTTCTCGTGGTATAAAAGTTGCATGGCCAGCTATATCAGCGAAGAAAAAATTCGTCGTCTTCACTACATAGGAAGCTGGAAGAAAGAGCTTCATCAACAACACAGGGCGTAGCTGGTTCATCAACTGACCTGCAAATCAAAAAGAAGCAACAGCGATTCGTCGAGTGACTCATGATGTTCCATTTGTGGTATACGACGAAAACCAAAATAAAAAAAGTCATCTTTTAACTGAAATTTCAGCGGTTTTGCTGTTTTTCAATATCATAGGTCGTGTTAAAGAAATTACGTTTCATTACCAATATCTTCTAGTAACGAAAGAGGTCGACCAACAACAAATATCACAAATACAGTTACTGGCTGCTTTTGACAAATTAATGGCGGATATAAAAGACGGTGTTTCGACGACCGCTTTTGAATTGACATACTTGGCTCAACGCATGACTGTACTCGCTGAAGTAGAGGATGTAGTTCTAATCGTGATCTCGAAGTGATGCTGATCGATAAATTTGGTGACAAGGTTTTATTCTTATATCTTACTGAGAGGAAGCAATCTTCTTTGGTTTTCATGGCAGGAAGTTCATTGAGGAAATAGCTGAACGTGTACGTCGGCTAGACTGTAGCAAAATCGTCATGTGTGCTAAGGAATTACGGAAGGAACTATCCACTACTGAACTTATACCAGAGGAAAAGTTGTGTGATGAAATTCTCATAGAAGATGCCGCGAAGAAATGCACATTCACGCCGAAATGGAAGACTTTTATAAAAGCCTCATTAAGCAGTCAAAATCTGAAATTGTCAGGCAATACACTCCATGAAGCATTAGCGGTGTTTAGTGATATATATCAGTGTAACGAACAGAAAGACACCGCAACATACAGCTCTAGCCGAATTCATTCACCACCTACCAAACTAAATGGAAACATATGTTTGTTGAAAAATCTTAGACACTGTGACAATGACTTTCAAGGGGACATTAAGTGGCGAAGATTCTATGACCGTTACAATCATGATAGTTAATCAACAAAAGAATGATGAAAAGAATACCTCACTGGCATGGCCTAGCTCTCTATGTTGATTAGTCATTCCGATATCTGAAGCTAAGCAGCAGGGAAAGACCGCGTCGAAAGCTCATAAAACTGCAGCAAAGTATTATATCATAGCTCGCAGGCAATATATCAATGAACACAAGATATATTGAGGAATTGCTGTCCTTCGGAGGAGTCGTAAAGCCGGCGGTCCTGAATCCATGGTTGTTGGATTCGTAAAGGATCCCCACCTCTGGTTGGAATACCAGAGTGTTCGGCAAAATTTCCGGTTGGGGAAAAAGTAGTCACTGGAGTCGATGATTGGCCTTGGTAGGGAAAACAGGCCGACGTTGAATGAATCATTTAAAAAAAGAACACCTCAGACACTGCTAAACTGAAACTAACTGAAACTGACTACAAATATTTATATCAAGTCCTTCAACCAAAATCCCAGCTGGCCATTACAGGTGGAAGACTCCAAAAAATCTTCAAGCTCCAAAGTAATAGGTCTTCTGAATTGTTAGATTCATATTGTTCTGCGTTTACGAGCGACAAGGCCGGCGCTAGAAGATTTCGTAACATTATTAATGAACTATTACATTAATAATTTAAAAGAAAATGAAACCTTTTTCCGCCGAAATATGTTCATTCATCTCTCCAGAAGCAGATTGAAGGATTTTCAGCCATATTTTTGTTGCTGTTCGTGAAGGAATTGTACAAGTTTTTATAAATTGTGCAGATTCCGATGTTTTCGTACTCAACATCCACTTTTAGCATAAGCTATCGAATAGTAGTTTTTGAGGGATTTGGTTTGAAGGATCAGCCAAAAAATATCTTTTAAGGTGGGATTTAATTCAAATGTATCTGAAATTATTAGAATTTTTGATGTTTTATATTTACATTGCTTAAGGGCTGCAATACATGGGCCTCGGAAATTACTCCAATTCGGTTATGAAAGACGAGATGGAAAGTTGTACCCGGTGCAAATGACAAAACCACCTATGACAAATTCTTTGATCAGGCTTTGCAAATATAATGCTGAATGCCTGACAATGTTTTGCACTTGTAGAAGAAGCGAAATCAATTGTCAATTTTCCTTTGCAAATGCATCAGCAATAATTTTCAAAACAAACACAAAAAAAACAAAACAAATTTTCAACAAATTTTTCACTACTTATTAATAGGTAAACCACTTTTTTTGTTAAATTTGTATTGAATTAGATCATGCCGTTTTTCTCCATACCTTACCTAAACCAGGTGTTAATAGTCAATAACAATTTTTTTTTCGCAGCTACAGCGATGGAAGCGAAAACTATTATAGGACCGAAAAAAAAACTGGACCATAATTCCGTCCGGCAACCTCCACAATATCATTAATTAAGTCTTTCTCAACCCAAATCATCAATCAGAATGAGGTCATCGGTTTTTTCAAACGGAATGTTTCGCAGCGCTTGCACTATGGGATATATCATAAGAACGTGCTCAAATCTGAGATCTGAGGCGGCCATAAAAGCACTTTACCATTCCCACGTATACAGCAGATTGACTTTTGCATGAGTGGTATGGTCACCACAATATCAGTTGTACGAACATAGGCTAGAGATGATCCAGAACAGATTTTTGAAATTTCTCAACCTCAAAGTGAATGGTACTCACAATTTCAATAGTTATTCGATTTTAAGAAATGAATTTTCCATGAAGACCCTCAGCTCACGCAGGGAAATAGCAACTATGGTATTTCTCTTCAAACTTTCCAATAATTTAATCGACAGTTCCCAACTGATATCCTTGATCCCATTTTTTATCCCCTCACGAACACTCAGAGTCGCAGATCTGTTCTCTGAACGTTTCTGCCGTACAAATCTAGGAATGAATTCACCTATTGTAAGAATGATTCGTCTTCATAATGAAAAATTCTCTGATGTAGATATATTTCGTTATTCATTACTTACATTCAAATTCAAAATAAAAAACATATGTTAGGTATTACCATTACTCTGAAATTATTTGATTTTGTTATTCAAATGTCTTGAATTATATATAGGATTATGAGTAGTAGCATAACGACCATTCTCTATTCTTGTTCAGCTGTAAGTTATTGTAAAGTTTGGATCGTTTTTGGGCTCTTCAGCCTGTTTGTATCCATGTATGAAATGAATAAAAAAAAAATTATCTAGAGAATAGATCAAGTTTTTCAAAATTCTATTATTATCTAGTGCATCTTTGGTGGATGTCAGGTCTTTTTGGACAAGAAGCGTCTATTTTTTGCTTGATATTTTGAGGGTTCCTTCCTCGTTGAAGAAGACTCCGATTGAATTATTGATTGGTTCTATTATGTACTGAGTGTTGATTGTCGGTGACAGCAGGACCATCCCGAAAGAAGTTAATTTTCATGATATGGTTTCAAACGATCGAAATTGACTTTAGTTTCATCTCGAATTTTCCTGTTCACTAACATTGCAGAATTTGGGTATATTTCAATGTTCTCAAAGGGGCCATTGAACTTGTTTCCGAGTTTACTACCTATACGACGTAAACTTCATCTCCTACTACATATTCGGAGACATTTTCGGCTCTGGATAGTTTATAAAAATATGGCATTCGATTATCGAAATCTCCGACATATTCCTTTTGATTATATGTAGTTTCAGGAGATCTGATGGCCGTAAGTCCAAATACTAATTAGTATGGTGTGAAGCCAGTTGTTTTATTCCATGTACCTATTATCGTAGCAAATAACTGCGTACGGTAAAACGGTTAAAGGATTCTTCGGGGTTTTCAGCCTGATGCGCTCGAATCATTTCAGCAAAAGTTGCATGAAATCGTTTGATGGATCCGTTGCATTATGGATGATTATCGCTAGAATAACTTCAATATCATAGAGGCTACATAGATTTTTCATTAATTGACTTGTGAATTCTCGACCAGTCATAATGTATTCTCAGTGGTATTGCATGATGTTGAAAATAGAGTAGAAGAGTATTCACTACTGATCTGGAGGATTTATTTTCTATCGCGTATGCCTTGGTGAATTTTGTTGATTCATCCCTTATTGTTAAGGCGTAATATTTAGTGGGAATTTCGAATATGTCTACATTGATTCGTTCAGAACACGTTTTCGATGTTTCTGTAATGACAAGAGGTGAAATAAGGTTTTTTCGACAAACTTTTACTTTCGACAAATTTCACGAAATTATCTACATTATTTGCGAGACCTTGCCAATTGTATTCATCTGACAATGCCACGGTGTAATTTGGTCTTTCCTAGATGATTTTATTCGAGAATCAAAGGGATTTTATCGGGGTCAGGGGTTCGAGTAATATTTTGACAGACTATAAGTTTGATATCTTTGTGGGCATATACAAATAATAATATTCCAAATATTGTCAATTCTGAATTGTTCTCGACTGAATAGGTTTTGTTAGGATGAACAAATTCTGATATTTTGATATAATATAGAACATATGTTCTACTACTGCATCAGGGTCAAAGGCAAGAGGAACGATGGAGTATTTTCTAGCTTTGACGAATTGATACAATATTGATTTTTCATAAGAAAATTCGGGATTTCCTTCGGAAATATCTTCAATGATTATATAATGCAATTGTTCCAATTTATTTTGCCAAAAGAATGTTATTATATTCCTATGGTGTTTATCAAGAAGTTGGGAATTGTTGGATTCTATTTTAGAGTAATCAATGATTGATTTTGATTTACTTCAATCTGCAAGACTGTTGAATTCGTCTGCGATGGTTTCAACAAATATTTCGTCATCGGGGTTATCATTAGGGTTCTCTTCGGGATTTGAGTCTAGTGTACTTTCGATTTCCTCATTTTCGTCTTGGTTGAATGCTACTATTGAGATTTCATTTTGAAATGTTGCACATTCTTTGGCGTGGTTCATTTCAATTCGGGAAAGTGCATATCGGCATTTTTATTGATTTTACCGAGTTTACATTTAATTTGGTAATCGTCTTTAGGTTCAATTTCAATTCGGTGAAATCCTGGTGCAGTATCAAGCGTGGTGAAATATTGAGATTTGCCAAGCCGATCAAGGAGGTCTGATATATTCGGTTGTGGGTATTTATCGTCTACCGTTAATTCGTTTAATTTTTTATAGTCAATCACGACTCCATTTCTGCTTTCCAGAAGCGTCCAACTTTTTTGGTACCACCCAAACAGGTGATGACCAGAGAGAGGTACCAGAGAGAGATCGATGGTTGAATAATGCCTTGGTCAAGACTTTGGAGGTTTCTGTCGTCACTTCCTCTTTATGTTCCAGGGGGTACCTGTAGGATTTGGTAGAGGCGGATCGTGCATCTTTTATCTCAATGCTGTGCTTGATTTCATTTTTGAATATAAGGTTGTCACCTTCTAGGGAGAAGATGTCCTCAAATTGAAGACATAGATTGGTAATCAATTCATGTTCTTCATCGGTCGAATGATCGATTCTCAATTGAGATTTTATTTCTTCGGTTCGATCGATAGGTGGGCTATCTTGGTTGTATGTCGCGTTGAAATTCAAAATTGTTTCGTTTTCAGGAAGAAGTTCTACTTCTATGTCAGAAAAATCAATGATTCTCTGGAATAGCATTGGTGTTGACAATAAAAAGTGTATAACATACCATTTTCGTCAATTTTTACTATCGCGTTGGGATTCTTACTTTTTTTCTCTCTTTCGCCAACCATATAGCGTCGGTGTTACTGAGATCGCATTTTAGTTTGGAAACTCTCCCCATACGCGGTTCTTTTTCTATCTGATTGTATACTTCGGAGTTGGCGGGTTCTGAAATGTCTTTCGTAACTTTGAATAGGGAAACTGTCAATCAATAATGCAGTTGTAATGCTCTAAGAAATCTGATTCAAGCAAGCCATCGAATTCAATGCCCAAGTTATAGATAAAAACTCTGTGGGGATCAATTTGATTGAAATTTGTCAGAGTGGATTCATTCACAATGATTTTTTGAGCAGTGATGCCCTGAATAGTGACATTTTGAGAAAATTCATGTGGATATTCTTTGCTAGTTTCTGGTTTGAAAATTGATATACCTGCGCCTGTATCGATTGAAATTTTATAAGTTTTTGAAGCGTCTTTAATGTAATATAAGATCTCTGAGTTGACGGAGAGCAGAGAGCTCACATGAAGGTTTGTTCTGGGAAGTTGAGATTTGGATTGTAGTCTTGGATGATCAAAGACTGGTTTTGGGATTGAATTTTCAACGTGGAGTCTATCGATTGATTGATCGGTGGGTGATTGGTACTTGGATGTGAGAGAAAATCCTGATATGTTGAAGGATCTTCCGGGAATCGTAATTGGTCTGATTGTTTCAATTGTGTGTTCCGATCATTAGTCTTATAATGAATCATAATAGTACACGGATGGATAACTTTAGTCTGTTTGATTATAATCATCACCGGTATAGTAATCCTGATTATCAGTCTTATGACAGTCTTGGGTTTCGTACGTCATAAAATATGCTCTTTGTTGTTGATCGAAGTTTATTGGAGAATTGGGATTCCTTTGGAGGTGATCGGTATCGATTTTGGTTTTTTGTAAATTGGTTTCGAACCTGGGTTTGGTTCAGTTGTGGTTTATGGTTTTGATCGAAAGTTTGTTGGTCTTGGAAGGTTTTGGTTTGATTGAGTACTCATTCGTCTCGGAATGTTTTGATTGAAACTCTGAGAACTGAATTGAGGTCTCAGGTGTCTCATTCTGCATTCATTGGACAGATGACCAAAGCGATTACAAGTATGACAAGCTTTCTAGGTATTGGGCTGGTTTCTTCCCATTTCTTGTTGAGAACAAAGCTGATTGATTAACTCAAATGTTTGGTTCTGGGAAGTTGAGATTTGGATTGTAGTCTTGGATGATCAAAGACTGGTTTTGGGATTGAATTTTCAACGTGGAGTCTATCGATTGATTGATCGGTGGGTGATTGGTACTTGGATGTGAGAGAAAATCCTGATATGTTGAAGGATGTGTGTGCTCCGAGAAAATCCGCTGGATTAGAGGTGCGGATAACTTGACCGATACGTGGTTCAAGTCCTGTTAGAAGCGTAATCAATGTCATAGTTTTTATCAAAGGAGATTTTGTGTGTTCCTATTCTGCAGTAAAAACAGACTTCTGTATGCAAGCTTGCATTTTCGTGCTATGTACTTGAAGGCGGTTGAAAAATATCATAGGCGATTAGTTTGGAAGTTGTTTTATCCGCTAAAGATCATGAGTTCATGATATCAAGTCACGAGAGTCTCCAAGGTGAAAATTCAGTAGAGCTTCGATTTCAGGATAAGTTGCAGGGTTTCTGGAACTCATCAGTTACGCTGTCCTACCTCTGAGCCTGTTTTTTATGAGAATCACAAATAGAGCTCTTTGTACTTGCGCTGACATGTTGTATGCACCTCTCGCACGTATTTAAAAATGTGTTTGAAAATCTTGAAAAACCTTCAATTCAAGCAATATCGAAAATATTTCTGATGATTCATAACGTTCCATTGCGAAAAGGGCCCACTGTGGCCTAGTCACTGATGCTTGCGTCCACCACCTTTTATCATTACCATTCGTGTGCTCGGTATGAGATTGAGCATTCAAAACTGACTCCTTCGCTCATCAGCGTCCGTTGTGTCATATGGATAGGGAAGTAGATGTTTCAGATGAACTTTCATGAGGAGAGAATCACTTTTCGTTTATTTTTCGAATATATGCGACAAGAAGAGTGGCAGGCTTCTACAATTCCAAAAATCAGCAGACACTTCCTATATTTATGTGCATATCATCCAAAGAATGTGTTTTTATATAAGAAGTTTATTTTTCTCAAATTCTTATGATTTTTCTGAATGCCATTAAAATTTCATTCCATTACATGTATATATATATATATATATATATATATATATATATATATATATATATATATATATATATATATATATATATATATACATATCACAACAAAAAAAACATTTCTCATCAGAAACATTTACACAAACTGGAAAACATGTCTCCGAAAATATCACTAGGAAAAAATGGAACCATTCATCCATATTACATTGAGGTGCACGAATTTATACACTCCAAGTGGTTATTGTTAATCATCTGCACATGTATAAATTCGTGAACCTCAATGTCATATGGATGAATGGTTGCATTTTCTCCTAGTGATATTTTCGGAGACATGTTTTCCAGTTTTTGTAAATGTTTCTGATAAGAAATGTTTTTTCTGTTTGAGATGGACAAGGATTTTTCCTCTGCTGTTTTATATCGAATCTCACATTCTTGAAAAAGAAAATAAAGATTCTCGAAAGCTCGACAATTCAATAAAGAGTTTCACTATATCAGACCAAACTCAATTCATGACTGCAACCACAAGGTTAATTTTCATTTCATGAGGATTTTCCAAATTTAGACAGGTTTTTCAACTAGTCCAGTCAAGAGACTACCCTTCTCTTCCTCTCTCTTTCTCATATATATATATATATATATATATATATTGGTCAAACTTGCAGATCTCTTAAAGATCGAATTTCATCACATAAAAGCGACAGTAGGTTACATCCTGAAAGATGTGCCCTGAGTAATCATGTTTACAAAGATGGACATATCATGGATTACAATTCAACAAAAATTCTTAGTATTGAACAAAATGAGTCTAAGCGGTTGTTCTTGGAAATGGCGTTTATCTCTCAATCAACATCTTGCCTTAACAGAAGAACTGATATTAAACACCAGTGGAATCTATGCATATCTACTTGATATTGATGATATTGATAAAAATTTTCGACATTTTGTAAACAACAATAATTCTACTAATCTGAATTAAAAATTATTATTTTTATATTTTTTAAATTTGTTTTAAAATAGTTTGCACATAATAATTACAATCTTTTCTCAATCCATTCTGATTCAATGTTAACATCCTTCAAGTTCAAAAAAAACAATAATATTGATTACTATAAATTCAATTCCGAACAGATGGTAGCAGTGTTCTCTCACTCTGGCGTCGTTCCATCCTGGCAGATGTCTCTTCACACACCTGTTTCTAGATGTTCCATACTTCATGTCAACGCTGTCATTTCAAACTTCATTGTCAATGTCATTCATAATTCATATTCAACCGTTAAAGTTCGACTTTTATGTGTATTCACCTGTTGAATATGCAACAATATTTTTTTAATCTTGTTAATAATTTAATGGCGTTTTAAACAATTTTTCGTCTGTGACATGTTATTTCACTTCACCAACGTTTTTAATACGACTAACCTCAAATACAGTAAGGTTCTTGTTACTGTTTATTTGATGTGATAACTTAAAATAATAATTTTGTAGCTTTTCCCTGAAGATGGTAATAAACATTATCGAAATATTGGAAAAACTGGTGTTATAAGAGTACACTTCCGTTCTGCTGTTCACCCAAAAAAAACTACAGTTTTGTTCTTAACTGGTCAGCAAAGACTTCCCCTCTAATATATATATATATATATATATATATATATATATATATATATATATATATATATATATATATATATATATATATATATATATATATATATATATATATATATATATATATAAAATTTATAGAAGTTTCGAGTGGATAGATGATACAGAGGTTTTTTTATTGGGCTTTGCACTCAAATGAAAATAGCAACCGTAGACACGTGTTTCTGGGTCATTGCCCTTCTTCAGCACGGTGTAGCCAAGTGCAAGGATGGACAACTTGGCTACACCGTGCTGAAGAAGGGCAATGACCCAGAAACACGTGTCTACGGTTGCTATTTTCATTTGAGTGCAAAGCCCAATAAAAAAAAAACCTCTGTATCATCTATCCACTCGAAACTTCTATAAATTTTATAATGTATTTCCTGGGCATGGATGTCACGCAGGTGGCTATAGCTGCCTCCGTGGTGACGTCAGTTGATGCCTTGTGATAACAAGGTCTTCTGACCGAAACCACAAATGTGCGGCTGGCTTCTGTTGATGACTCCGTTCATTTGTGATGTTTCTCCAAGTGTTGTCCATCCTTGCACTTGGCTACACCGTGCTGAAGAAGGGCAATGACCCAGAAACACGTGTCTACGGTTGCTATTTTCATTTGAGTGCAAAGCCCAATAAAAAAACCTCTGTATATATATATATATATATATATATATATATATATATATATATATATATATATATATATATATATATATATATATATATATATATATATATATATATATATATATATACATATATATGTTTCCCAACATCTCAGTTGGCATTTTCACGAATATTGGTGTTAGCAACTGTTAGCTGCACCAAGTGGGAGCAGTAACATTCTTGAAAATGCCAACTGAGATGTTGGTGAAACGTCGTAACTCAATACCGACAAACGGATAAACTCCCAGAATAACATCTTCGCATACTAAACCATCCGTGAAAACCTGCAGTATAAATTCACAAAATGCGATGCCCTCAAAAGCAGATCGACAGAAATGTTTAACATTAGCAAAGGAAACAAGAAATGGCTTCACTTATTTTTTCTGCTTTACTTTAACCGTCTTTACAAACTCCATTTGCCTTTTTCGTTCAGCTTATTGAAAGTCAATATCATATGTTCAAAACATCTGTGGGTTTCAGCTGGCCCGTGTTTCAAAGAGTATTATAATATTTTTCAAATTATCGTCGACGCGTGTGTACGTGTATACGCGCGCGCGCAAATATATGTGGGTGAGTTTGTGGATTCTAATGAGAAGAATATCGATAGTTATCTTTTTCCAGATCATATTGCGAGAGAATATTCAGAGATTGTCGCCTACAAACATGCTATGTTCAATCACCAGCTTATCCAGGCGTATATCCGAGGAATCTGCAATGTAGGTACTATCTCAACACAAGACTGCCTTTTATCAAACTCTACATTGAAAATGAGGAATTCAATATAGATGGACAACGCTGTGAGAATATCATGACCTGTCCAATGAGACCAATTTCTTCAGGTGAGATTTTGTAATAATTCAATAAATCACTAGCGCACTATATATATATATATATATATATATATATATATATATATATATATATATATATAGTTTTTTTTTTTTTTTTTTTTTTGTTTTTTTTTTTTTTTTTTTTTTTTTTTGGGGGGGGGCCGCGGGGGTGACCCGCCGGTATATATATATATATATATATGTAGAAATTGATGTTTTCACGGATCTTCGTTATACAAGATGAATTTTTCTGGGTTTTTATCCGTTAGGTATTTTCTGATTTGTTCGACGTTTCGAATTTCGTAAGGGGAGTGATTGACCAGGACGGTATGGACAGATATTTGTCTCACAGTTCTTGAAAATGAATTCAAAATGGAATTCGAAACGTCGAACAAATCAGAAAATACCTAACGGATAAAAACCCAGAAAAATTCATCTTGTATATATATATATATAATATAAATCAAAAATCGAATATTGTTTATAAAATTCCTAGAAGCGATTGTGGAAAGGTCAATTCATATGCCTTATCGGAATATGAATCGTTTTGATCATCGAATGGAATCAGTATGGAAATACTGAGATCTCAGACAATTCTTCAAAAATAATTTTTCTTCAACTGGTTAGTATTCATGAAGAACAACATTCTATGAATTGACTAACCGACTTGAATAACTTCAGTAAGATGTATACATATCTATCACTTTTCAACGAAAAGAATATAACACCCTTTAATCAAACTTTTCGCATTGATCGAGTCAACTTGTCATTGTCATTTTGTATGTATTTTCTGTTTGTTTTGACTCAATTTCATTTCAATCTCACGATGGTAAGTACTTCAGTTAGAAAATAACTTATATATATATATATATATATATATATATATATATATATATATATATATATATATATATATATTGTGTAGAAAGTTCTCGACTGGAGAAAAACTCTTCTTTACTCTACCAAGCTTTCGATAATTTTTATTATCTTTATCAAGGCTGAAATGTACAATTAATGGTCAAATAACTAATGTATGAATAAAAATGGTATAAACTTACTGGTAAAACGAGTTAAATAGATGAACTCAACATAATATATAAAATAGAAAATATTCTTTACTGAATGCTGACAGACACTGACAGATAGAATTTCTAAGAGAGCATGATTTCTTGATTGGAGAGTATGATTTCTTGATTGGAATTTATACATGAAAATTTTAGAAATGTTACAAAGATAAGAGATAAGAATATATTTTACTTGATTGTTCTATGTCAGTTTTTTTATTCAATGTATAATTTTCTCGTTTGATTTCAATCATTTCTAAAAATAATCTTTTTGTTAAGTTTTCTTCCGTGTGTAAAATTTTAGTATCTTCAAAGTTCATGTTATGATCATTATCAATAACATGTTCAGTGAGAGCACAAGATTTTTTGTGTAGTCTACAGTCACTCTTATGTCCAGTTAATCTGGATTTCAAAGTTTGACTTGTTTGGCCGATGTATTTTTTGTTGCAAGAATTGCAAGGTATACTGTAGACTACATTTGATTTCATTAATGGGGATTGTTCATCTTTTAATTTGGAATATATATTATTAATGGTGATAACATTTCGTTGTGCAATTTTGATATCTGATTCTTGTTTGAAAACATTCAAAATTTTGGAGGATAACTGACTTATGTAGGGAATTGATCCAAAGGTAATGCTATTGTTGGAAATTTTTAGTGAAAGATTATTTTGATCAACTATTTGGGTGGAAGTATTATAAAGTAATTTTTTTAATAATTTGGACGGAAAATAATTTTCAAGTAGAATATCATATAGCCTTCGCAAGTTTTTTTCAATCAGGGAAGGGTGGACTATCTTATTTATTCTGTTTTTCATACCTAATACGAAGTTAATTTTGGTGTTATATGGGTGATGAGATCGATAATTTATGTATTTACCTGAACTAGATGGTTTTATATACCAATCTAAAATGACTTTATTATCTTCTGTTCTGATCATGTGTGTGTCTAAAAAAGGTACTCTGTTTTCATTTTCTGTTTCTACTGTGAACTGAATATTAGAATCATAAGAGTTGAAAATATGGATTAATTCAGTTATCCCATCATGAGGAACAGAACAAATGATGTCATCAACATACTTCTTTATGAATGGTAATTCAAAAGTTAATTTTGGAATACAAGAGTCTAAAAGGTCGTCCATAACATATTGTGCAAAAATTGGTGAAATAGTTGATCCCATAGGAGTACCTAAAATTTGTTTGTAAAATGAATTTTGGAAAGTACAATGAGTGGTATCAAAAATTAAATCAATTGTTTCAAGAAATGAAGATTGGGAAAATTTACAATGTAGTTTGATATTATTCCAATGTTTCTTTATACTCGATTTGATGAGATTGAGGGGTATATTATTGAATAAAGATATCACATCTAGACATCATATTACAGAGAAAGAAAAAAAGAATTTGTTTTTCTATACTGCAAACAGTCCTAAATTCTATGGTCTACCTAAAATCCATAAGCCTATCCTGAAATTAAGACCAATCGTTTCATCCATCAATGCACCAAATAGTAAAATCACACAATTTCTCACTGACATATTGAAAAATGCATATCAAGAAGAAAACAGTTATTATGTTCAGGATTCTTTCCAATTCGCTAACTTTATACAAGAAAAACAAATTCCTTTCGGCTATGTTCTGGTTAGTCTAGATGTGATATCTTTATTCAATAATATACCCCTCAATCTCATCAAATCGAGTATAAAGAAACATTGGAATAATATCAAACTACATTGTAAATTTTCCCAATCTTCATTTCTTGAAACAATTGATTTAATTTTTGATACCACTTATTGTACTTTCCAAAATTCATTTTACAAACAAATTTTAGGTACTCCTATGGGATCAACTATTTCACCAATTTTTGCACAATATGTTATGGACGACCTTTTAGACTCTTGTATTCCAAAATTAACTTTTGAATTACCATTCATGAAGAAGTATGTTGATGACATCATTTGTTCTGTTCCTCATGATGGGATAACTGAATTAATCCATATTTTCAACTCTTATGATTCTAATATTCAGTTCACAGTAGAAACAGAAAATGAAAACAGAGTACCTTTTTTAGACACACACATGATCAGAACAGAAGATAATAAAGTCATTTTAGATTGGTATATAAAACCATCTAGTTCAGGTAAATACATAAATTATCGATCTCATCACCCATATAACACCAAAATTAACTTCGTATTAGGTATGAAAAACAGAATAAATAAGATAGTCCACCCTTCCCTGATTGAAAAAAAAACTTGCGAAGGCTATATGATATTCTACTTGAAAATTATTTTCCGTCCAAATTATTAAAAAAATTACTTTATAATACTTCCACCCAAATAGTTGATCAAAATAATCTTTCACTAAAAATTTCCAACAATAACATTACCTTTGGATCAATTCCCTACATAAGTCAGTTATCCTCCAAAATTTTGAATGTTTTCAAACAAGAATCAGATATCAAAATTGCACAACGAAATGTTATCACCATAAATAATATATATTCCAAATTAAAAGATGAACAATCCCCATTAATGAAATCAAATGTAGTCTACAGTATACCTTGCAATTCTTGCAACAAAAAATACATCGGCCAAACAAGTCAAACTTTGAAATCCAGATTAACTGGACATAAGAGTGACTGTAGACTACACAAAAAATCTTGTGCTCTCACTGAACATGTTATTGATAATGATCATAACATGAACTTTGAAGATACTAAAATTTTACACACAGAAGAAAACTTAACAAAAAGATTATTTTTAGAAATGATTGAAATCAAACGGGAAAATTATACATTGAATAAAAAAACTGACATAGAACAATTAAGTGAAATATATTCTTATCTCTTATCTTTGTAACATTTCTAAAATTTTCATGTATAAATTCCAATCAAGAAATCATACTCTCCAATCAAGAAATCATGCTCTCTTAGAAATTCTATCTGTCAGTGTCTGTCAGCATTCAGTAAAGAATATTTTCTATTTTATATATTATGTTGAGTTCATCTATTTAACTCGTTTTACCAGTAAGTTTATACCATTTTTATTCATACATTAGTTATTTGACCATTAATTGTACATTTCAGCCTTGATAAAGATAATAAAAATTATCGAAAGCTTGGTAGAGTAAAGAAGAGTTTTTCTCCAGTTAAACGACTGAATACCCGATATAACTCACCTTCAGATATATATATATACATATATATATATATATATATATATATATATATATATATATATATATATATATATATATATATATATATATATATATATATATATATATATATATATATATATGTGTGTGTGTGTGTGTGTGTTCGGATAGGTTTCCGCGGTCAGTTGTATGTTGTTGTTGAGTTCGGGTTGAACCGCGTCTGGAGTTTTGTTCTCGACGTTTTGGCTTCGATTTTGGAGCCATTTTCAAGAGTAAATGTGACTTCACGCTGAGGTCTCAATCTGCCTACTCCTCAGGTGTTGTCACAGGGGGCAAGGGTTTGTGACTCGAGGCCGGGGCCTCAATCTGCCTACTCCCCAGGTCTCGTCACGAGTTCTTTCTAAGGTCTCAATCTGCCTACTCCTTAGATCGAACTGAGGTATCGAGGGATGTTGGGTGGTATTTATAGCAGCGGATGCTGCTAAAGCACTGTCGGATGTCTTGGTGGGGATTGGGCATCTGGAAATTAGGGGTTTCCATGCAGTTGGAAGTCTCTGACCGTCGTCACGTTTATTTAAGCAGGAAGGTCGCTTCTCGATTTCGATGGCCTCGCGAATTATACGAGCTTGTAGTGTTTTTGCTGTGGCGATGGTCTTAGTGTTCTCAAAGTCTATGTTATGTCCTGTCTCTTGATGATGTTTGGACAGAGCTGGGTCTGATTTTCGGACAGCAAGTTGATGTTCGTATACTCTACTTGTCACACGTCTGTTGGTCTGGCCTACATATGTTCTATGGCAATCAGAACATGGTTTTTCATATATACCCTGTGATTCATTGACGATTTTGTCCTTGAGGGAGCGGAGGAATGTGGAGATTTTATTGTTGGCTGTAAATATCGTTTTTATGTCCTGTTTTTTGAGAATTCGGCTGATTTTGTCAGTAACTCCTTCAATGTAGGGAAGGAAAGCTTTGAGGAGAACGTTGTTGTGTGTTGGGTGGAAGGAGAAGTTTGATATATATATATATATATATATATATATATATATATATATATATATATATATATATATATATATATGTAAAAAATTATTTTGAAATAAATTTAAAAAAATATAATTTTCAATTATACTACTAATCTAAATAAAAAATTATATTTTTTCAAATCAGTTTTGAAATAGTTTTCACATTATAATTACAATCTTTCCTCAATTCCATTCTGATTCAATGTCAACATCCTTCAATTTCAAATATCAATAATATTGATAACTATAAATTCAATTCCGAACAGATGGTAGCAGTGTTCTCTCACTCTGGCGTTGTTCCATCCTGGCAAATGTCTCTTTACACACCTGTTTCTAGATGTTCCATACTTCATGTCAACTCTGTCATTTCAAACTCCATTGTCAATGTCATTCATAATTCATATTCAACCGTTAATGTCGACTTTTATGTATATTCACCTGTTTGAATATGCAACTATATTATTTTAATCCTGTTAATATTTTAATGGCGTTTTAAACAATTTACTTGGTGTAAAATTTTTATATTGGACTGAACATATTTCATCGTCTGTGACATGTTATACCACTTTACCAACGTTTTGAATACGACTAACCTCAAATACAGTAAGGTTCTTTTTACTGTTTATTTGAAGTGATAACTTAAAATAATAATTTGTAGCTTTTTCCCTGAAGATGGTAATAAACATTATCGATATAAATATATATATATATATATATATATATATAGGTATATATATCACTGCAGCTATACTGTCAAAAAACGCCCTCCCAGCAGCTCTTTCAGTATTCGAAGGCTGGGTCGTGGATTTTTATTGATGTACAGATCCAAGCTATTCCGTGGGCGCCAGTCGAAGATTATATACAAATATTCCACAAAAAATAACAATGAATACTACCTGGGTAATATTCAGTACAAGTTCGGAAAATCACTTGAATGGAAAGAAATATAATTCACAGAGATCCGAGTAGAAATCAGCATGAAATGCAGACTAAAAATTATTCTTGAAACAGCTGTTTCAAGATCACAAAGAATTGAGTTCTTATATCTTATCTTATGTAATAAATCTCTTTGAAGACCTAGGACTCCGATTGTTGCAGTATGATGAACTGTATCTGTCTATCTCAGACAGTCCCTCAGCTTGGCAAGTATATAAAAATAGGTACTCACTCGGAAGTTCAGGTTAAGTGTTTTCTTTTGCCTCTAGTACCCACCGTCACCTTCTATCTTTCCAACAGGAGTATATCACTTATCCCACAACATGCTTAGGTGACCACTAACAGTGATGAAGGGTGGTATATTATTAAAAGTTGCTTATGCATCCAGGAGTATCCACGTAAAAAACCTACAGACATTAATATCAGTGTTTCCAAAACCGAAAAATCATCAAATTACTGACCTTAGCTGTTATAAGGTTTTTTGAACTTAAATCTAACGTTGGTTCATTAACATAATCGACATCTCATTTTCTCGAATTACAACTCAGGCTCGCTTTTTTCTTCGTGCAAAATACTCGATCTCGTCAGTCTCTTGCCTTGACCCACCAAAAAAAGTTTTCCCTGACGATATCGCGGTATTGTATCTTATCGATAGAACTTTTTTGATCTACACCGAATGTCAACTATGAACCTATTATACAGGGTAGCGAAAGTGAACCGTTACAACTATAACTGTCCAAAGCTGAAGTAATATATGATGACGAATTACCTATAAAGCTCCGAAGTTTGCAGAATAGAACGAGTAACCACCCTGAATATAACCTAGCAAAAAACGGAATTTCTATCACCATAAATAAGGGAGATATACGATCAGTAGAATGCTGGACTGGGCAGTTCTCATGCTCGAATCGGATGTTAAAATTGTAAAAACTTCACAAGGTCAGATAGTTCGCGCACTATGAGTATAATTATGAATATTCACGAAGATAATATCAAGAGAATCTCACTTCGAATTCGAGATCTATGCATCAAAACACTCTATGAAGATAATTCCGTGAGAGCTGTTTGAGTTCTCTCTTTCAGAAGCGAGCTGTTGAAACAATTTCGGGTGCTGGTTTCAAACACTCATTCCGACCAATCTTCAATGAGCTCGGCATCCTGACAGTTATATCTTTTTATATTGATCAATATTCGATTGACAGACAAAAACAAGAATGTATTTCAAAATGATTCTCAGTTTCACTAACAGAACACACGAGGAGCTAATCTCATAAGAACACCCAGATTCAAATCTGCAACGTTGATCTGCAACATTTCACTCAACATTATTTTATATAACAAATAACCATCTTCATTCGAATACTCATAGACTGCTCCCCTCAGAATTCGAAGCAAAATGAAACTAACAACTAACTGTCTCTGTTCACTAGTATCTAGCCGCGCCGAATCAAATGTTTGGCTCGAAAGTGTCATTCACGATGATTGTTTTTTATTCATATTGATATCTTTGTTTTATGACTCGTGACGTGTATCAGTTTTGAATGTAGAAAATGATTGTGTGGATATTCCCTTATTTGTATATTGCAAATATTTTGTGTTTATTTGATACATATGTATATCTTTTCACATAACGTGAACAATCTATCTATCTTATCTTTCAATATCAATCTTTTCATACATTATTCTCAACACACGATATTTTGATATTTCAATTTGATCTGCTCTGATTATTCTGTATGTGCTTTTTCCTGTTGTCCTTTATGTTCTTCTGAATCAGATATTTTCATTTTCTGCAGGGGAGAAGAATTGTCCCTACGATTACATCAAAATTCATGACGGAAAAAACGAATACAGTCCAGTTATCGGAACATTTTGCGGAATGGGTAAATTTCCTTACTCCATCATTGGAACTTCGCAGGATCTTTTTGTGGAGTTCGTGTCATCACCAGCTGGTAAGCTTACATTTTACACTTATCGTCCTGTAGTAAAACCTGAGTCAGTAATTTTATCGTCTAAACGAGCTTGGAATATTCACGATTTTTTTGCATCACGAAAGCAACATCAAAACAATCATGATAGACCGAAACTGAGTTTGAAAACAGCTCTGGCTGACACTCTGCCTTTCCACCATATAGATTGTGAATGTAACACTAGTGTATCTATTCCTTTCCCATTCTTAGGTGAATGAAGACGTTCCATCATTATTATATTATTATAACTCCAAGTAGCGCTTGAGAATAAAAATCTGAAATATCATCTTTAACGCCGTGTTCAGTGAATCTTCCGTCACCGGGGTCATCTCTAATGGCTTCTGCACATTCGAATTGATGGCTTTGGAAACTGTCTCAGCTGTTGCTGGACCCCTTGACGTTGAAGGAACATTCGCAAGCCCCGCTTCGGGCCGCTTTTGGCTACCTAGCGTGGGCATATCCGTTGGCGCCACATCCAACACCGAAAGGTCCCTTGTGACGGCACCTTCTTGGAGGACAACAATGGAATGCACCTTGCATCTGAATTCTCTTGATGGAGGTGATTGGGACATGCTATGACCAAAGAGGTTGGTTGCACCCAAATACTCGAAGAAGGTTGTTCAGGATTATAATTCGGGAGGAAAATGATTATTCGCAATGTGTTTCCCCCCTGAACATTGAGTAAGACCACCACGTATACCCTTTTGGAAAAAGTTTTATAGCTTGGTTGTTCACAAATATCACCAATTTTTTTCCATTATTTTCCATTATGGAATGCTGCATCGATCATCCCAGAGGATTCGTTGTTGGACTGGAATTATTTTACAGCTTCGCTCAGTTCAACAAAGCCAGACTCAACTGTCGCACTCTTCGGCTAGTCCAAGCGATAGCACATCCTCTGAGAAACGTATCCAGTGAAATATTTTCGATTCATTTGATGTGCTCTCCAATCCCTTTATATATATATATATATATATATATATACAGATTCAGATGTAAGGGTAGCCCTGTAGAATTCAAAGTATACCGCGTGAATGAAGGGATAGGAGGTATATTTCGAGAGGCAATAAACTTTGCTAATTTGAGAATGGAAGAGTCGAGTACAAAAATAGAACAAGATTTATTCAACAACGGAAACGGTACATGTAATAATAAAGGGTACTTACTTTAAAATTAGATACTTCTTCAGTAGCGGTGGGATGTGCGGATCTTTCAAAAACAGCTCACCGCGGGACCGGTGTGGTCACTTGGTACACCGGCCAGCGACTCCCCGCGCTCATTTTCTAGATTTCGTTAGTCACAAAAAATTAGTTTTCGCTGATTAATCAGCAATGACTAATTTTTTTGTTTTCGTTAACTTGTTGAATTTTTTTATATGCTGCTTCAAATGAAGGGGATGCCCTGTCATGTTCAAAGAACACCGCGTGAATCGAAAGACAGGAGATA
The DNA here is from genome assembly GCA_032362365.1 of Zygogramma bicolorata. NCBI lineage: Eukaryota > Metazoa > Arthropoda > Insecta > Coleoptera > Chrysomelidae > Zygogramma > Zygogramma bicolorata. The sequence goes on along the minus strand of JAVJAQ010001445.1, from coordinate 184,567 downwards.
CGAAGTAACAAACACTTTGAGTTTTTGAAGATTGTATGCCTCAGGAGAAACCACCCTCGGCAAGGAGTTCCAAAGTTCAGCTGTTCTATTGGAATAAGAGAGGTTCGACAGGTCTTCAAGGTCACAATGAAGGGATGGAAATTCTGTACTCGTGGGGTCATCCGTGTAGATATTGTCAAGGATGTGTCTGTGAGCGACGAATCACCAACAAAACGGATTGTGTTTCGCTGTGAAGAATCAAGTCACTTCAATGAATGTTTTGTTGCCGAGCTCCATTCATGAGAGCTTCATTCCAAGACAGGTCGTATCTTGCTTTAGAGTAAATTATTTAGTTTGTGAACTGAGATTTGTTGGTGAGCTGGTGTTTGGAGGTAGAGAGGATGATTATTTTTTATATTCGACACATCTCCCCCTCCCATTAAAATCTGGACCCCAGAATTAGGGGTTGAAGATTTATTTATATAAGTATTGAGTGGAACAACCTCAAATCAGTTAGATTGCTCGATTGAAAAAAAATGTATCGGAACCATTCTATTCTCAAAACATTCAATACTTAACAGAACTGGAAAAATGAAAATGTTCAACCCTTACCGTATTGATATTGAAAGATACTATCGCCATTACCCAAATAGAATATGAGATTGGAAAATCAAAAATATTCAAATGAAACTCTTTAGTTCGACAAGAAAGTAAACTACATAAAAATGATTAGTAAAAATAATGTTCGAAGACTGAGTTCTGCAGTTCGACCACACACTGGAAACGTACCCGATTATGAGAGTTCATGCCGTGAAGGAAGTTCGCTACTAGCAGACTGCCCCTTGGAAGCAGGGCGGTCTCCGCGCCGCTAGGCCATCGGAGTTACAGTACCGAAGCCTCCATTTATTTCTATCTGTACTCAGCATCTTTGTATTCAGCATATCGTTTCTCAGCATCTCGTTTCTCAGCATCTCTGTTATCAGAATCTATGTACCCTCTACTCAGCATCTCGGTACTCAGCACCTGAAGATCAATTTTCGAAAACGAGTTTTTCTTGATCCTCCATTTCGGCTATTTCATATTATTTTGAATATCCATAAACTGGTAGATTTGGGAAAGATGCTAGTTTTCAGTTCTTATACTGCGAGTCAATGAAGGATGAGAATGAAGTTCGTGAAATGGGTGCCATTTGAGGACACTTATTGGCTTTTGTGTCCCTCAGTACCATTGTTGATTCCTGGTAAGTATTTCAACGTTGGGCATCATGCAGATTTTTCAATATTTTGGATGTTTTTTCAATCTTCTCTTGGATTCATCCCTATAAAAATTTTGCTCACATCCCCCTTGCATTCTGCCGAGACGCCCGATGACTGCTGTTTACTTTTAGCAATAGTAGTTAAAGCTGCTGTCTATGCTAGTCTGCTGCCATCTATTCAGACGAGTCCCAGTGTAATGGTGTGGTCATCTGTGGTGTTTCGGAGCATGTAACAGGAAAAAACAAGCGGTGAATCCTTATTTGAGTACATATATTGGTTTATTTACAATGTAAACAACATAAATTGACGAAAATAAGGTGTACCTACTGAATTATCGAGATATATTCTTGCAAAAGAAAGCGCTGCGTTCAGTATATTCGATTGTTTGATATAAGTTTCTATTCTTAATTATTCATTCGATACGGATTATTCATTACTAACGTTATTATTATAATATCCTTATGGAACCCATTCAAATACTCATTGATGATGGGTAGTGACAATTATAGAGCTCATTTACCTCAGTTAAACATCTCCTCTTAATTCATCATGGAAAAATTCATCAAACATTAGTTCATACTTTCATGGCCTTTTATTACTAGATTACATTATTCCAATTCATACATTCATTCTTCTCCTTATCAATCTCACAAGAATCATTTTCATCCAAGTAAGAAAACATTATCACTTTTGAATAGTGATCATACTGGAACACTCTACTATCACCCGAAACATTTTTATGATACTTTTACGTTAATATCAGCTTTCATTATTCATATAACACATTATATTGGGGAGCCCTGTTTTTTGAACAACCCTTCATTTATATTTTATTCCCCTCATTTCCTACCTATTCATTTTGGTTATAATTTATTTGAAAGCATTGATAGGGTATCCTTCCTTACATGGAGCACACAATAAATAGTATCTCCAGGCGACATTGCAGACAATGGTTTCTTGAATTCTTAAATGAGCTGGTTTGCTTTGGAATTATCAATTATTGTTCCTTTTGTTTCTGAAAGTGTGTTTGATCACTCTTTTTTTCGGGTTTCTCCAATTGAAAAAAACTAATAATGGAGAATACCTTATGGTCTCATTCATTCAAAATCTTTCCAATGTTATGTATTCACCAATGAAATTTTCACTAGCAGTAGATACACATGTCCTTATTCGAATAGAAAAATCTTATTGAGGCCGTTTTGCCTAATATCTCAGTGATCTGTGGTATTGATATATTTGGAAATATATAGTAACGAGGAGTTCGAAAGTACTTATGAAATATAAACATTCGATATGTATAGAATTCATGGAACAAAGCCAATATAATGTCAAATCAAGAAGAAAATCCCCAACCTCGTTCATAAATTTCACCTTGTAATCAGTTGAACTGAATAATCTTCCTTCGGATTTGATTGAGAAAAAAAAATCGGTGGGGAGTTTGCTTGATATTGTGAAATAAGTCTCTCGACAAGTCCTATACAATAAAAGGAAATTCGAAGTATATCCATATAAAACCAATTTCGAATGATACATTCACATCAGTTGAGACTTTGATTTTTTTTTATTGCAATTATAGCTATATACGATATCATTTAATTTTATTAAAATGGGGGCATTAGAATAATCTATAATTCATTCGCCATGAATTCAATTCATAAACTTTCTGAATTCACATAATTGATTCGATTTTTATGTTTGATTGAGAACAATGATGAATCCGTTTTTTTTATATATGTAGATTCTCAATTAACACAGAGTTTATGGTGTAAACACTCATGGAGAAATCTGATGAAAATGTTTTCATGTACCTATTTTAATCAACATATATCTCAGGACTCCATATATTTTTCATTTCATTCATTCATCTTCCTATACCATAAAACAATCACAGGTAAACATTTAATTCATTCACAGAGATTTTTCAATATTCACATAACTTCATTTATATCACAACATTCACATTCAGTAGAATTATTCAACCTTTGATAATCGTCTTCCATATTTCCCTTATGATACGGTAACATAGTTATCAAATGAACAATTATAATATTGTTATATATTCTCATAACTGTCTGTGTTAATATATATCGATAATATATTCATACTACCATCATATAATACTAACATAGGGAGTCAAACGTTCTATTTTCATTCTTCAGTGGCCCATATTCAAGTCTCTCAGATGATTGTTCTTCTTGCTCATAATCTCATACTTTTTAGATTCAATATTATTTTTCCCAAAATCCAACAACAAAATCCATACTTGACAATTGTAATCATTCTTGGACAGAAAAAATGATAATCAATTATCATAAAACTTATTATTTTTTTTGAAATCTCACATTCAATTTATCGGAATTCCGATCATTTTCTTGAGGGATAGTCATATTTCTCTTTTGTGACCGTCAGAAACGTTATACCAGAGTTTTGAATACACTTCACTGGGGCGAATTATTCGGTAAAGAATGATATATTCTTTATATTCATTTATCAGCCAATGAGCTCTACGACATACAATATTGACAAAAAAAAACTACAAAAATCATCAAGTTTATAAACACTTGCTGAAAATTATTATGATTCAGTGAAAAATACCAACCGTTTCACGATTGAAATTACTATTGAATATTTGCTTTGATATATGTTGATTGTAAAGTTCTTCGGGCTTTACAGGTCGTTTTGACGCCGAGTCCAGGTCACGGGTTGCCTCGAGCGCCACCTCTGTTTAACGTGTGGAGGTCCACTTGCTCTGGACAGCTTCAGTGGAGTATGAAATACTCCAGGGGTCAGTTATGGCCTTGACCAGGGCTCAAGTGACCAGAAAAGGCAGGCTTTATTGGCCCTTCCTGGGTTCGAATCCTGAGTACCTGCTGCTATTAGTTGTAATATATAAATGCAATTTAATAACGGTAGGAGAAAGACAAAAGTAGTTATATCCTAAAACGAATAAATCAAACACTACTTAAATCAATCGCATTTATTCAAACAAAATGGATTCTGTGCAAACCATGCTTCAATACACAATTTAAAAAAAAACAATCTGAGCGGAAGCAAAAACAACAAAAGAAAAAGCGAGTGACAGTAGGAAGTTAATCGAGACGGCAGTGGTACAAGCGGAAAGTAAACGGAAGCTCAAAGTTCAGCCAAAGCTCTACGTCAACGCAATATGCCTGTGAATTAGACGTGCCGTAGCAACAACCCAATTACCAGCCTCGGATGAAACTCGTATGATCCAAGCTCGCTGCAAGACTGTTGAACAGACGTGCCTAAACAACAATCCACTCAACAGCTTCGAACGGAAGTCGAACTATCCAAGCTCTTCCTTCACGTTTCAAATCAACTAGACGTGCCACGGCAATGGTCCAGTCGATAGTGTTTTGGTTCGGTCTGAGAAAACTCAGTCCTTTGAACTCACCAAGATTTGGTATCCTTCACTTCCACTTTGACCTTTCCTATTTCGGGCTGGGTCGGAACTGAATACCGAAGCTTGGATATTTTTGGCTTACGAATTTCATTTCTGCGAAGACTTTCATGACGCTCAAGTTATGCCCTCTATCAGTGGGACGGTACACTGGCTTTTCGTCGGAATGAACAGAGTCGAACCGGAATATTACAGATCCCATTAGCGTGGGCCTACTCATGGAAATCGAAATAGATGTAATATACAGGGAATTAGTAACTTCGTTACACACCCTTCCCACTTCGTAAAAAAAATATGTACATATTAATATATTTTCTTTTTTTATTTCCCCCCTTTTTTCTTTGTTTTTTTTTTCGTTAATATAACTTATAACTTAGAACGAACTTCTACCTCTCTACAAACTCAGTAACGCGGTCAGGAGCCTATCTGCCTAATGGTCGAACCCTTTAATTCGAGATAGGTACCCCTGTTAGAAACTCGTAAGAAAAACTACCCATCTAACAATATGTATAACGGTGGGGAAAAAAACTCAACACTAATTCTCATCTTCTCCTGGATCGCTCATCTCCGGTGATGTACCCTGTCGAAAGGGTGTTGGCATCCACATTCTGGACAGGCTACATGTTTTCTGGGGTATGGACAGCGGCATCTCGGGCAAGGAACAGATCTCTTGACTCTTGAACTGCTTCGATCGAGGAAAGATGGCGACGGTCCTGCGCAGGGACAGTCTCTGGACATCGTTCCTATCAGGCCACACCTTGAACAAAATACTACCGGTTGTTTGCGCAGGCACCTGTCATGCACATGACCGGGCTGACCACACTTCCAGCAGAGGTCTTCTTGTACTGAAAGGTAGATTGGTGGAGGTGGTGGCGGTACAATTCGCTGTTCCTGAAGCTGACGTTGCCGAGCGGCGGTCCAAAACGCGTCATTGAAAGGATCGTCCTCTGGATATTCAAGAAAATATGGGTGTGTAGGACTCTCTGGGGAGTTGTAGGAGGATTCGATGGGCGGCGTCGGTGTCTTGAGCCTGGAAACGTCTGCCTGACCTTCGATAGTTGGTTCGGTAGCTGGTTCAGGTTGGTTGGTGCATTGAGGTGAGGTTGGTTCGGTTGGGTTTGGTTAGTCCGATACTTCTGACGCATCTCGCACGGTCTCCAGTAAATTGGCAGCGAGTGGATCGTTTCGGATGATGACTGCATTTTCCCGGCGGGTTTCATCTGTGATCGCTGACAGGAATTGCAGCTGCGGACATACTTGGCGACATCACGGAACATTCAATAGTAGCGACTCGTAATTCTTGCAATCATCTTGGCTATACCCATATGTCCGACGGTGGGAGCATTATGCATTTCTCTGAGCACATCAAGTCTTCGCATCTTTGGGACACAGAGCTTTCACGGATCGGCTAATTCTGGAATCCCAGAAATGTCGGTATAGTCGATCTCCTCGGATGCAGTAATCAGGAAGTGCTTCAGGAGAACGTTGGACCTCTTCTTTTTTCTTTTCATACCAGGGGCATCATACTGACGGTTCAACAGCGGCGAGTACTTCGCTAACATCTTCGGCGTCTGCTTGCGGTTCTCTGGACAAAGCATCGGCTACTCTATTCAGTCCACCGCCACTGTAATTGAATCATACTGTTGCAAAAACATACTCCAACGCGCAAGACGGCCTGCTGGACTCTTGATAGAATGAAGCCACCGGAGGGACTGGTGGTCAGTTATCACGGTAAAGTGGTATCCTTCCAGATAATGCCGTAACTTCTCAATTCCCCAGACTATCGCCAGACCCTCTTTCTATGTCACAAAATAGGCTTTTTCGGCGGCTGACAGAGATCGGCTGGCATAGGCTATGACATGTTCTCCTTCGCCTGCTCGTTGTGTCAGGACAGAACCCAGCCCTTGGTCCGATAGGTCGGTCTGCAGCGTGAAGGGTTTATCGAAATCAGGACAAGCGAGGACTGGTGCTTCGGTAGGGCAAGCTTTGAGCTTCTGAAAAGATTCCTCTTGCTCGGGTCCCCACTTCCAGCGACGGTTCTTTCTTAGCAAAAGGTGTAACGGTGCAGCGACTTTGGAAAATGATGGTACGAATCGCCTGTACCATGAAGCCACTCCCAGAAATCGTTTCAGTCCTCACACGTTGTGGGGAGCGGGTAATTCCACGATGGAGGATACTTTCTCTGGGTCGGTGCAGATTCTTTTTGAGGTTACCAGGTGGCCAAGGTATCGGAGAGATCATCTGCCAAACTGACACTTCTCCAGGTTCACCCGTAAATTGGCGGCTCGGAGACGGCGAAATACTTCCTGTAAGTTGGCAAGATGTTCTTCAAAGGTGCTTTCCAGCACAATGATGTCATCCAGGTGAACGAAACAGTGTGGATCCATATCTGGTCCAATTATCATGTCCATTAGTCGTTGGAATGTGGCTGGTGCAGCATGAAGGCCAAACTGCATAGCCCGGAATTGATACAGTCCTCGACCTGGAACAGTGATTGCCGTGACCGGTCTTCTGATAGTGCTACTTGCCAGTATCCTTGGCGCAAATCGATACTAGAGATATAACGGGCTCTACGGAGTTTGTCCAGGACGGCATTGATGAATGGAAGGGGATAAGCCTCCTTCTCGGAGACGGAATTGACCTTCTGGAAGTCGATGCAGAACCTTGGCTTGCCATCCTTCTTTCGCACGATGACAACCGGCGAGCTCCATGGGCTTTCTGATGGTTCTATTATGTTTTCCTCCAACATCCTATCCACTTCGATATTTATCGCCTCCTGCACTCGCGGGTTCTGGGGTCGGTAACGTTGCTTTATAGGTTCGGGGTTCAAAAGACGGATCCTATGTTCCAACAACGGTGTGACTCCTCGTACATCGTCAAACAATGGCAGCTCTCTCTGCAGAAAATCTTCTAATCGGTTATTTTCAGCAGGAGTGAGGATCAATGGCGGACTTATCTTGCTAGTTTCAATCGGAAGGCGCGGTACATGCCGTGCTTCCATCGTAACGGGACGGTGGTTTACTGAGATCTGACCACTTCCCAGGTCGAGAATGAACTTTCTTCTTCGGAGAACATTCATTCCTATTACCACATCGGAGGAAAGTCCACATAAGTGTCCAAACGTTTTCTCAAAGCGGTGGTTATTGAATCGTATCGCTACCTTGTGGAACTATGACAGTTTCCCCATTAGCCAGACGGGCTGAACTTGCGGTTGCTGGAGTTTTCGGTACCCCCAACAAATACCATAGCAATCCTGTCACCCACATAGGACATCACAGCACCGGTATCAACCAGGGCTTCAACGGTGCCTCTGAAAACCTGAAGCAGGATATGGGCGCGGCTGTTTTCACAGGCCGGAACAACGTTTTTAGAGGCGTTATGAGGGCTTTGCTGCACTTGCCTCTGGTTGTTGCAGTGCCCTAGCGGTTTTCCGGCCGCGGGCATGGGCATTCACGAGACATTACTCGATCTCTCTTGCATCTGGAGAAGAAGATTCTGGGAGTTGCTCGACACTGGTTCCTCAAATGGCCAGTTTCTCCACATCGCCTGCACTCTAGAGCCCTTTTCTCAGTCCTATTCGAGGGCAGTGTTGGGGTGTGGGTCTGACTGGCACTAGGACCATTCCCTTGACTCGTATGTGCTGGTGCGGCTCATTCGTAGGCGGGTCTGTGGGGCGGCTGATGCGTAGCGGTAGGCGGTAACGGTCTTGTCGACGTAACTGGCTCCGAATTGGTGCAAGGGGACGGTGTTACTCTAGAAGCGTGTTCAATCTCTGAGCGGGGTAGCTGGTATTCTAGGGTAACTCCAACGAATTCTTGGACGTTCGTGAAATCGGTCCTGCGGATCTGTCGTCTAAACTCTGGGTGAAGGTTTCGGTAGAGCCAGTTCAACTCCTGTTCTGGCGAAATTCCTCCATGACGGCGAATGAGAGTCTGCAGGTCGGTGATGTACAGTGATGACTTCTCCTGCAACCGGTGCACCCTTCTGCTGATGGCCACTTCCAAATAGATAAGGTAGTTGACAGGGAAGAAATATTTCTGGAAGGCGGTGCAGAAGGTTTGCCAGTCAAAACATCGTGACCAGTTATTTCGGAACCATAAGGCGGGACTTCCTTGCAACAGTTCGGGCATCGCTTGCAGAAGACAGTCTGGAGAGATGCACTGGGAAGCACAAATCTCTTCAAGCCTTTCGAGGAAGGCGGCGGGGTCTTGACTTCCATGGAACGATATCTGCCAGTATTTGGTCCTCAGAGGCGGCAGCATAGGGTTGACTGATGGTCCTGGCAGAGGCGGAGGCGACTGAATTCCCACCAACGTTCCACTGAGTGTGCTCGGTATTGCCTGTCCTCCCGTACTAGTTACTATGATGGTTGGTGCGATGGTGGTCCCTCCAACCGTTGTTGGGAACTCAAACGGCATCGACGTTGTCGGAGCAGGTGAAGCTCGGCCCTCTTGCATATACTTGACCAGACGCCGATGCTTCTCGTCTACCGTTCCTGTGGGCTCTAGTCGGAACTTTTTTAGCTCAACGTCGAGCTCGTCTTTCCTCAGTAAGTATATCCATCCGACTCGAGTGTCTGAGGGGTTCTGGTTTGCACCTAGGTCCCCTTGCGTATCGGATTTGTCGCCAGACATCTTTCCTCAGCACTAGGGAAACGTACGTGTTGTTTGCTGCACGGTCAGGCACTTACTACTTCTCCGGTCGGCTCCTATCTTATCCTATGGTTACTCCAATCGCTGAATGGATGGTGAAAATCACTTCTGCGCACCCGAAAACCTACTAGAAGAGGTGTCGCAGGGTCGATTTGAAAATCTGTCAAAATGACCGTTTGACGGTTTCGACGAATTTTGGTGTATTCCGATGTAATTCCACCTCCGGAAGCCTTCTTGAACGGTTTCAGTTTGCTGTCTCTACTAATTGATTATCTCTCCTCCTGAACGGATTTCACTAAACTTTCGGTGGTCAACGGCCTCGGTATACAATAAAAACGGTACCTGCTCGGCCGCCAAATTTGTAAAGCTATTCGGGCTTTACGGGTCGTTTTGACGCCGACTCCAGGTCACGGGTTGCCTCGAGCGCCACCTCTGTTTACCGTGTGAAGGTCCCTTTGCTTCGGGCAGCATCAGTGAAGTATGAAATACTCCAGGGGTCGGTTATAGCCTTGACCAGGGCTCAAGTGACCAGAAAAGGCAGGCTTCAATTGCCTTTTCTGGGTTCGAATACTGGGTACCTGCTGCTATTAGTTGTGAAATATAAATGTAATTTAATAACAGTAGGAGAAAGACAAAAGTAGTTATATCCTAGAACGAATAAATTAAACACTGGTAAAATCAATCGCATTTATTCAAACAAAATAGATTCAGTGCAAACCATGCTTCAATACACAATTAAAAAAAAACAATCTTAGCGGAAGCAAAAACAACAAAAGAAAAAGCGAGTGACGGTGGGAAGTTAATCGAGTCGGCAGCGGTACAAGTGGAAAGCAAACGGAAGCTCAAAGTTCAGCAAAAGCTCCACGTCAACACAATATGCTTGTTGATAAGACGTGCCGTAGCAACAACCCAATTACCAGCCTCGGATGAAACTCGTATTATCCAAGCTCGCTGCAAGACTGTTGAACAGACGTGCCTAAACAACAATCTACTCAACAGCTCCGAACGGAAGTCGAACTATCCAAGCTCTTCCTCCACGTTTCAAGCCTATCAACTAGACGTGCCACGGCAATGATCCAGTCGACAGCGGTTTGGTTCGGTCTGAGAAAACTCAGACCTTCGAACTCACCAAAATTCGGTATCCTTCACTTCCACTTTGACCTTTCTTATTTTGGGACGGGTCGGAACTGAATACCAAAGCTTGGATATTTTCTGCTTACGAATTCCATTGCTGCGAAGACTTTCATGACGCTCAAGTTGTGCCCTCTATCAGTGGGACAGTACACTGGCTTTTTGTCGGAATGAACAGAGTTGAACCGGAATATTACAGATCCCATTAGCGTGCGCCTACTCAGGGAAATCGAAAGAGATGGAATATACAGGGGAATTAGTAACGGAATTAGTAACTTCGTAGTTACCGTGGGCCTACTCGTGGAAATCGAAATAGATGGAATATACAGGGGAATTAGTAACTCTGTTACATGATCATTCCCTTTTGATTGTGTTAACTGTTTCTGATGTTTCATTAATTACTTTTCAGACTGGGCTGAGCTGCAGATAATATACGTATAATTGTAGCTTTTAACTGTTTCATGAACTACTGTCCAGTTTACACTCGAAGTTGTACTTTGTTTATACATGAGTATATTCAACAACATCCCCCTGTATCCTTATACTTATCCTATACCGGTTCAATCTTTTCCAAAACACTCAGGCTCCCGTGTTCCGTAGTTCTGAGAAACAATAGACTCCTCAATACCAATACTCCAAGTTGGTCATAATCACACTCATTGACTTCTCCAGTTGAAATTGATTCCATCGTAGTCGGCTTGACTTCAACGCGGACACTGCACCTAGTGCTAGATTCCCCGAACACTCATTCTCTATCGTGGCTGTACTTTCTGATACAAATTTTCTCAAAACGCACACCATTCAGTCTCAATATCAGCTCTATGTTGTGAGCAAAGCCTGAATACTGCCACGTAGGATGCCCTGCACTGTCCTAGCGTGACACTAGGGGACAAGCGACTTTTCACTTCAACGCTTAGTATATTTAGCTCTTGTGAATAGAGACCAGCATCAACGAGAATATATTCAACATATCCTCAATTGGGGATCGCTTATTACGATCCCATATTGCCATCATGCCTCAATTCTGTGATTTTTTGTAAAATATTCAGTTCATCATTGGCACAAAACCTTTTTTTTTTTTTTTCCTATCGGATGCTGGTCCTGTCACCAGCAGCACCTCAGCCTCTTGGGCTTTTTGTGCATTCCAATTAGTTTCACAGCACCCACTCCGTAATTCTAGTCCCCTGTACCAATCTGTACAGGTTCTTCACCGGATGACTGTTGTATTCTTCGGGAGTTAGTCTGGGCTTCCCGAATATTGCCTGTCTCTTGCGGTCTAGTGCTTCGCATTCTGACAGTATGTGTTTGGCTGTTTCTGTTCCTTTGCCACATTGTCTGCAGGAAAGTTCTCCGTTGTACAGCCCCATTTTGTTCAGGTGTTTCCTCATTGGGCTGTGACCAGTGAGAAGGCCCGTTATTGTTCGAACTTGATTCCTGCTCAGCTTGAGTAGTTCTTCAGTTTTGTGTTTTGACGGTTCTTTGATGTATGTTTTCCCGTGGTGCATGAGAGGGGCATCTTTCCACCTCTCCTTATGTTTTCGTTTGATCCAGTCCCGAATGCATCCTCGAATGTCGGATTTAGTAATCCCGAGTGCGGGTTCTGGACCAATATATGGAGTTGATGAACCGTTTCTGGCTAGTTCATCAGCTTTTTCATTGCCCTCGATGCCACAGTGTCCTGGAACCCATAACAAAGTTGTTTTGTTATGTTCTGAAAGGACCCTGAGCTCTTCTCGGCATTCCCATACCAGTCTTGATGTCACTTTCGGGTTCATAAGAGCCTTCAGTGATGCCTGGCTATCTGAGCATATTTTGATCCGTGCATTACGCATTTCCCTCATATTGATTTCTCTTGCGCATTGCAAGATAGCGTACATCTCTGCTTGGAATACAGAGGTGTTTGTTCCTAGTGAGACACTTATTTGAGAGTTTCTCCCCTCACTGTATATTCCAGCACCAGTTCCTTCCCTTGTTTTGGATCCGTCCGTATACCAGATCCTCTCTCCGGGTTTGCCCCTAATGTTGTCATCTGACCATTCTCTTCGATCTTGTATTATAACCTCGAAGTTGATGTTGAAGGAGTATCTAGGAGTCATGTGGTCCGTTGCTTCCATTTCAAGAATGTTCCCGCCCACTATCTCCTTTATCTTGTTGTGATCCGATCTCTTGCTCGATTTTTGTTGCCTTAGGAGTCCCATTCTTGCCTCTCCCATAATTGTCAAGTCAATCGGTGGGAGGTCCAACAGTGCTTCCATGGCTAGTGTTGGTGTTGTTTTCATAGCTCCCGTTATGCTAAGGCATGCAAGTCTTTGTATCTTGCTCAACTCAGCCGCGGCTATTTTTTGTGTTGTCTTTGTCCACCATACCAAAGATGCATATGTGATCATGGGTTTCACTACAATGTTGTATATCCAATACATCATTTTAGGATTTAGCCCCCATGTTTTTCCGTGTGTCCGTCTGGCTATCATTAGCGTCGCCTCGGCTTTTTTCTTTACTTTTGCCAGCTGTTGGTTCCAGGTGAGCTTCGAGTCTAGAATCACCCCGAGATATTTGGCTTCCCCCGACAGCTGTATGTGGGTACCTTGGAGGGTTAGAGGTCCTAAGCTCTCTAACTTCCGTCTTCGGGTAAACGCTACAATGGTTGATTTGGAGGGGCTAATGGTTAGTCCCTCCTCATCTATCCATGTACTGACCAGGTTTAGGGCCATTTGCATTCTTTCCCTAACCGTGTTGTTGAATTTGCCTTGGACCGTAATGACTATATCATCTGCGTACCCAAGTGTTTTGTGTCCATTCCTCTCGAGTGTGATTAACAGGTCTTTCACCACCAGGTTCCACAGCAGTGGTGACAGGACTCCCCCTTGCGGACAGCCCCTGGTGACCTTGGCCGCCAGTGTTTCTCCCACTAAAGAGGAGTGGATGATTCTTTCCCTTAGCATGCAGTCTATCCACTTGCAGCAGGTCTCATCGATGCCTTTTCGTCTCGATGCTCTTGAGATTGAGTTTAGAGATGTGTTGTTGAATGCTCCCTCGATGTCAAGGAATGCACCCAGCAAGACCTCTTTGTTTCTCAGTGCAGTTTCCACCTTCTCTACGAGTTGGTGTAGTGCTGTCTCTGTGGATTTGCCTGTTGTATAGGCGTGTAGGTCCTTGTGTAGAGGTTGGTATACCAATACCGTATCCCTAATGTGCCTGTCCATCAGTTTCTCTTGGGTCTTAAGTATAAATGACATAAGACTTATTGGCCTCAGTGCCTTCGCTCCTTCCTGTGCCGTTCTTCCAGGTTTAGGGATGAAGACAACTGTGATTGCTCTCCATGCTTTTGGTATGTATCCCAGCGCGAGACTGGCCCTTAGTACCGTGCATAGTTTGTGTGCTAGCAGGTTTATACCTTCTTGTAGCATGATAGGATAAATGCCATCCGTCCCTGGCGATTTATACGGTTGAAATGAGTTGATTGCCCATTTCGTTTTTTCCACATCTATCACTTTCTTTGAGACCTGCCATTCTTCCCTGGAGGCCCACAAAGGAGGTTCCAGTTCTGATTGTCTCCAGGCCTCAGTTGATAGGTTTGTATACATTGATCCTGGAAAGTGTGCCCTGTACAGTTCTTCCAGGGTGTCTTTTCCATTCTGCGTATAAGCCCCTGATTCTGTCCTAATGGTTCGAATCGTTTGTTGGGGTTCTTTGGAGAGAATCTTGCAGAGTCTTGCTCCTTCGTGAGTGCCTTCCACTTCCTCACAGTGTTTCCTCCACGATTCTCTTTTGGCTAGCCTCAATGCTTTGTTGTACTCGGTGAGAGAGTTCTTGTATTTCCTCCACTCGCCTGAGAGTTTTGCTTTGTTGAAGAGTTTCCTGACCAGTTTCCTTTTCTTTGCGAGTTCGTTGTTCCACCAGGGCACGTTCCTGGTGCTAACCTTGCTAATGGGTGGACAGTTGTCGTTGAATGCTGAGATGATTGCGTCCTGTAGTTGTCCCGCAACCAGCTCAAGTTCATTCGTGTTATGTATCTTTGTCTTAATCCCCTTCAACCCATTCTCTAGGTCTGCTCTATAGCCGTCCCAGTTTGTTCTGCGGGGATTGCGATACGTTTCTGTTTCGGTCTCATTTCCCGTTAGCTCGAATCGGATATGTCTGTGGTCTGAACAGCTCACCTCATCAGACACTTGCCAATTTTTGATGATGGTGCTTATATATCTCGTTCCCATTGTTATGTCGATTACCTCTTTCCTATAAGATGTTACGAAAGTCGGTTCATTGCCTACATTTAGTATATCCAAATCATTGGTCATAATAAATTGTAGTAAAGACTCACCTCTGGCGTTGGTGTTCGTGCTTCCCCACGCTGCCTCATGATGTGCGTTAGAGTCGCAGCCGATGATTAAGTGAGATCCGTTCGCTCTACATTTAGTCACCAGCTCCTCTAATTCTTTTGTAGGTGGAGGGTTTGGGTCATCATATGGGAGGTAGGCTGATGATATCACTATCTCCCTCGGCCCCTTCTTCCCTGCCATCTTCAGTTTTACTGTCGTTAGGTCCCTACAACAGAAATTCCCTAGCGGTAGTATTTGTATATTATTTCTAATTATTATGCATGTTCTCGGTGAGGCGGATGAGTAGATCAGCTTACCTATTCCCCCGAGTCCCATAATTTTTCCTTTATTGATCCAAGGTTCTTGTATGAGGGCCACATCAAATTCCCCTTTCATTGCAGCAAGGACTGCCGAGGCTCCCTTGCTATGATGGAGGTTTGCTTGAAGGACCTTGACCATCGCCATCGCCCCCACCAGTGAGACCCCTCAGGACCCTGAACGTCACCCTGTTCATCTTATAGAAAGCCTTGAACTGGACCTGCTCCAGGGCTCCGAAGGACTTCTCGTCGATGGAGTATGCCAATATCTGGCCCCCCTTCTCCACTTTCCTGCTCAGGAGTAGCCAGCCTTCCACTTTTAGGGTCGGGTTTTGTTTCCCTAGCCGTGAGCGTGCCGTCTCCTCCTGATCGCTTTCTGGTCCCGGAAAGAAGGCCAGGACCCTGGGTCTTCTTGGGAGTTCTTTTGACTCCACCACGGTGATGTCAGCACCCTCCCAAATTGGACCCATCTCTCCTACCTTTTCCCGGAGCCAGTCTCTGGTTTTCTCGTTCGCGCAGGTTACCCAGAGTGCCCCTCCGCTGAACGTTGTTTTGAGGAACTGGATCGGATCTTGGCTCCCCGAGGGTGCTCCGTCCATTTCCTCCACTATTTTGTCTTGAATCAGGTCCGCCTGCCTCTGATCAAGAGAAATCTCAGGATGGCGTTTGTCAATCACCGCCATCCTGAGTGTGTTTGCGACCTCGCTATAGGTACCAGAAGGTTTAGTGACCTTCCTGGCCTTTTTGGTCGTCTTTTCGGGCGTCTTGGATTCGTCCCGAGTTCGTTTTCTTCCCTCGGTTCCTTTGTCCTTGTCGCCCTTGGGTTCTTGCCTTTCGCGTGCCTTGCCCCGTGGCTTCACCATTGTCCACGTTCCTGCAGCGATTTTCTCAGCCTTTACCATTTTCCTCCACTGGGCGCCGGATACGCCAGGGGGTCTTCTGTGCAGTTTCAGATTCTTGACTCCCTCTGAGACTGTCTTGTCGGTTCCTTGCGTCCCCGTTGATGTGTCACTGCTGTGGTCCATCTCCACATTAGTGATGGTCGAGGTGTCTGCTGATGAGTTTGTCTCCTCATCAGCGCTATCCCTCTCAGGATTGGTTCTTTTTATGTTTTTATCCATATAAGTCCCACGAGTATGGGGGAACAACGCTGTCCAGCCCTACAGTGCCCCCCGTGTAGGGCTAAGGCTGCATACTCTGGGTTTTGCCCGGTCCCCAGAGGCTCCGTTAAAGACCATATGTCGCTTGGTCATTCACCCCTCGACACGGGTCGCATAACATCTTGGGTTGCGGATTTTTGGAAGGGTTTACTCCCTGGGGCACAAAACCTTTCGAACCTTTTTGTACTAAGGCACAAAACCTTAGTATCAGCCTGTTTCGACGATGGAGTTTGTCGCGTCAATTTCTCGCGGCAACTTGTCGCTGCGAGAATTGTCGTCTATCTGTCAGTTTTATTTTTCCAAAACCAAAAATAGAACTGAATGTTACCAAGATATACTCCAACATAATAACAACTGAGATATGATTACATATATTTCTAATAATAATTATAACGATAGAAGTATTAGTGTCTGTGTGATTAACAATGGAATGAAATTATAGCGGCATTCAGACAAATCATAAGAATTTGAGAAAAATTAACTTCTTCGAGCGGGATTCGAACCCACGACCTTCCGTTTTCTAGACGGATGCTCTGCCACTGAGCTATCAAAGACCCTGAGTTCTCCATCGCAAATTTCGGAAGTAATTTATCTCAAATTCTATTGTTAGTTGTTATTATTCAATCGAGAACCTTCGGCGGTTTTCGACTGACAGAGGTGTTAGTTGGGAAGGATACACATTCATTATCATATGGTCTTAGTACCCAATTGTACATTTCAACCGAAGCGTCGTCGATTTTTATCGACTTCAGCAGGTATCAGGTGTAGATACCAACCAGATGATTTCAAGCCGGAAAATTTACACGATAGAAGTATTAGTGTCTGTGTGATTAACAATGGAATGAAATTATAGCGGCATTCAGACAAATCATAAGAATTTGAGAAAAATTAACTCCTTCGAGCGGGATTCGAACCCACGACCTTCCGTTTTCTAGACGGATGCTCTGCCACTGAGCTATCAAAGACCCTGAGTTCTCCATCGCAAATTTCGGAAGTAATTTATCTCAAATTCTATTGTTAGTTGTTATTATTCAATCGAGAACCTTCGGCGGTTTTCGACTGACAGAGGTGTTAGTTGGGAAGGATACACATTCATTATCATATGGTCTTAGTACCCAATTGTACCTTTCAACTGAAGCGTCGTCGATTTTTATCGACTTCAGCAGGTATCAGGTGTAGATACCAACCAGATGATTTCAAGCCGGAAAATTTACACGATAGAAGTATTAGTGTCTGTGTGATTAACAATGGAATGAAATTATAGCGGCATTCAGACAAATCATAAGAATTTGAGAAAAATTAACTTCTTCGAGCGGGATTCGAACCCACGACCTTCCGTTTTCTAGACGGATGCTCTGCCACTGAGCTATCAAAGACCCTGAGTTCTCCATCGCAAATTTCGGAAGTAATTTATCTCAAATTCTATTGTTAGTTGTTATTATTCAATCGAGAACCTTCGGCGGTTTTCGACTGACAGAGGTGTTAGTTGGGAAGGATACACATTCATTATCATATGGTCTTAGTACCCAATTGTACCTTTCAACCGAAGCGTCGTCGATGTTTATCGACTTCAGCAGGTATCAGGTGTAGATACCAACCAGATGATTTCAAGCCGGAAAATTTACACGATAGAAGTATTAGTGTCTGTGTGATTAACAATGGAATGAAATTATAGCGGCATTCAGACAAATCATAAGAATTTGAGAAAAATTAACTTCTTCGAGCGGGATTCGAACCCACGACCTTCCGTTTTCTAGACGGATGCTCTGCCACTGAGCTATCAAAGACCCTGAGTTCTCCATCGCAAATTTCGGAAGTAATTTATCTCAAATTCTATTGTTAGTTGTTATTATTCAATCGAGAACCTTCGGCGGTTTTCGACTGACAGAGGTGTTAGTTGGGAAGGATACACATTCATTATCATATGGTCTTAGTACCCAATTGTACCTTTCAACCGAAGCGTCGTCGATTTTTATCGACTTCAGCAGGTATCAGGTGTAGATACCAACCAGATGATTTCAAGCCGGAAAATTTACACGATAGAAGTATTAGTGTCTGTGTGATTAACAATGGAATGAAATTATAGCGGCATTCAGACAAATCATAAGAATTTGAGAAAAATTAACTTCTTCGAGCGGGATTTGAACCCACGACCTTCCGTTTTCTAGACGGATGCTCTGCCACTGAGCTATCAAAGACCCTGAGTTCTCCATCGCAAATTTCGGAAGTAATTTATCTCAAATTCTATTGTTAGTTGTTATTATTCAATCGAGAACCTTCGGCGGTTTTCGACTGACAGAGGTGTTAGTTGGGAAGGATACACATTCATTATCATATGGTCTTAGTACCCAATTGTACCTTTCAACCGAAGCGTCGTCGATGTTTATCGACTTCAGCAGGTATCAGGTGTAGATACCAACCAGATGATTTCAAGCCGGAAAATTTACACGATAGAAGTATTAGTGTCTGTGTGATTAACAATGGAATGAAATTATAGCGGCATTCAGACAAATCATAAGAATTTGAGAAAAATTAACTTCTTCGAGCGGGATTCGAACCCACGACCTTCCGTTTTCTAGACGGATGCTCTGCCACTGAGCTATCAAAGACCCTGAGTTCTCCATCGCAAATTTCGGAAGTCATTTATCTCAAATTCTATTGTTAGTTGTTATTATTCAATCGAGAACCTTCGGCGGTTTTCGACTGACAGAGGTGTTAGTTGGGAAGGATACTCATTCATTATCATATGGTCTTAGTACCCAATTGTACCTTTCAACCGAAGCGTCGTCGATGTTTATCGACTTCAGCAGGTATCAGGTGTAGATACCAACCAGATGATTTCAAGCCGGAAAATTTACACGATAGAAGTATTAGTGTCTGTGTGATTAACAATGGAATGAAATTATAGCGGCATTCAGACAAATCATAAGAATTTGAGAAAAATTAACTTCTTCGAGCGGGATTCGAACCCACGGCCTTCCGTTTTCTAGACGGATGCTCTGCCACTGAGCTATCAAAGACCCTGAGTTCTCCATCGCAAATTTCGGAAGTCATTTATCTCAAATTCTATTGTTAGTTGTTATTATTCAATCGAGAACCTTCGGCGGTTTTCGACTGACAGAGGTGTTAGTTGGGAAGGATACACATTCATTATCATATGGTCTTAGTACCCAATTGTACCTTTCAACCGAAGCGTCGTCGATGTTTATCGACTTCAGCAGGTATCAGGTGTAGATACCAACCAGATGATTTCAAGCCGGAAAATTTACACGATAGAAGTATTAGTGTCTGTGTGATTAACAATGGAATGAAATTATAGCGGCATTCAGACAAATCATAAGAATTTGAGAAAAATTAACTTCTTCGAGCGGGATTCGGGATAATAACAACTAACAATAGAATTTGAGATAAATTACTTCCGAAATTTGCGATGGAGAACTCAGGGTCTTTGATAGCTCAGTGGCAGAGCATCCGTCTAGAAAACGGAAGGTCGTGGGTTCGAATCCCGCTCGAAGAAGTTAATTTTTCTCAAATTCTTATGATTTGTCTGAATGCCGCTATAATTTCATTCCATTGTTAATCACACAGACACTAATACTTCTATCGTGTGAATTTTCCGGCTTGAAATCATCTGGTTGGTATCTTCACCCGATACCTGCTGAAGTCGATAAAAATCGACGACGCTTCGGTTGAAAGGTACAATTGGGTACTAAGACCATATGATAATGAATGTGTATCCTTCCCAACTAACACCTCTGTCAGTCGAAAACCGCCGAAGGTTCTCGATTGAATAATAACAACTAACAATAGAATTTGAGATAAATTACTTCCGAAATTTGCGATGGAGAACTCAGGGTCTTTGATAGCTCAGTGGCAGAGCATCCGTCTAGAAAACGGAAGGTCGTGGGTTCGAATCCCGCTCGAAGAAGTTAATTTTTCTCAAATTCTTATGATTTGTCTGAATGCCGCTATAATTTCATTCCATTGTTAATCACACAGACACTAATACTTCTATCGTGTAAATTTTCCGGCTTGAAATCATCTGGTTGGTATCTTCACCCGATACCTGCTGAAGTCGATAAACATCGACGACGCTTCGGTTGAAAGGTACAATTGGGTACTAAGACCATATGATAATGAATGTGTATCCTTCCCAACTAACACCTCTGTCAGTCGAAAACCGCCGAAGGTTCTCGATTGAATAATAACAACTAACAATAGAATTTGAGATAAATTACTTCCGAAATTTGCGATGGAGAACTCAGGGTCTTTGATAGCTCAGTGGCAGAGCATCCGTCTAGAAAACGGAAGGTCGTGGGTTCGAATCCCGCTCGAAGAAGTTAATTTTTCTCAAATTTTTATGATTTGTCTGAATGCCGCTATAATTTAATTCCATTAATAATTATAACTGTGATAAATTCAACTCATTACTTTACTTGAATTTTGCAGTGTCGAAAAATGATTAAATTATTCAAAAGCATCATTCTTCACAATGGTGTCACCATTACATATTTGTAGTTTGCGGAAACAAATTCAACACAGAGATCACTAAGTCGCTGCAACTAACCGCATCAAAGATGATTCATGCAACTCGACCAACTTGCATGAATACATGTCATTTTCTGGAGTAGCAGCGACAAATTGCATCGTCGAAACAGGGTGTAAGGTACTACCATAATCAAAATGGGGCGAAATGACAGATTTTTGTATGGTTACCATAGAAAATTGAAAAAATTTTTGCTCAATCCATTCTATACATGAAGTGAAACTTTTTATATAGTGTCTATGTGCATTATTCATTTCCAATTACTACTCCGAGATACATAGTTCGACTTCCTCGATCATTTCATTTCGAATATTCATTTGATATCGAAATTTTGCCTGACAAGTCAGATCAGCTCAGAAAAAATGGGCTTCCGAAGTCGATACCGAGCGCCAGAAAAATTCGTAGTTTTGATTAAATCTTATTCAGTCATCCCACATATAGAAAATGAAATTTAGCCAACTGTTTCGTACATTAACTACAAAAAAAATCATATTATCGAAGAAGAGAAAAACATTGAAAAATCAGCTGATTAAGAAGAAATAGTTGCGAGAAAGTACATGGTGCCTCCACCACATGGCAATATTTCTAGAGTCAATAAACTTTCCCAATTTGAGGGTGAGAAATAGAACAAGATTCATTCAACGACAGAAACGGTACATATAATAAGCAAGTGTACATACTTTAATATTGGATACATCTTCTGGTACAGTATTCGTCTAATCTTCAGTACATTCGAGATTGGCCTACCCCAAGGGGTATAGGACTCGGATCCATTCTTAGACTGGATAGTGTGGTGCGTTAAGAACCACAGGATTATCCTTTACGTGTAGGTTGGCACGGTTTCTGAGGTTGGTGTTGAAGGACGAATATATGAAATTCTCCACTGGATTTGGTATCTAGTATAGTACTCCTCTAAATCATCAGTATAGTCAATATTGGCTTACCCCAAGGAGGATAGGACTCGGATCCATTCTCGGTCCAGAAAGTGTGGTGAGTGAAGAACCACTGGCACGCCTTACTTAGTGGTAAATGAATGAACATCCCTTCTCCCTTCCAAATACTGGGTCACATACTGTCACCCTGCAATTACCAGTCAGTTCCCGAGGAAAAATCTGAGACTTCTTTGGATAGCACAGCATTCTTTTAAGATTACATTAATAAAATTCATGTTAACTATCCAATTGTTTGTTTGTCTGAAAGTGTAACATTCCCATGTATTTTATTGATATTTTTTCACTTGTGATTGAAATTCCTGATATATGTTTGAAAAGAAGTTTCAGATATCGTTATACTTTATTGGTATTACTGGTGATTTTTTTTAACATTATTGTAACTTGATTGGTGGTAAGCCCTCCATATTCTCAAACAGAGTCAGAGTTGTAGCAAATGAATGGCGCCCAACGTAAAAAAAATGTTTCAATTTAATTTGAAGTTGGATGATATTTTGAGCTGCAACTCTATCAAGTTTTGAAGCTTTTACTGTGTCATTTTCCCATAGTTCAAAATGTTACAATTGATTGTTGACCGTTCACTTAAAGATGAACTCATTTTTGAAATAAATTGCAGAGGAGGACTCGCAGATGATACTCATAATTGTGATGATTTGAGAAAAATACTTAGAGAAGAGAATTACTAAATTTAGAAAAAGAAGGAAAATCATTTCGAGTAACAATGCAGTTGAATTCAAAAAATGAGCTTGAAATAATTTCCATAAAATTGGAGGAAATCGAAATTTTACTTTCGGGTACAGTCACTCAAAATTCGGCAAAAAATGTTGAGGAGAAACTTTGTCATACATTGAACAGGATTGAGAAGGTTGATTCGAATGAGAAACAGGATGAATGTGAGAGAAAAGCCAAGCTTCTCACGAACGCACTTGGGTTTGTTACTAGTTTTAAGAAAAAAACAAAGTACATTGCAAAAATCAGCAGATACTTCAATGCCCATTGATTTGATGTTTCAAAATCAAAACTTCTCGAATGCTAAAGCTACTTCTACACCTAATGAAAGCGATGTTTCAGTTAAGAATGGTGAAGGTGATCTTCATAATCTCCTTGAAAAAATGAGCAATATTAGTATAAACAAAATTAATAAATGGGAATTAAAGTTCAATGGAGAAAATGAAATAGATATAAATGGATTTTTTGAAAGAATTGAGGAACTTAGTGAAGCAAGAAACTTCCCAAAAGTGCAATAGAACCATTTGAGGGAAAAGCTCTTGTATTTTTCAGATCTATCTGAGACAGAGTTCAGGACTGGGATAGCTTATGTGAATACTTCACAGAGGAATTTTCACCAAGAAATTATTATGAAAAATTGTGGGAGAAAATCAAAAATAGAATTCAAGGTGAAAAAAATCTGTTAGAATTTATGTTGCATACATGAACAACTTGTTTGAAAGAAAAGGCTCTTCCATTGATGATGATGTGATGTTGAAACTAATCAGAAAAACTTTGTTACCCTTCTATCAAAGTCAGCTTATGTTAGTGAGTATTGACTCAGTGGAACATATTATTGATTTGTGTAGAAAATCAGATCGAGCTAAAGATTCAGTCATGAACTATGTCCCTCCAACTTCTGATTAATCTGCAATTGAAACAGATATTGCCCATAACAAAGGTGCAGTTCGAAAAGAGATTGATGGAATTGAAAGTGAAAAGCCACAAGTTACATTTGTAAAAGAGCTAAAGACAGATGATAGGGATTCTGGTGAGAGATGGTACCAAGAAAATAGCTGTCATAGGAGAAATTCAAGTTCTGACAAAAAATTTAATGATCACGGTAGAGAAAGTATTTCAAAAGAAAACAGTGACTCTTCAAGGCATAACAGTAATGATAGGGCTAGATTTCATAGAGATTTCAGTCATGATAGAAGCAGTTCAAGAGATCATGGGAATTATAGAATTAGATATATAAGAGATTGAAGTCAAGTCAAGTGAATAGGAATTATGAACAGGGTAGATTCTCGAGGAGAGATAAGTTTCAGATTGATAGAAATAGAGGTGACAGTAGTTCACATAGCAGTAATTTATATGTAAATAGGACCTAATTCTCATAGACATAATAGAAATAATAGTTCAAACAGGTATAGAGATAATAGTTCCATTAGGTGTAGAGACAATTGTTCCAATAGATATAGAGATAGGAGTTCAAGTAGATATAGGAATAAGATCCATGGAAAAAGAGACTCCAGCAGAAATCAAATATTGAAAGGCAAACAATGTAAATAGAAGTACTAACTTCAGACATAATCAAAATTTTAATCAAAGTCCCTGGGATAATCAGAGGGAAACTATTTGTTATAAATGTAATGGGAGAAATCATATTTCCAAATATTGTGCCA
Source organism: Zygogramma bicolorata (assembly GCA_032362365.1). Classification (NCBI taxonomy): domain Eukaryota; kingdom Metazoa; phylum Arthropoda; class Insecta; order Coleoptera; family Chrysomelidae; genus Zygogramma; species Zygogramma bicolorata. The sequence continues at coordinate 160,446 of JAVJAQ010001445.1, read as the reverse complement.
TGAGACATTCAGAAAACTAGAAACGAAGGTGTTTCAAGATCGTGAACATCCTTCGACAGAACTTTCAAAATCGATCTGCTCTATTCCAACTGTGAATAACCATGAAAATGTCAACTCTCTTATTGTAATCGTTGATGATTTTGATTCAAATGCAGATTGTACAAAAGGTGAGATAACTCGTTTCAATGCGCAGAACAAACCAGTATTAGACCATATGCTATCTGAAGTGCGAGAGAATGAATGTCCGTATGTTCAGGTGTCTGTGTATGGTTATGAAATGAGTGGTTTACTGGATAGCGGAGCAAACAGAGTATTTTTAGGAAATGAAGGTTATGAGATTCTACTTGGAATTGGTATAAAACTGAAACCCCCTTTAATTACGCAGTGTATAGTTGCTTATAACGAAAATATCGAATGCATGGGGATTATGACAATTCCCATCAGACTTAAAGATAAAGTATAAGTTATTGATGCAATGGTCGTACCAACATTGGAACATGTTATAGTTTTGAGGACAGAATTTTGGAAAAAAATGTCACTTATTCCGGATTTGAGAAATGGAGATTTTCATTTCATCGATAATGCTGATAGTACAGATAAAAATTTATTGAACGTTATTCAAACAGCTGATGATTGTGTTTTGAGCAAAGAATCCAATTAGAAAATATTGTTGATAAATAGGTACTTCGATTCCATGAAAGATGTTAAACTTGGCTGTACAAACTTGATAGAACATAAGATTATAACTGATAGCCAGCCTATAAAATCTAGATATTATCCAGTTAGTAAATACATGCAAAATAAAATTAATGAGGAAGTTTCAAAAATGCTCGAACGTGGGGTAATTGAAAGAAGTGACTCTGGTTAGAGTTCACCTATTCTGATGGTACCAAAACAAGATGTTGATTATCGATTTTGTGTGGATTTTCGTAAACTTGATGCAGTTACAGAAAAATGTGCTCACCCCTTGCCATACATAAATTCGATTCTTGATAAACATGAAAATGCTCGTTATTCAACTGGTCTAGATATCAAATCTGCGTATTAGCAAATGAAAATGAGTGAAAACAGCAAAAAGTATATTGCTTTTACAATTCCTGGTAGAGGATCATTTCATTTTGTTCGTATTCCCCTCGGGTTAACCAATGCGCCATCGACATTTGAGGCTTTAGTTGACAGAATTTTTGGTCCAAAACTGGAACCGTTTCTATTTAAATACTCAGACATTATAATTATTTCAACACCAGGCTTTGATACACATCTTAGGATTATGAAAGAGGTTTATCAAAGATTAAAAAATGCAGTCTCAACCTTGAATAGAGAAAAGTGTAAATTCTGTGGAGATGAACTCAAATATATCGGTTATATTGTCAATAGGTCAGGTCTCAATGTGGATCCAGGAAGAGTGTCTGCCATAGTCAATATGCCACATCCCAAGGCTCCAAACCAAGTCAAAAGACTCATAGGAATGGTTTCCTGGTACAGAAAAGTCATACCTAACATGTCAGGTATAGTTGCGCCATTGACGGCATTAACACGTAAAAATGCAAAATTCAAATGGACACCAGAATGCGAAAAAGCTTTCAGAGATATCAAGAATGCACTGATTTCACCACCCATACTTTCTTGTCCAAATTTTGACCAACCTTATATACTACAAACTGGCGCTTCATCCTACGGATTAGGTGCTGTTTTGAGTCAGTATTATAATGGCAAAGAACATGTTATTGCATACATTTCAAGAACACTCGATAAAAATGAAACGAAATATACTGTTACATAAAAAGAGTGTTTAGCTGTTATTTGGGCATGTGAAAAGTTGCATTGTTATCTAGAAAGTCCGATTCCATCCACATTGATCACTGATCATCATAGTTTACTTTGGATGCATAATTTGAAAAATCCGAATGGTCGCTTTGGCGATGGGTACTGAGGTTGCAGGAATTCAACTTCAAAATTGTACCTAGACCTGGCAAAGATCATGTTGTTCCCGATTGTCTATCGCGCGCTATTCCAGGAAACACGTATGAGATAGATGAATACAAAGTTGTGAAGAATGATAGTGGAATGAGTGGAGAAATGACAGGGGATGATGAGATAGATTTTGACAGGAGTATGATTGAGAAGGATAAATGGTTTGTTCAAATAGGTGAGAAAGTTAGGCAACAACCTTTGAATCATTCGAATTAGTGATGATGGAATTTTATATAAACACACAAGGGATAATTCTTGCAACAAAAACATTGATAATTGGAAAATAGTAGTTCCGAAGGCATGTAGAAGTGGTATATCGAGAATATCCCATTGTGATAAAAAATATGGTCATTTGGGTGTTTATACAACATATTATCGAATTCTTTCTCGTTTTAATCGGTCAAAATTGAAAACAGACTGTAGTAGATTTGTTAAAAAATGTAAAATATGCACTGAACAAAAACCTGAACAACGTATGAAAGCAGGTGAAATGGGTTCCAAACCCAATATAAATAGATGCTGGCAATATATATCCACTGACATAATTGGTCCTTCAGTACGTAGTTCTCAGCAAAATCGGTATATCATTACAATTTGTGATTAATTCAGTGAATTTTCTCTATTTTTCTCAATGAGAACAGCAAATGCCAAAACAGTTATACAGTTACTGGAAGATAACACATTTCTTCTATTTGGAATTATAGGATATCTCAGGGCAGATAATGGTGTTCAATTCAAAAGCAAAGAGTTCATTCATTTTGCTGAAGGATATGGAGTAACAATTCGAACAAATCTTCTGTATCACCCTGAACCAAATTTCTCAGAACGGTTTAACCGAGTTATAAAGACGATGATTTCTTCGTTCATAGAAGACAAGCAAAAAGTTCGGGACAAAAACTTAGCGGAACTTTCATGTGCTTTGAGAACTGCTGGGTCGGAAGTAATTGACAACACACCATACTTCGTGAACTTTGGAGTAGAAATGATCACAGATGGAAAACAGTACAAACAGGATAGGGCAAAAACAAGAGTAAATGATGATTCGGTAACACATAACGGAAAAACACAGGTAGTAAGTATTAAATCTGGGAAATTAGTTAAAATTCGAGAGTTTGTAGTGAATAAATTGAAACAGGCACACTTAAAAACAACCAATCATTACAATTTGAGACATAGGCCAGTGTAACTGGAAGTTGGAGATTTCGTTTGGAAGAAAAATTATTCCTTATCCGATGCTACAAAAACTTTTACCGCGAAATCAGGCAAAAAATTCACAGGATCTTTCAGAGTATTAAATAAGAGTGAAGTAAATACTTAAATACGAGTTAATAGATAGAAATGGAAATACTAAGGGTAAATGGCACATGAAGTATTTAAAACCTGATGAAACCTTGGAACCTCATGAGAAATGGTGATTCACCTCTGTGATGGAAATTTTATTCCTTGAATAACTGAATGTTTGTTTGCATGTTTGTGACAAAAAAATCTTCAATTTTTTTTAATGGAACAAAGGGGAGTATGTTACGGTTATGATTTTCCAGTCATTCGTAACTGTCTGTATATAGATTTTGAGAGATAACTTCGAAAAATATCTCCTCAATTGGCTTCGTTTCAGGATATCCTATCTTACGGAAAGTTATTCCATTACCTTTGAAAAATCTAGCAGGTAGCAAGGGACTGTTTACTCAGGTCACGTCAAACACTGAGATGTTACAGTTCACCTACTATAAATAGTAATCACATCTTCAGATTAACTACGAGAATTATTTTCTGAAGTTAATTGCCAAAACAATGCAACAGGTAGAAGTTCAAATTTAAGGTTATTTCGAAATGTCAAATCTGTACCTAGTCGGTCAAGGTCGTGCTCATGGATCTTAGAAGACAAATCTCACTTGCATAGCCGTAGGTTAAGTTTTTGGATGGAATATAAAATAAACTTTTGGTAATCTCAGCAATATAATTGTTCTGGCTAGAAGAATATTGGTCGGAAAATATTTGTATTCAGGTTGGAAACGATTGTTGGTACTTCTGTAGATCATTTAGGTCGTAAGTCTATTCATAAATTTCCTTCCGACAGTGTACTACACTGGCAGCTTGGTTACTTTTGAGAAGCATGATTGGCAGCCGTGCTTGTTCCCGCATTATTCGTGATCATTAGCATATTGACGAATTCTGATTGGTGGAAGGTGATATATGACACCTGAGGAAGTGATTTCCGTTTTCTTTTTTTTTGTGGTCAAGACCATCGAACCGAAGTAATGTCGATTTGAGTGCTCATCATTACGGGAACAGTGGTTTCATTTCATCGTTTCTATAACTGGAACAGTTTCAGAAATACTGTGAAACTACCCAACGTATGGGGATTTGATTTGAAAAGATGGATTTGTGAGAAATTGTGACTTCTTGTCAATTCGAATAGCCACAATAAATATCGTGACAAGTGTTGGTAATCTTTTGATGAGATCACCCTCGAATGAAAACCGTAGGTGCATAATTATAACAAAAAAATTGAGGAATAATGACACAAGAAATATCCATTGTCAGGTGATTTTCAGCTATATATATATTACTGAAAATATTTTTGAAATTGATACTGTCTTTTTATATATCATATTATTCAATTGAATTAATTGTTTTATCTGTACAGCTATTTGGTTCCCGATAACAAAGAAATATCAGGGCTTCATTACTATTTGATGTTCAGTTGATATTTTCACTTGAAATTATTCAATACTTGAAAAAAAATATTGAGAAATAACTTTGAAATCGGGGGGTATTTTTTCTGAAAATTTCAAATTGAGTTTGGAGCTTCTTGTAACTGTTAATTGGTCTTTATATTATATTTCACACAATGTTTCCTACATCAAACATAAATTGACTATGTCTAGACAATTCTATCGATATAATTGTCGGTAAAGTTATATAATTAATACGATTTCTGTGTGTATAATCAGGAAAAATGTAAATAGTTCATTGCAATAAGTAAGTAAGTTCATGAATCAGTAATTATTATAATAGTCGTGAAAATGATAATCAAATTCAACTCAAATAAAACTCATGAAATTATGGCAGAAATGAAAAGTAAGAAATGTCAAAGTCAGAAAAAATAATCGATGAGATTGATTGAAAAAATGCATGAAACAAAAAGGAATAGTAACTTTTGCAGGGAAATTCCATGACAAGGAATGGCTCAGATTGAAAAATTAAATTCATAAAAACACTTCGAAAACATTCAATTCATTCAGATAATGTAGTTTGATATAAAAAGATAGGTCAATTGCTTCGAATGAATAATAAATTAAGTTTCACCATCATATTGTCAAAATTCAGCTTGATGAATTCCAAAAATAATATTCAGCAAAAACGATATTCATTGGAGAATACTTCATTGAAGAAAAACCTACGCAAAATAATTACTCGACAAGGAGTGTTATCAAATAGAATCAAAAATAGTGATTGCCGGTGTACCGAAGTATGCTTCAACAAATTAGCATTTGAATGTATTGAAATAATACTACAAATTGAAGAAAAATGCAAACAAAAAACGAAAACACTGAAATATTCATCAACACAAAATCATTTCAAGCAGAATTATTTTAGAGAAAAGTTAATGCAAAGAAGCCTTCAATAAGTTATAGTTACTTACCTCTGATCGATGAATAAACCATAGATAGACCCAATCCTGAATATACAAGCAATGTTTTGAACCGCCGATAACTCTGGGGAAAAACTGTTTCTGACACTCGAACCAAAACAAAACACCTCCGGAAGAGGGTCATGCTTTTTTAAGGGGATCAGAACAATTTTCAACCGTTATTTTCGTGTATAAATAAAGTATTGTGGATCAGTCTGATTTTTGGAAATATGATGATTTCACCTATCCAAACACGTTTTTCCTGAAACTTCTATGATTGACGAGCATTGTCATTTAAAATGTTCGATTAGTACGAAGTGGAATATGAAAATTCGAATTTGTGAACGAGTATACAGTTTCAGCAAAGTAAACATAAACATTCGAAAACATTTCCATAAGTCATTCATTTTTCATTTTCCTTGTTCATTGAAGAATATTTTCATTATCCATCATTGAGGCAGAAAATGAAGAATAAGGGTTTGATTTCTAAATGTGTAGGTGATACTGTAGTATGTGACACATTCATAAACAGTGCAGATGACTGTGACTTCGTATTGCAAACAAAGCAGTATTTTGACATCCTGTTCACTAAATGACCGCACAACTATCTAGAGTATATCCTAAATGTCTCTTATAAATGTTTATGAAAGTAAAATCCCACTAAAATTGTTCAAAAATGTTCAAAACACAGGCAATAGGAAATATCCCAAAGGCACTCCACAAGACATGAAATAACTTATAGAACACTCTAAGTCCGTTTAAAAAACAATTTATTGGATACAACTGGAATACAGAAACAAAAATACGTCTTTACAATATGAATGTTGAAGTCTAAGTGACTGGCGAGCTGCAGAAACTTCGCAAGTCGGCCTTATCTACCGGTATTCAGTTCCAACAAGTCAGCAGTTTCCTATGAGAACAGTTTCAGACGGTCACAGCGGGAATGGCTGTTGCCCGTTGTTCAAGGCATTGTTGTCAGGAGTGAGATTATTCGTGGTAACCGTTTACAATTTCCAAGAGTGTACTGTTTTATCAAGTGAAAAAGACATATATCTTTGGTCTTATAAATAGTTTCCAGTTTTATGAAAATGAATATTTTTCCCAAATTATCGGATTGATGAATATGCATATTGATCCATACCGTCCAAAATCATAACTTTTTATTCAAACCAAAATGACAACAGGGGCTGCAGGTAGTTGATGTTTGGAAACAAAGTGTAGGTTAATATAAACATTGATGTAATATATCCCCTATTGTACCATAATTGCGCATTATATCAGTTAGATCACCCTGAAGCTATTGCGACTTACTTTAAACCGCTCATTCATTTCCTTTCTTCAAGGTTTGCTCTATCAGCAGAGACGAACCTATATAATGATCCGAAACTAGATCAATGCCATTCTAGTCTGGTTTCATGCAAGTAGAGTACGACAAGCAAGTCGAAAAGTAATGAAAGTAATAAAGTAAATACACGGCATCCAAAAGTGAACCGAATTGTCAAAGTACAAAAGTAAACAAAGTGCAAAGCCAAAGAGCAAAGCATAACCAAAGTGAACCATGTAACAGTAATTTGAACTTTAGAAACATATCAAGTGTTTGGCATTTGTCGGTCTCAAGAATCATCGGAGGAATTGATATTTTTCCGACGACGAAAGTTACAATATTTTATTCATCCACTCCGTATGTAGGCAGAGGTTTTACTTTGAAACCACAAAAAACGCGAGACTTGGATCGAGCTCGGAGAGCGCAGACGTTTGGGGAAAAGTGCCCGATCATTTTCTGTTTCGTTGATTTGATGAATTTAAGTGATTTCAGCATTTAATGCATTTGTGTATGAAAAAGGCTATTCTGCTAATGAAGGTATGGGCTTATCGATTTTCAATTCATAAACAATGAGTTTGTTCGATTGAATATTTCAATTTTAGATCTGCCGGCCTTTGTTACACTGTTTAACCTACGAATAGGGGTCGAGAGCGGTTCAAAAAGTATTTATTTCATGGTTGCCGTGATAACTGCTGATCCTGAACCAGAATAAAGTAATTTTGAAAGTTGTCCTGGAATTTGAGAATCCATAATCCAACATCATACCTGGCGAGCCTACATACAAGGGAAGATATCTACCATCTCGAAACACTAAGGTCAGATCTTACCTATTACGAGTATTACTTCACAACTCAGGTCTTACAACGCACATCTTTATGCTGCAGTTGCAGTCAACATTCATCCCTTCCAGTGGAATTACTGTTCAAATAATATATCGTATTCTTAATTCGATTATCTATTGTTCAAATATCATTCAAATGGAAGAGGGGGGGAGGGGGTTTTTTTATATATACTAATCCCCCTCTCACCCCTCTTCTCAAAATTAAATAATATTTTTTCCCAATATCCTATCAAAATTTTTCCTTTATTTTGCATAACTATCTGCCAGAAGTACATTCACGGTACCTACGATTTCAAGATCTGTAAACCAGATATAGCCGCTATATAAGGGTCAAAGGTGAGATTATTCATTTTCCCTGTAATAAGAAGTACCTAATGTACTGGTATAAAGTATGGAAGTATATCCTTGAAATCAATTGCGTTGCGTTATTACTTATATCTTTGGTTAAAATAATTTTTTGGTTCTTAGTTTTCCTCAAACTGAGTGGCGCTCAACAAGTTGAGCCACTCATATATTCATTTTTTAATTCGATTGCGTTCGAACCCAACCCGCTCCCGTTAAAAAAAACTGAGCTACCATCCGGCGTGTAGCAAGTACTAATTTGATGTGACACTAAAATGGCGCCCTGAACGTGAGGCCCGATTGAATATATGAGGCTTGGCTTCATAATTTTTTTTGAACTCTTGTAAGACCTGGTGTTATATAAAACTCAACTACATACTTCATTACTTCGAATGTATAATATTGAAAAATTATGGATATTGTTTCTATGATTTGACCTGCGGCGTTTATATTTATTTGTTGTCGAGATTTTCAGGTATTGTTTTTTGAATCCTTTAATCTTTCGATAAAAACGAAAACTGATGGTAGGTATCGGATATGAAGGAAAATGTTTTGAGAACAGTGGAATATAAATAGACGTCGATTGTCATTTTCTACCGGTGATTTTGTTGATGATTGATTTGTGCCAAATACTTTTGTCAGATAGACGTTCTTTTGGAAAACTGAAATATTTGAGAGTTTTTTGCATTCTTTCAGCTGAAATATACCTGGCTTATTTACTGGGTGGGTGAAAAAAAAACCATTATATTATTTGATTGATTTTCACCTTGGTTAGAATTCCAAAAAATTTTCAACTTGTACAGGGTGGTAAACAAAATAATTTTTTTCAACAATAAAATAAAATGTCTTCGTTGATGAAACCCAATCATTTGCTCGTCTCAGAAATAAATTATGAGAATACGGGATGTTATTACCAATAGAGATATTCACGAAAAACGGAAAATTCTTTGTAAAGCTTTGCAAAAGGAAAAGAATCGTGACGTTCAGTTGGTCGATCCAAATTTTGACTTCGATACAGAGCAGGTAGAGATCAACGTGACTTTAGATAGCATCAAGGAACTCGTTCAGGACGTTGAGGGTACCACTTCGGATTCTGTTTATGTTAGGGCCCAATCTAGATTAACGCATGTCATCAATAGGATTCGGCGAATTATTACGGACGAGGATGCGACAAAAAAAAATTTCAAAAATGAATCCTATGCGACCGCTCTCACTCTTGAGGCTGAGCTTGATGAACGCCTTGTTAATAATAATGATAATGATGTGTCCGGAAATATACCACAACTTGTTCAAACCGCTCCTACTGTTATGAAAGTACTTGAGAAAACAGGTCCAATTCCTTTATATAAATGGGATGTCGCTTTCGATGGAACCAATGATACGATGGCGGTGAAAAATTTCTTAGAACGGGTTAACGAACTCGCAGAAGCGCGCCGCGTTTCTAAAGATCAGCTATATGAAGGAGCCGTTGATTTATTTTCTGGCAATGGATTATTATGGTATAGGAGAATTGAATCGTTAGATTCAGTTTAAGATTGGGATTCGCTAGTAGATAGACTTCAAAACGACTTTTTACCGCGTGATCATGATGAAGATTTGTGGCATTTTATTAAAAATCGAAAGCAACAGAAAGATGAGTCCATTATTATTTTTGCTGCCATCATGGAGTCACTTTTTGCTAGATTGAGTACGATTCCTGCAGAATGTACAAAAATAAAATGGATTCTGAAAAATTTGAAACCCGAATATGCTGACCATTTAGTATTGGGAAACTACCAAAACTTAGAAGCTCTTGTGAAAGACGCGAAAATATTAGAAGAGTCCATGATAGGAAGGTGCGCTAGTAGTAATAATGGCTGTCACTTTGAGAGCAATGCCGCGGGAAGTTGTACGGGATACGATTCGAATTCCAAATTCAAAAGAGATTTTCATAGTAAAATACGGGGTGGTTTCCAAAATTCACGTTTTTCAAGTAACTTCCGAACTTCACGACGCCCTAGTGAAGTAAATGGTGTGAGTAATTCAGTTAATAATGAAAATTCGCAGTCTACCACTGATAGGCGTGAATTCAACACCGATAGGGGAATGAATAGAAATCAAAATGTATTCCATGCAGGCGACACTGGTTTGTTGCGGCATGATGAGAGTTCTAGAAATAAGATTAGCTGTTGGAATTGTGGTAGGACCAATCACACTTTCCGTACTTGCAGAAATAGGTTGAAAAAGTTTTGTTTCCGATGTGGTAACGCGGGGGTAACTCGTTCTACGTGTAATAGGTGTGCGGAAAACGCCTAAGGGGGTACGAAAATGCCCGTTTCTTACTTCCATATGAATATAGGGCCAAACTTTGCAATAATAGAAATAGGACTAGGGAACAAAATGATTTGTTGGAAGCAACCCATGAGTTTTTTGTTCATAATTTTAGAAATAAATCCGAATCAGCGCCAACTTTTGTCCCTAAAGTAAATGATAATCGCCCGTACTTGAGAGTTAAGATTTTTGATAAAGATATTGTGGGTTTACTTGATAGCGGTTCAAATGAATGTATAGTAGGTAAAGGTGGCCTGGACATCATCGATATGTTTGATTTGCAAGTAATAATCCTCCCCACTCAAATTCGTTAGTACTGCCGATGGGGTCCGCCAATGTATACAAGGGGTAGTCGATATTCCGCTACATATCGAAAATTCATGCAAAGTTGTTCCTTTTATAGTAGTACCTTCTCTCTGTCACCCTTTCATTTTTGGCAGTGATTTTTGCGGAATGTTCAATATCAAGATAGATTTCGAAGATAGGCTCATAAATATTGGTGCGGTCAGTGATGATCTTAAAGTTTCAAAAAATGAACACATACTTAGTTCAGAAAATTTATCTGAGAGTCAAAGAACCACGGTAAATGAAATATTAGACATTTTCGATAAATTGGGACAAGGAAAATTAGGTAGAACCAATAAGTTAATTCATCATATTGATACGGGAGACGCCAAACCGGTTAAACAACGGCAATATTTACTTTCTCCATATAGGTATGCTGGAACAATTAAATAAGGAACTAGATAAGATGATTGAATTGGGTGTAGTGGAACCGTCAATGAGTGAATGGTCCTCGCCTGTACTTTTAGTTAAGAAACCAAGCGGAGAGTTTCGCCTTTGTTTTGACGGTCGAAAGTTGAACAGTCTAACAAAAGAAGATTCGTATCCATTGCCACATATCGACAGAATCTTGAACATGTTAGGTGAGGCCAAATTCATCTCCTCTGCGGATTTACGTAGCGCGTTTTGGCAGATACCTCTTGATCAAGAATCGAAAGACAAAACTGCCTTTTCCATTCCTGGCAGAGGTCTTTATCATTTCAATGTTGTTGCTTTTGGTTTGGCAAATGCTGCTCAATTTCAACAGCGCCTTATGGATGCCGTTTTTGGACCGAAGTTTGAACCGAACATCTTTGTCTATTTGGATGACATAATTATAGTGTCTTCAACATTTGAGCAACACATCGAATTACTGGAACAAGTAGCCTCTCGTTTACGAGAAGCTAATCTGACTGTCAATATTCATAAGTGTGAATTCTTTCGTTCGTCCCTAAAATACTTAGGCTTCGTCATCGATAAATTTGGTTTGCGTACAGATCCTGAAAAGGTATCAGCTATGATTAATTTCCCAAGACCAAAGACCACCACGGAAATAAAAAGATTTGTCGGCATGTGTGGCTGGTATAGGCGTTTCATTTCACATTTTTCAACGTTGTAAGCACCTATCAATAATTTATTGAAGGGTAAGAGTAAAGGCCAGAAAATAGTTTGGTGTGACGATGCAGAGAAGTCTTTCATCGCAATCAAGGAGGCGTTGGTGTCTGCTCCGGTACTAGCCAGTCCTAACTTTTCTTTACCGTTCGTGATACACTGTGATTCTTCTGATTTCGGACTGGGCTGTGTCCTCACTCAGGAACACGAAGGAAAAGAGAGAGTGATTGCGTTTGCTTCGCGTAGTCTCTCGAGGTCGGAAAGGAATTATACCGTTACGGAGAGGGAATGTCTTGCGTGTGTGTTTGGGTGTGAGAAGTTTAGATGTTACGTGGAGGGTGCAAAGTTCCAGATTATCACAGACCATGCTGCTCTGAAGTATCTCAATAATTTAAAAGAACCTTCTGGAAAGTTGGCGAGATGGAGTGTGAAATTAAGCCAGTTCGACTTCGAAATCATCCACAGAAAAGGGAAATTCAATGTTGTTCCGGACGCTCTTTCGCGTGGCCCCGTTGATCCACCTCAGGAAGATGATATCAACGAAGTTTTAGCAGAACTTGACCAAGTATATCGCTCGATACTGATTTGAGTAGAGTTGATTCCTTTTATGTCAAAATGCGGGACAGTATCTTGACTGACGCAGATGAGTTTCCGCAATGGTGTGTGAAAAACGGTTACGTGTATAAACACATCTCTTCGAGATTTCCCCTAAATACTAATATTTCGGAATGGAAACTTCTAGTTCCCAAACAACAGAAGAGAGAGCTGATAAGCTATTGTCACGATCACCCAACTTCAGCTCACTTAGGTTTCTTGAAGACCTATGACAGATTGTCATTAACATATTATTGGCCAAAAATGCGCCGAGACGTGTATCAATATGTGAAGTCTTGTAAAATGTGTGGCTCACAGAAATCACCAAACTATAAGAAATTTGGCCTCATGGGCTCCGAGAAAACCGTGAGGTACCCGTGGCAGGTCATTGCGGTAGACCTTCTGGGTCCGTTACCTCGAAGTACTTCTGGATTTCAATATTTATTAGTTATCAGTGATTGGTTCACTAAGTTTCCCTTGTTGTGTCCACTTCGTCAAGCTACTGCTTCAAGTATTACCCGTTTTCTAGAAAATGATGTCTTCTTGACATACGGTGTTCCGCAGTATGTAATATGTGATAATGGCCGTCAGTTTGTTAGTGAATCCGTTAAGAATTTGGTGAAACGGTATGATTCTCACCTATGGTATACTGCTTACTACCACGCGCAAGCTAACTTTGTAGAACGAGCCAATCGTACAATCTGTTCTGCTATACGTAGTTATGTCAATGGCAACCATAAACATTGGGATAGAGAAATACCGAAGATAGGCTACGCTTTGCGCACTGCTGTGCATGATGTCACAGGGTACGCTCCCTCTTTCTTGAACTTTGGCAGAGTTGTGCCGTGTTCTGGAAAATATTACGGAACCCCAAATTGTTTGAATTTAGAGTCAGGTAGTCGTCGAGTTTGGGCAGATAATGTAAGTAAACTTTCAGATTTGGTCAAGGAAGTTCAAACGAAATTGCATAAGGCACATGAGCGAAATGCTAAGCATTATAATTTGCGGAGACGCGATTTAGAATTTTACGTGGGCGACAAAGTATGGAAGAGAAATAAGTTTCTTTCACCCTCGGCAAAGAACTTTTCGAGTAAATTGGCCCCCAAATATTCCCTATGTACCGTTTGGAAAAAGAAATCGAAATTAGTGTACGATCTCAAGAATGAAAACGGTTCTAATGCCGGACAGTGGCACATTCAGGACTTGAAGCCCTATCATGGTTCCCTCTCAGATTCATCCGAATCTGATGATGGGCAGAAGGTATAGTTGGCATCACAAAAAAAAAGTTTATGCAACTTTCAGAAATTTATAATTGTTTAAGCTTTGTGTTTGTTTCGAATGTTGTTGTTCAAGATATATTATTGTCCCTTGTCCCTTGTAAATATTTAGTATCTGATTCGCGTCGTGTGAATACGTATGAATCTCGCTTATTTAGTATATAGTATAGTTATGAGTTAATTGTAAGTTCGTAAAAATAAGTACATTGCTATAGTAATGAACCAGTAGTATTGAACTGAATAATAATAGTAAGTAAATTTAGTTTAGGATAGGTATGCGCATACCCCAAAAAAAAGAAAAAATTGACTTCAAGGCCAAAATAGTAATTGGTAATTCCTATTTTTTTCATGGAGTGGGGTGAGTGTAACAGTAATTTGAACTTCAGAAACATATCAAGTGTTTGGCATTTGTCGGTCTAAAGAATCATCGGAGGAATTGATATTTTTCCGACGACGAAAGTTACAATATTTTATTTATCCACTCCGTATGTAGGCAGAGGTTTTACTTTGAAACCACAAAAAACGCGAGACTTGGATCGAGCTCGGAGAGCGCAGACGTTTGGGGAAAAGTGCCCGATCATTTTCTGTTTCGTTGATTTGATGAATTTAAGTGATTTCAGCATTTAATGCATTTGTGTATGAAGAAGGCTATTTTGCTAATGAAGGTATGGGCTTATCGATTTTCAATTCATAAACAATGAGTTTGTTCGATTGAATATTTCAATTTTAGATCTGCCGGCCTTTGTCACACTGTTTAACCTACGAATAGGGGTCGAGAGCGGTTCAAAAAGTATTTATTTCATGGTTGCCGTGATAACTGCTGATCCTGAACCAGAATAAAGTAATTTTGAAAGTAGTCCTGGAATTTGAGAATCCATAATCCAACATCATACCTGGCGAGCCTACATACAAGGGAAGATATCTACCATCTCGAAACACTAAGGTCAGATCTTACCTATTACGAGTATTACTTAACACCTCAGGTCTTACAACGCACATCTTTATGCTGCAGTTGCAGTCAACATTCATCCCTTCCAGTGGAATTACTGTTCGAATAATATATCGTATTCTTAATTCGATTATCTATTGTTCAAATATCATTCAAATATTTTGCATAACTATCTGCCAGAAGTACATTCACGGTACCTACGATTTCAAGATCTGTAAACCAGATATAGCCGCTATATAAGGGTCAAAGGTGAGATTATTCATTTTCCCTGTAATAAGAAGTACCTAATGTACTGGTATAAAGTATGGAAGTAAATCCTTGAAATCAATTGCGTTGCGTAATTACTTATATCTTTGGTTAAAATAATTTTTTGGTTCTTAGTTTTCCTCAAACTGAGTGGCGCTCAACAAGTTGAGCCACTCATATATTCATTTTTTAATTCGATTGCGTTCGAACCCAACCCGCTCCCGTTAAAAAAAACTGAGCTACCATCCGGCGTGTAGCAAGTACTAATTTAATGTTACAACCACTAGTTTCCTGGCGACCCCAGTATAGATTCAAGAAGATAATAAAAAAAAAATAGAAATGAAGAAACTTCCATCGTAACTTTTGTGTTTGTTTTCAAAAACACAAACGCGAAGGCTACGATACAACAAATTTGCGCAGTCGTGCGGATTGACTCAACGTTACTGAAAACTCAGGACGGTGGTTACAAAGCCTTCAACGTTAAGAAGAATCCACAACCCCCACGAAGACGGTCTCTCTGACAGCATTGGAAAAATCAACGCTGAACGCTCGGTTAACAGAGCTAGGATTTCATCGTCTACATCCAGCCAACCACATCTTCCCAAGAAGACGGTCTCTCTGACGGTTCTCAACACAGCAGAACTGGACTCCTGGTTAACAGAGTAGGATTTCATCTTCTACACCCAGATCATGTCATAAACATCATGAATACCATACTTCGGTAAGTCGTCATCTCGATTTTACCTTCATCTCATTGATATTGATTACCTATATCGAATAGAACTGTTTTGATATCTTACATCCCAGAACTCACTCACCTCACATGAACAACTTTCGGGTGTATTTTCCAATCAGATAATACGATTATTTGAAAAAAAAATGAAACATCAATCACAATTATTATTCCAAATCAACAATGGCAGAAGTTGAACCATAACTTGTTGAAATTTTCTCCATTGTACCTGAATACGACGGTAACCCCATATTTTTGTCAACTTTTCTATGAGCATGTTCAACAGCACAAAGAATGGCGGTCGTCGATCAGATAATTTTTTTGCCTTTGCATATAAAAAAAAACTTAGAGGCAGAGCAGCAGAAATATCAAACTCACGTAATCCAGAAATTCAGATAGAAATTCAAGATCTTCTAGGAACACATTTTGGTGATACGCGTGATCTAAATTCTTCAATTCAAGACTTACAACGCATGAAACAAATCCCAAATGAAAACGCATTGACATTCGTTTCTCGAATTCAAAGGCATGTAGCTGAATTATATTCAGCCATCAACAAACAAGCTTCAACCCAACCACAGAAAGAAGCACAAACGGAAATAATCGATTCCATGAGCCTAAACACCGTATCAACTGGTATTGAACCAAAGCTAGGACGAATCATAGGAGCGAGTAATCCACGAGATATTCTAACCGCAGCAGAAAAAATCAAACGAGAATTTCAATTGAGTTATTTTGAAACTCAAAAATCGATAAAATCCCTCAAAATTTCAAACCAACAATAAATAACAAAAAAATATACCACTGAGGCAACAATTTCAAAATCCTCAACCATTCTTTCAAAAAATGAAACATCCCCAAATTGCGATGAGCAATCGGCAATTTTCAACCAATAACAGACAACAACCTATCGCAAATTTCCAACGAAACAATTACCAACAACAAAGTTCTTATCCTAATCACAGTAATAATCCTCAGAACTATACGCAACATCGACGATCTCGTCCTTACCCACATCCGAGTCAACAATATAAGCCAAATCAGTCAAGACCATTAGTAATTCAGCAAAATCCAAGAGCGCACGTAATCAACTTCGACCAAGCAGACTACGATCTGTATAATAGTTCAGGAAATACTGATTATTTTTCTGAAAATAACGAAACGGATCAGAATAATTTTTATTATGACCAAAACCAGTACTCGAACTATAACCCTTACTATGACGAAACTCAGTGTTACCTTGTCGAATATCCAAACACTGATATTGAATATTTCACGTATGAAAATGACAATGTATACACAATACATGGAAATGACATTTCAATTGAAAATTTTTGTATAGGTACCCCAACGCAACCTCCTGATATACCAATCGAAACGAAAATTCAAACTTTACACACAGACACCCAAACTTGCCCTTCAAACAAGAAAGTATACAACGCCAACCAATCAAACGTCAACCAAGAACAAAAGTTCATATAAACCGACCTCTAATGTCCATAGACAATAATAAACATTCTGTATTATTTTAATGACATTTCTAAACGACAACAGGAAGATGAAAAGCGACGGCTGGAGGAAAAAGGATTGGAAGAAAAGCGACGGCAGGAAGATGAAAAGCGACGGCATGAGGAAAAGAAAGGTCGAAAAAAAGCGCTCCATAAAATTCTCGAAGGACAGAGAAGAAAGCGAGAAGATGAGAAGAAAGAACGAGAAGAAGGACTCCAGAAAAGAGCGAGGAGATGAAAAGAAAGAACGAGAAGACGGACTCCAGAAAATTCTCGAAGAACAGAGGAAAGAACGAGAACGTGAAAAAATAGAACGAGAGGAAACAATCCAGAAAATTCTAGAAGAACAGAAGAAGGTGAGAGAAGAGCAAGAGGATGAATTAGTTATAAAAGAAAAACAATGGAAAGCAGACTTCCAGAACGTTCTAGAACATCAAGACAAGTTATTCGAGCATGTTTTACATAAAACTGGAGTACGAGTGGGAGAACTAGAAGCAAATCCAGAAGGAGAACTGAAGGAAAACGTTAAGAAAATCGATGTGGTCAATGATGAAGTGGATACAGTGCGAGAGGAGGTGAAATGACTTGAAAGGCAGATAGCTCTTCTCAAGAATCAAGATCGCCGAGACAGAGTTACCACATTGGGTATTTCCGTGAAACCACCGTCTTGGTCCATATATCGTCGACATTTTGAGGCTGCGGCAGTAACTAATGGATGGGGCGACGAAGAAAAAGCTTCGGCACTAATAGTAGATTTGAGAGGGCCAGCTTTGAGTATATTACAAACGATACCCATAGAACAGCAGAAGCAATATCAGGACCTGATTTCTGCACTTTAGTTGAGGTATGGCGATCAACACCGAGAACAGCTGCCCAAATGAAGATTCGCACACAAAAACCAGGTAAAAGTCTGCAAGAATTTGAGGCAGATGTTCGACGCCTAATCCAGGTGGCTTATCCAGAAGCACCCGGAGATTTCAAAAGCAGTTGGCTGTGCACTTTACGATTGACGAGTTTCAAGAGAAGTAGCGATGCTTTGGTTCGCTCTTTGGAAGTGGAGGCGGCCTTCAACATGTCGAGGCCGAAAGTGCGTGCAGTTTCAATAGAAGAACTGGAACAATGATTTGGTACAGCGAATAGTTCAGTCGAGAAGGTTCTGGAAGAAATCAAATTGATGATAAGTGACATCAGCAACCAGAAGAAGAGGACATGCTATTGATGTGGGGAACCCGGATATCATATCAAAGACTGTAGGGTGAGAATGCCATTAAGATCTAGCTCACTTGTGAGGGTTCCATCTCGTACGCAATCACCTGTGAGGACAAGGTCATCCAGCGAGTCCTCAAATTGGCGGCAGGAAATCGAGAATTAGCCAGCTTATCGGAGCGCATGCTGGCTAGCAATAACGGAGCCCCCAGGGTCATCTATGTTAACAGGCTGAAAAGAACATCTGAGAACCTTACCATTCCAGGAGAATTGAATGAAATCGATGTTATATGCACCATAGACACCGGTGCTGCAGTTTCCTTGGTACGCAGCGACATTCTTCGGCCTGGAAGCGTGAAGCCTATTTTTTCCAACGTCGTGCTTCGGACAGTCACTGGTGAAAACGCACCTTTTCTAGGAGAGGCTGAAATAACATTGATTCTTGGACGACTCACCATCATAGATACAGTTTACGTCGCTGATATAGAAGATGAATTTATACTCGGAATGGACTTGATCAGTGACTATGGATTTTCATTCGACAATGAGGAGAAGATAATGAGGTTCGGAGGAGAAAAATTTGTCCTCACAACTCCAACGGAAAGGACGATACCTACCAAACTACGGCTATTGAAAACCACGGGAATTCCTGGATTTCCAGAAAAAGTTATTGGCGCTACATTATATGAGGACCCTGGGTGCTGCGTTGGAGTAGTCCAGCCATGTGATGAATTCAGCAATTTGGTGTTCGTACGAGCCTTAGTTGAAACGAACCACAAACGATTCCTGTGAGAGGTGGCAGGCGATGTTATTGGAACATGTGGACCTGTCACTTGGGTAGCGAACTGTTGAAGAAATGAAGGCAGACTCTGAGAGTGTTATATCAACTCTTGAAAAATCATGTCAACACTTATCAACAGAGGAGCTGGAAGCTGCCAAGAACTTCATTAGGAGTGAAAGTGACATTTTTGATTCGACAACATCAGGAAGAACTAATTTGGTCAAACACAGAATCGATACAGGCCAAGCTCATCCAATTCGACAACCACCAAGGAAAATTTCCTTTCCCAGGCAACAGGAGGTGGAAGAGCTTGTCGACAAGATGATGAGGGACGGTGTAATTGAAGAGTCATCGAGCCCTTGGTCTGCACCTGTTGTGTTGGTTTCCAAGAAGGATGGATCTACGAGGACAGCTACCCTCTACCAAGAATAGATAACACATTAACAACTTTAGCAGGTTCCCGTTGGTTCTCAACATTAGATCTGAAGAGCGGATACTGGCAAGTGGGCATACATGAGGACGACAAGGATAAGACTGCATTCTCGACTGGGAGTGGACTTTATCAGTTTCCTGTTATGCCGTTTGGATTGTGCAATGCTCCAGCAACATTTGAGAGACTGATGGAGCTGGTCCTTCGTGGGCTCACATTGAAAACTTGTCTTGTATACCTCGACGACGTTTTGGTCATGGGAAAGACATTCGAAGAACATCTGCGCAATCTGCAAGAAGTCTTTCAACGATTCGGGGACGCCAACCTCAAACTGAATCTTCAGAAATGTTCATTGTTTCAGAAAGAAGTGGATTTTCTAGGTCACACAGCTCCATCAGATGGTATCAGAACAGACCAAAATGAGATATAGGCGATAAGAGACTGGCCGGGACCAAGAGACAAACATGAAGTGAGGATTTTCCTTGGTCTCTGCACCTACTACCGTCGTTTCGTAAAAGAATTTGCTGATATTGCGGCACCCCTACATGACAGAAGATCGAGTCAGATTCGTCTGGACCAAGCAAATTTCACAGAGTATTCCCTTCAATGCTCTCGTACAGGAATAAAAAACTCTAAGTGGAAAATAATATGAGGTACTTGTATCACCCTATTCAAATATCAGAAATGTATCCTTCTATCTATATCCTGAACACAAAAATCAGTTGAGTATTTCAATAATATATTGCAAAGTGCAAACACAATATCTCCAAAAACAAAAAAAATATCCCGAATGGAACAATTCGAGGGTATTTGTATCACCCTGTATAAATACCAGAAACGTATTCCGTGAATAAAATATAAATAACATAACATAAACACATCCGGAAAAGGAGAAAGAGAATATTCTGAATATATTTTCATATATGTCCACCCCGTATACCATGACATAATACAACGTGATGGTCATCATAAATATACATGAACGGAACCTCAAGTCAACAAAATCATGTTGGGTACCATTTCGTTCCCTTTCATTCTGAATGTGATAGATGAAAATGTATACCTTGCTATTCAAATATGAGACGAACCTCAATCTAACTCAGGGAGAGGGGAGTGGGTTTAATTAACGAATCAAGACGTTCGAATATCTGTTTGAGGCCGGCGTTCACTTGGGTTTGACAAACTAATCCGACGACGGCGCTTCGATATATTATAATGAATATTTATCTCCTTGTTTTCATCGATATATCTGAATATTGAATATTGATGTTGTCGGATCGTTAGTTATTCCTACTTTTTTGATGGTCTCTCAGACCGTTCAGGCAAGGACGCAATATATTATGATCTGGAAGAAGGGTGAATTTATGACCGGTCGAATTGATGGAAGAAAGTGAGACGTTGTGCTTGAGTGATGTTTGCTGAATATTTTGAATGACTTATTCATAGAAGGAGCGTAGGTAAAAATATTATGTTTCAACCCAAAATGCGCAAGGAATCACTTTTAAGGTGCATACAAGTTTCAGTGGATACGTTCAAAAAGGAGGTGATGGAAAAAAAAACCCGATCACATTTCTATTCATGCAATTTCAAGTAGGTAGTCTATATAGAAATTTTCTAAATGAATAAAAGAAATCATTATCTCAATTTAAAGCATTAATAATATACATTATTGTGCGACAGAAGTGATGAAATGAGGGCGCGCATATGGAACCGCCAATTCGTTCCGCCAATTGTCATACACACAAAAAAATGTCAGCACAATAACATGCTGAAAAATGGAGCTTGACCAAATAATAAAATGTTCATCGATTTTTCGACATGTTAGGGGTGTTCCGCAACCCACTCGGAACCGTCCTATCGACCCGCCAATGTTATCTCAATGATTGTTGGCTACCAGAGGACTGCTGAGAAAAATATGAGCCTAAACGAAATAATACAAAGATTGGCAATTATCTGCAAGTTGGGGCGTTCCGCCACCCCCTTGGAATTTGGAACCACGCTCAGGGCCTGTTCTCGCGGATGGCACTCAGTTCGACCCTCCACAACACTTTCTCAAAATTTAGGCCTTGAGTAAATAATCACGCAGAATTGTCACTGGCTCTTAGACTATACATTGTTATGTAGTGCACAATTAGGCAATGAAAGCACAATAATGCTTTCTTTGAAAGTCATTTTTTCTAGTAGATTCATTTTGCTTCTTAGTTTTAGGGATTGTTAACCTATCACAATAAAAAAAGTAGGAATTATCATTGGAATCTATATGAAATGCTATATAAAATCTCAGATCTTTGACAGATTCTTGAAGTATTTGTGAATAAGTTTTGAAATGGAAACGGAATCGATTGCAGTTCGGAAACGTTACCGAAGATAAGTATTTTTATTTACTTTATACCAGCTTTTGTCCCCGACTTGTTAGTCAGCGCACGCCGGTGGAGATTCACGCCTCGCCTGCTATTCTCCAACTTGTTTCACATATAATATTGAATTTTTCTCAATCATACTGAAAAATAGTCTTCATCAATCTCTAATAGGGTGGCTTTCTGTTAGAGAAAGAATTTTCATGATCGGATCAGTATTTCCGAAGACAAGCCCCTCCAGACAAAAAAACACAGTGATAAACATCACCTCTTTATGATAGTAGTATAGATTAGTTTTTGTATTTTCGTGAAGGGCAAATTCACATTATATGAGAAGTTGACTGATAGGAAGTGTTTCATCTACAAGAAACTATTTGTATTCAACGCAGCAACTTTTTGGCGTAGATTAGAAATATGCCCTTTCACATTATTATAGACTCCAATATCAATTCCTAATTTTTTCAGAATTATCCTCAACAACCAGAAACTACGAAGAAAAATCAGTTATTAACTACTATGACAAATAAGCTTTACGTCTTACTAGTTCATTATTTTTTCATTATTTCTTTTCTGTTTTCATTAGTCAGTTACCAACTATACATATGACAGTGTACTTTGAGCCCATGCGGACATGGAGTTCACTTTTTTGCCCGCACGGGCCATAAATACACTATTAACATATTAACGTTTCAATTATCACAGTGTCCCCCTATCAACCGTTCAGTTGAAATCTGATGGAATTTTTCGATTATTCATATTTTTGATGCAATAACGGAGAAGTGGGCACAAAAATGTGTATGCACCGCGGGTTCGAATAGTTGTATATGCCTTTGGACGATTTAATACAGGATTTGGCTCTGTGCCCCACGATTCAGAGGTTGTGTGTGCGATTCCCTAACGGTGCAGGGATTTTTTTTTCGTGGTAGTGGAAAATGACTCCGCCACGTTCCATGGTTGTCATGTCCGCGGAACTATGCTACCCTTGAGGTATGACAGAGTGAGTTAGTAAGTAGTTGGCTTAGGCCGAAGGTCGACCTCCCCCTACCACTTTGACCTTGAATAACCTTTATGGCGAGTCACCTTGAATGACCTTTGGTGTGTGGTGTGTGTACTACCAAGCGCATGCAAGATTGACCTTGATTAACCTTGGGTTTTGGCGTGGTCTAGCTTGAACAGCATTGCCCTTAAATGACATTGAAATTTCTGAATCTATAAACTGGTTGCGATCGAATGACATTACGGTAAATATTTTTCTTTTTAACATCGAATGACTTTGTGCAAGGTCACATTGGGGGGAATACATATTGTGGATATTTCCTGTAGTGTCCTTCAATAACCTTGCCTGCTTGAGAATAATTCGAGGTTTTTAAAGTACATCTTCGTTGATTCGTTTTGACCTACAAATAACCTCGAGCATATCCCTTGTCGAATGAAATGATATTAAAATTAAAATTTCATCTTTTTCAATATCGAATGCGCATGGTGTAGATGGCGTCCTGTTATCATCGCCCCTGAATGACCTCGAACTTGTTGGATCTTCTCAAGAAAATCATGGTACATAGTTCTGTAGTTGATCATCAATCCATACTTGGAGGAGGGGGAGTGGTGAATACATATAAAACGAGAGTCCTAAATACTTCCACTACGATTATTCAACGTGTGTGTTTGTGACCGGATCATATATTGGAGTAGAACTACTTTGTTGATTGTTCGAAATATTAATTGGTTGCACTCCACTGAAAGATACATTGATCAATCGAATTAAACTCTCACTGTTGAACGTTCGATTGAACTCTTCCAGATTCACATTTTCAGTATCGTTGAGATTTGGGGTGTGACTGTTTACAAAATGCATCGGCTTCACTTTACTGAACGAACCATTGATGATTTGAATTGAACTCTCACTGTTGAACGTTTGAATGAACTCTTTTGGATTCACAGTTTTCAACTCATTTTTTTTCCACTGCATTGACTTTCCATTTCCATTTTGACCCTGTTATATGTAAGTTGACCACAAAACTGAACATACTCGAGCTTGAAATTCAGTTTAAATGAGAAACCACCACTCCAAGTTGTAACTGTAGGTACATCTGCACTTTTCTTACAACATTTCTAGCTAGATGCTAATTTTCCATTCGCATAAACAGCTGCCCTAATAAAAGTATATTTTCGCTAATTCCATTTGCGATTTTCACTCGCAACTGGAATATGTGGGTTCAGGTGCATTAATTGAGATATATTTCCGCTAATGCAAATTTCAGTTTCAACTGGTTACAGGTGCATAAGGGTGCATATTAATGAGGGCAAGTGTGAACAGAACATTTTCCTTCCTAGCCCACTCATACTACACCTACTTATAAATGATTCCAAATGATATTCAACCATATGTTATGCTTTTCAATGATTTCAGAGCATACTCCCACCCAATGAAGAAAGTCGTGCAGATGAGAGCAAATTCCGAAGGGAGGAGAGGCTCCGACATGCTCAACTAGAGGAGGAGAGGTGCCAACGAGTTCAGGACTCCAATAATGAGGTGGAGAATTGGGATGATGTTAACTATCCAACTTATGTACCCGACCTCAGCAGGGATATCGTCAGGTGTCCACCCATTGGTAAGAGTCGTACAGAGAAGAACAGGTTCCGAAGGGAGGAGAGGCTCCGACTCGTTCTACTAGAGAAGGAGAGGTGAAGGGAAATCAAATTATAGCTCGATGAATAAAGAGGAATCGAATTATAGATCAATGAATAAACTTCTTCAAATATTATGCTTTTATTATTCCAATTTATCACGTATAACTGAGAGGTGGGACTTTTCGAAATCAATTCATGTAGAGAGTTGAATATATTCACAAATATTATGATTTTGTAAGATATTTGTCATGGTGTTCTACTTATATACCAACCTAATTATATTGAAGTCTGTTTTAATATGCTTCTATAGAAATGGTTCATGAAAGGGGAATCAATAATGTTCAAATCCTCAAAACTCCAATACTCACTAATAGTATAGGGAACGAGTAATTTTTGAGAAAGATAATCTCACAGAACAAAACAGAAAGTATCAAGCTATACCCCTCCCACTATCAACTTATATAATAGATGATTCAGATTCCGCAATAGTTCACTCTTTGATCTACTTCATAGACGTGTGCTCCTCAGTAATACTCCACTGGTGGTAACATATCTGAAAATATGAAAGGTTTTCACTGCATGATAAATCTTATAACACAAAATGAGAAGCTCGAACCCTTATACAAGTTCACTGAAGATGAATTGCGACAATTTCCACTTCAATATTCGATACCAAAAGCTAGACCAAAGGAACTTCTTTTGGTATGGCACAAACTGATTATGGATTCAACTACCTTGTCACATTCATCACAACCGACCTGAATGGATGGAACATGTAGATGGTTCGGCTCCATCACAATCAAAATGTAATTCATGTTTGAGTAGTTCATTCAATAATTCGGAATCCACATTATTAATCTATCAGATTCTCTGACATCAATAGTAGGAGGTCCAACACTGCGTTTTCATCTCAAGGATTCAACTTATGATGACCCCAGGCTAATGTTTGAATATTAATATTATTAGGAAGAACAAATCTTTTATCATCATGAGATGATAAAGCAATTCTGTTTCTCAATTCTGTTTTAATTGTATGTAAATGAGAAGAGAAAAATATAAATTTTTCTTGAGATAGAGCCACCTCTCTCAACAATTCGAATATAATCTGATATTTGGAGTGTATTCTGTCTTATATTCGAGATTCCTTCAGCCTTTTCCATCATTCACTGCTCTTGATAAAATATGCATTCGCACCCGTACCATAAAAACATTGGTGAACCAGAAAATTCATCTTTCCTCATACTGATAACTGACTCTGTTTTATGAATGTTGTGGATGTTAACAATCAATCAAAATATTCTATGTTGTCCCGTATATCCTCATATACATTTTCTGTGAATATCTCCAAAAATCAATGAATCAGTATGTGTGTAACAGAGGTTTGCCTAGTCACCATATTTTGTTTTGATATATCCATAATAAAAATAATTAATAACAGTTTTTGAAATATCCAAAATGGAAAATCCTACATAAATGGGCTTGTCATAAGTCACCTTCAATTTTTCCATTTGAACAGCCTCTAAGTTCTCATCAAACATTGCACGAGATTTGAAATGAGGTTTCGGTATGAGTCCTTCAACTTCCACAGATCCTGGCAGATTTTTCCAGTGACCACATAATGTCTTTTATCCACGTTTTCCATTATTTTTCCAAATACTGAGTTTATGAATAACTTGAAAAGGTTCCGTTGAAATTCATTCCTGGCAGAGTTTCAGAGATTTGTATTCGAATCAATATATTGCTTCAACCATGATGAACTCCATAGCTCAATGAGTCTTCATCAGCTCCAACCCATATTTCAAACACTCCTTCGAAATTCTATACTTTCCTTCCATTCCGAATTCGGAGTCAACTTGGAATACATGCTTCCAGGAGAATTGATATTCTCCGGAGAGAAAGGTCAGTCATTATGATTATCATGTAAGTTTGGTGGATATTCTAAATCAACTTCCAGTACGACGTATTCCCGATTCCGGAGTTATCAAATTGTTCTAGATCATACTCCTCCAACCATCTGAACTCCCGCATTGGGAGATATTCATTTCCTCATAGCAGCTCCATATAAATTTGTCGCTTCCAGATATAAAATGTATGAATTTGGTTTAGATCATATGACGTTATGAATTGACAGATTCATCAATTTATTGTCTGGAATGGATCGATCTCTGTTGAATGCGAAACCTTGTTAAGAATTTCATTTTAAAAATTTTCACAAAACAATTTCATACTATTTCAATATTGCAATTCCAAAAAAGGAAGTAGCGAACATAAAATCAAATGGCCAGAATCAATAAATCACCGATGAGCTCAGAAAGTTGAGTAGAATGTTTCCTTAATCCCCCAAGCGGGGTCCTTCGAGGACCCCAAGTCCAAATATCCTACTATCAATAGTTTATTTGAACACTCTGGCAACACCGCCGCTAGGTATGTGTTTGTTTTGGCTTTTGTGAGTATTATTCAGTATGCGACCACATTTCGTAGCGAGTGCATCCAAGTTACACGTGATTTAGGTGAGTGGGATCCTGCCGTTACCCCGCACGGGTATTTACGTTCCCTTTTGTTTTGAGTATGCCGTATATTTTTTCACTTCTTTATTTTTCAGAGATATGAAAATGAGTGATTATTATAGAAAGCGACCCCTTACACAACATGAGATAGAGGAAATAGCCGAGAATATGGATTTTGAGTCTGAAGCTGACTATAAGAGCGATACTTCTGGAGAAGATTGTTTAGATACGGAAAATGTTTCGGAGTCCGAGGATAATATGGAAATTGGTAGTGAAGAAGATTCTGATGAAGAATTGACAGAACCAGAAAATAGTAATGAGCAGGTTAGTGGCTCATTTTACACTGCAAAGTCTGGCATGATTTGGTATAAGCAACCTTTTCCACGAACTCGTCGAATGAAAAGAAATATTCTGAATACTAAGCCTGGAATTACACAATATAGTGCCAATGCTAACACAATTTCAAAAGCTTCCAATTTATTTATGACGCCGGAAATCGAGGACATAATTTGTCTACACACAAATGAGGAAGCTTCTAGATGTTATGATATTTGGAACGTTAAGAATCCTACTAATCAGAAACAATGGACACCACTTGAACGTGATGAGCTAGACTGTTTTTTGGGTGTTCTAATAAAAGCAGGCGCGCTAAGATGTAGAAAAGAATCCACTAAGGAAATGTGGACCAAGGATACCTCCATTTGTCGAGCATTTTTTACTGCTTCGTTATCAAGAAATAGATTTGAAGAAATCTCAATATACCTACGATTTGACGACAAATGTACTAGAGCAGACAGAAAAGAGAATGGCAAATTAGCTGCCATAAGAGTAGTATGGAACCTTTTTGTAACCAATTCTAATTTTGAGTTTTGAGCCATATGACCATATTACAATTGACGAGCAGTTGGTTTGTTTCCGTGGCAAATGCCCTTTTAGGCAATATATCAAATCAAAAACAGGTCGATACGGCATCAAAATAGGGGCAGTTGCTGACGTACAAACTTCTTACGTTTGCAATCTTCAGGTCTACACCGGAAAACTTCCTGGTGATTTATCAGAAAAAAATCAAGGATATAGAGTAGTGTCTGACTTAGTACAACCATATCACGGTTCTGGGAGAGGAATAACGACTGACAATTCCTTGATCTGCATCAAAAGGAACATATCTTGTCTACCAAAGATTGAACGAGTACATGATCGTTATACCCGTAACAATATACAATAATACCAACCTTTTGATAGGTTGAAAGTGTCGCAGAATCACCCCAGGTACAGTGGTATAAAGCTGTATAAAAAGCTCAAGGATGAGATGAAAATATCTCCAAATGTCAGGATATTCAAGAGTAAAGTCACTTCTGTTGGTGAAGGCATACTACTCAGATTATAAATTCCTCCAAGATTGATGATTCAATGTTATATTCAATTTATGTATTGCAAATGTGGTGTCAAATAATATTGTAACACTTTTGATATCTATGTGTGATTTCACTCTTTTGATTGTGTATTTCAATGCTTATTTTTATCGTTTGTATTCTGTATTTTGACCTGTTGAAGCAGTAAGTATTTTTCAGTTCGGTTGGGTGTCACTTGACGTAATTTAAAAAGAAAACTGGTACATAGAAACTTCGATAGATTGATTGATATAAATGGATTATTAGCTATAGCATCCTTTTTGCTGCAATGGCTCACTCCTCCACGAATTCCTATTTTGAAAAAATTAATCATATCTACATCACTTAGGAGCTCTAGTTCAAATTCAGTTGAACGCAGCATAGCATCCCAACTTAGTGAAGGGACAGTCACATAGTGGGCTGGATCAAGTTTATATTTTTTCAAAAGTACATGTCTGAAGTTTCGAAGACGTCTGCCAGTAGTAGAATATCTGATTTCGAGTATTTATCAGAGTATTCTCCCAGAGTTGAACATCCAAATTCTTGCCACATCTCACGAGCTCGATTATACTACTCTTCAAGAAATATCCATTCCATATAAAATATCTAAGAATTCAGATTTATTTGGTAATGTTAGTTGATCCTAATTTTCATGGCAGTCTTCATATGAATAAGGACATCCTGCATTGATATAGTTTCAGCGTTTGACTAGAGATCTAGAGATTTAGATAAGGATCGAAAAGAGTTAACAAACCTCAAAGAGATATATTTGTCTCTGATTTTTGCATTCTCCGATTTTTCCACCAAATATGATTTGGAAAATGGAATATACTCCTCATTGTTTTGGACAATCATTGAGATATTTTCTCCATTCCGAGACAGATTTTTCATGAAAAGATGACAGTCATAGTTTGTGAAATCATGAAAGAAGACAGGAATTGATCTCACCACTTTATAGTGCAAATTTCATATCGAATGAGCGCTTGCGCGGTACGCACCAGTCGAGTAACAATAATCGCGGACTCTGATGTCTTCAGGCCTATAGGAGTCACCAGAAATGTGGCACTCTGTAGAATTTATATATTCACTCTCTTCTTCTGGTGAAAGTGGTAGCATTTCTTCAACATGATTCGAGTGCTTGTCAGGACAAGGTAATCCAATATTCTGACAAAAACCTCTGCAGAATCACTCCCATGGTATGTCACGAATTTGGAGTATTCGTCATCAAAATTACACTTCAAATAGAAAGCGAATCAATATGGCTCGTGTTCATTGCTTCCAATGTGAATGAGTGCTCATCAGATGTCTCAGTGTAATGGATAGGTTACAACAAACTTTCAATATCAGCATATATCACAAAAAAGATTGGAAGTTGTTTTTTGGAGTTGATGAATTTGAGAATATTCCCAGGCAAAGTTTCACTATACTTGTTGATAATCATATCTGGTTTCGGGAGTATCTCACAAAGATGATTACAATGATATTGTTGATGAATTTGTAGTCTCCCACTTCCGGGAAAACATTGAAGACTTCCATCACAAATATATACACGACCATTATGTTTAGATTTTTGTCGTGTTACTAATTTCGATAAATCTGTAATGAAGCAGTGGTGATAATTCTCACTGTCATTACTAATCAAGAGGAGATATACATGTTTTGCTGAACGATGTCTTGTAAAATATGAGGGTCCCACGATGATGGTAGCCATTTTTACATTCTTGAATTTTGTGACTATACCGAAAACATTCATTGAAATATCTCTCATTATCACTGGAAAATCAATTTCCTCACGATCAAGTAGTGTTATATAATGAGAGTATGATGATGGGCTGAAAGGATTTCCATTCGTAGGAAATATCGCCGCCACAATAGACCAAGCGAAGCAAGCGTTATCTGTGTTCTTCACATTCAAAACAGCTCGCTAAATATTGCTAGTTTTCGGTAACCTAATATATGATTAGGGTGATAGTGGATCGAAATTGTTTATATTCACATCCAGGTACCGAATTTTCTGTAACTACCAACCTGAGTATCTTTCCTGGAATTCGGAAGCCTTCGAAATCATCTCGTTTCCAAATTCCGCATGAAGCCAATCCAAGTCACCGAAACAAGTTGTAATTAGATATCTTTAAGTATGATGTAATAACCGAAGAGTTCAAAATTAATTTTTAAGCTCTTGTGTTCCTGCACATATTCAGAGATGATATTCAGAATTTTCGGTTTTACTCCCAACATAAAGTTAGACTAATCAACATGTTTGTCCCTTCTTTTGAATCGATAATTTGATATCCCATTTTTGATTGCATGCTGAAGTTTTGTATATACCATCTTCCACATTCGATAAAATCTTTGCGTCTTATATTGTTTCTTTGATTTTGGAACACTTGTGGATGAATTACCCAATCTCATTCTTTTAACTGGTATGTCGCTTATATCACTGAAAGAATAGTTATTTTGTATATGTCGGCTTAGGTTACTCTTCGATGAAAAATCCTTTTCACATTTATTACACTTCATGATACCGCTCACATCATTGGAAGAACAGTCATTTCCTATATGTCGGTTTAGGTTACTTCTTGATGAGGAATCCTTTTCACATTTGTTATACTTCATGATACCGCTTACATCATTGGAAAAACAGATACCTCACATCTGTCGTTTTAGGTTACCTTTTGATGATTCACTAAGCTCACCAATAGTAATACTAAGTCTCATAATTAGCATGTTCCCTTATAATATTGCATCATGCCCTTGATAAGCGCTTGCGCATCATCATTGCAAGATGTGTGACTTTTATATAGCGGCAATCAGTGACCTTGTAGGAAATATCCGGTGTTTACACGGATGAATGCTCCAAAACAATCACTTGTCTCATGTTTGATGAGAAAAGCTAATAATTAACAAAGTCGCGCACAGCTGAACTTGATCACGTGATTTGAAGCTATAAAAGTACATGTAAGCGCCAACGCTTATTCAGTTTGAAAACGAAAATGTCTTTCGATAGTGGTAACAGTTGTGAAGCAATGTTCGAAAGTGATGAGAGTGAAAACTACAATGTAGCTCTGGACACCATAGACAAAGCGTTGGGACGATACGAAATGATGGCACGAAACGTACGTCAATTGCTTCTGATGCTCTTTCCCATGCAAGCATATGAAATTCAATGTGGTCTGAGTCCATCCAGATACTTAAGTCCATGCATACTTCTGAAATAGTAGTTCCGTCAATTTGACTTCATCCGAGTGGAAAACTCTCATTGGTTTTCCGCAAGGGATGAAAAAAAAAATTTTTCGCTTCAGAAATCGATGGTTATGTGGATGAGTATGATCCGATATCAACATGTTGTGGTGATTGTATTCACGTCACACAATTCATCGGGGGCAATACAAAACCAAGGATCCAATGAATATGGAGCTATCTCATCATGATGTCAACGATGTTCTCAACACTCACTTGGGAGTGCTGTCAGTCCGTGTAGCCATGCTGGGTGCTCTGAATTCTCATGATTATCATCGAGGTGTTTTTGATATCATTCAATCTTGGTTGCGTGAGAATAAAACGAATTTAACTTTAGAGGAAATTGTAATAGGTTTTTGCCAATCCTCATCTCTGAATAGTTTGTATGATAATGGTTTACAATAATATTCAATTTATTATAAGCACAATTCATATATGAATTCTGTAAAACATGAGAAAAAGAATATTCTCTTTTATTTTATCAACTGGTGATAATTGTACACACTCTGTAAGTGAAGAATCTACTTTCAAAAGTATAATAAAACACAAAAACACTTTGAATATGAATACATTGAATGTGGTCCAATATCAATCATTGATTAGGTGGGCACTTGTTCTTTATGAATTTTGATATTATTTTTCGATTTCTGTATCGAAAACGTCTAACGCTTCGTTGAAACGTCCGAAGATTCGTTGAAAGTGTCTAACGCTTCATCTATTTCATCTCGAGAAGGTCAACACCCTGTATATCCTCACGATGGACATGTTTTTTCTTCAACAACGACGCCATATTCTTCTCTATCCCCAATTACAATGAATAATTCCACAATCGGCAATATGGAATCCGCAAAAGCTTTGCTTTGTTACAAGTGCACCTTGAAACTGTTATCGAATTTCGCTTTGTAACCGGAAATGTTAGCAAATTCCAGGTGATAGACGTGCACCTTAAAACCGGTATTGGAATTGAACCAGAAACGTTAGCAGATTCCAGTTGATATACGTGCACCTTGAAAACGGTAATGAATTTCGCTAAGTGACCGTTAACGTCAGCGAATTCCAAGAAATACACGTGCACCTTGAAAACGGTATCTAATTCCACTATGTAACCGAAAGCATCATGAGAAAGAAACTTGGTCATTTTTGTGGAGAGAATGGAGTTTGAGGATTAAATTTCAGCTTTTTTCTTCTCCGAATGTAAAAAAATTATGAAATCAAAACTTCTTTGAAAGAAGTGAAATCAGAAAAAAATCACATGCACTCTCTGTTGATAGGTACGTGTATATCATTCAAAGACTCTTGATTCATTCACAAAAGAAAAAGAAAAAGACCATCTGAAACAGGTACTCCCTTGCCTATTTGGCGACGACGAGCGCTGAAAATTGACTCAAATAAATAGCAAACAGGAATATCAACACGAAGCAAAAAAGATAGCTATTTGTGTACGAAATCTCACTCACCAGGATAATATTTCATTCCAACCCATACAAGATCTCGTTTCGCTCAGAGAAAATTATCTCCTGAGCTCTTCAGTCCAAAAGAGGGTAGACTACTGAGAACTTCCACTACAAAACTTTCATGCATCCGAAATATTCATTTCGTGATAAATCTGTCATCAGTTTCAATTGACAATTCGGTCAAATTCGTTTCATTTATAGCCGAAAACTAGCTAGCGTTATATGATAATTCAAAACTTGGGCCTTTTTTCTGAGAAAATGGAGTTTGAGAATTATTTTTTGGCTTTTTTCTTCTCCGAC
Organism: Zygogramma bicolorata; assembly: GCA_032362365.1. NCBI lineage: Eukaryota > Metazoa > Arthropoda > Insecta > Coleoptera > Chrysomelidae > Zygogramma > Zygogramma bicolorata. Next base: position 126,983 of record JAVJAQ010001445.1, on the reverse strand, counting down.
TGAAAAAAATTAAATCAAAACTTCTATGAAAGAAATGAAATCAGAAAAATTTCACAAACACTCTCTGTTGATAGGTACGTGTATATCATTCAAATACGCTTGATACAGTCACAAAAAGGAAGAAAATGTCCATCTCAAACATCTACTTCCCTACCATCATGGCGACGACGAGCGCTGGGTTACATAGAAATCACTTCTTGCTCAATTTGTTTACCAAGCGTTCGAAAATTGACTCAAATAGATAGCAAACAATACAACGAAATAGATAGCAGGAATATCTACACAAAGCAAAATAGAGAGCTATTTGTAGACAAAATCTCACTCACCAGGATAATATTCCATTCCAACCCATACAAGATCTCGTTTCGCTCGGAGAAAATTATCTCCTGAGCTCTTCAGTGGAAAAGAGGGTGAATTACTGAGTACTTTCACTACAAAATATCGATACATGCATACAATTGATACTAATCAATCAATTTTCTTCTCCTGAAGATGCTAACCTCGTTAGCGAAACGCGTGTCAAGTGCAAAAATATCAGTTTGGTGTTAGGGTAATTGATCTCTAGGAAAAGTTCCAACTTTCACACCAATGGTTCCAAACTCGTCGTTTCTAACTTTGTCTATACTTCAAGAATATCATATGACTTGAAACATTACTTGCCAAGAATCCGAAAATAGTGGAAAAAATAGTGGATAAAACCCAATTTCTTTCGATGTCAAAAAGGTATTACATAAAAAAATCAAGTCATCTTCACCATTATTCAAATATCTACAATCTACAATCATATCCTTTGCTAGTTTTTCAACCACAACCTCTGTCTTATAACATAAAATCTATCAACTGTCACTTGGCAAAGAACTCTTATCTCAGATTCGTCAACAATAATAACCTATGCAAGTTGATCTGTCAACTGGCTCAGAACAATTATTTCAGATTCGTCTACAATCATATCCTTTGCTCAGGCATTGATGCTTGCCGACAAATCTTTACCTAAGATACGAACTATTCAAAAGACGGAATCTTTACGTGTCATTTCCCAGTCATCAAATATAGAATTTGGAGCATAACTGCCAACAGGAGTGGCATTCCTGAAAGAAAAGAAATATGTCAAACAGTTTTTCTTCTCAGTTGTGTTCGAAATATAGCGCAAATTTTCAACATGCCAATTCTCATCAAATGCGATGAATCTTGACCAAACAAATCATGCCTAAAACATCTTTCGCTTCTGAAGCAGGCGTCAATCAGACTGAGATTGATCCCTCATAAAATTGAAAGTCATTGTATTGGTTTTGCTTTGTGATAAAGTGGATTACCAGAAAAAACTTTTATTATAACAAATCAGAATAGAGATATGACAGGTAAAACTGGTTTCAGAGTGAATATATTCATAATTTCTTCACAAACAGATCTTTTGGTGAAGAGTCCGATTCATTAACAAAAAATTTGTAGCAAATGGAATACATCAGATCAGAGTTTGAATGAAAATATTCATGACATCTCACGAAATCGATTCAATCTCTATAATACAGTCATGAATGGCTTCAGAAATTACTGAAATTCGAGAAATCTGTCGGAATCGTCTCGAAAATTGATTCGAAATCTATTCCTACATTTGGCGAAATCGACATGATTCTGTTGAGCCAATCGGTTTATTTGAGCCATCACAAACTTCAGTTTCGTATAATTTGGGAATAACTCGACATATCGATACCGCTGGAGTTGCGAAACTAGTTCAAATATTTTCATAATTCACATCAACAACCAAAAAATCATGATTATTTCCGTTAGTTGTTTGTCACTAATATGAATGGTTAACTGTCTTGAAAATTGATTAGACTGTTTCGAAACCTGTTCTTTAATTCCCTCGTACAGCTGTTTTCAATTGCCTCACAAAATGCCTTGTTTTGGTCGAAAAATCCTGCTAAAACTCATGAGGAACTGAGGTTTTGATGACGAAAGAAGTTAGAAGTCTTCTGATAACTTTCAGGAAAAAAACTTACAAAATATCAATTCCACCAACTGTCATTTGAAATATGACACAGCGATAACCTCAAAACTGATGACGATATCGTCGATCGTCGACCTTCCTTCCACATGCGCGAGGCTTTCGTCCTTCAACTTTCGTCTCACATGTGTGTTGCTCTCATCAAATTCAAATCTATCGGATATCACCTCATTTGAGAGATATTGACGGTATAAGGCACCAAATTCGAATCTGTCATCCCATTTGAGAGATGGTGACATTATTGATCACCAAATTCGAATCTATTGTATATCACTGAGTTTTCAAATTTGATGTTGTATATGCATATATTGCAATGAACATTTACAGTAAAAGTTATTTATGACCCAATAATTCTCAAAGAAAGATGCAGTAGATGTTCTCAAACAACTTTAACATGTTATTGAACAATCAACACAAGAAGTTAAGTGTCTACAAGGCATGAACACTGCATTCATTAAATTTTCCAAACAAATTGGGTATTCCTGTGATATATGTTCGTGGAATTTTTGAAGCTAAATTCGGAGAGAGCCAAAACCTATAAGAGAGCTTTTGGATCCAGTTTTCAGGATTCCGAGGAATCAAAGTCAAAAACTACGAGAGAGTTTTTGGAATCATTTTTGATTCAAGGTCAAACAGTGAAACCAAAATCTCTTTTATAGGTTCTGATCTTGAATCCTCTGAATCCTTCAAAATGAGTCCAAGAGCTCTCTCAATAGATGTCTACTGTATCGATACCTCCACTTGCTGAGTTGAAGTATAAAATCGATCTAATTTGAAACTTTCAGATCCTGGGATATATAAGGAGTCAATCACTACTTGAAACACAACGGGGTGTCCTCTATTTGAAATCATACTCCCAATCACTCATCACATTGTTGATTATTTAATCGACCAACTCCCTAAGATATTGAAACCCCAACAATGAGCCGAATCAGTGCGTAGGTTTCTCGGCCTCAGGTGTCGGATGACAAGTGGGCATTTGCCGCTAGCTTCAGTGAAGAAGGAGTCGTTCGATAGGACGTCATTGAATTTAGTTATTTCTGGGCGCCAGATGAATTAAATTTCCAGACAAATACCCGATTTCGCAAACTCAATCTTCGAACTCTGATTGAAAACAACAACCGTAGTACCAAACCAGTTTATTAAATATAATATTCATAAATTTTGATGTAGTACAGAATCCTCCAACATGAACTTATAAAAAAATTATCCCTGGACAAGAAGACCAGTGGACTGGAAGCGTAGGTATTAAAGTACTAAGCAAGCATTGAATACTCAATTAAAAAAAAAAACGATGAGCTTGCTCAAGCCCACAACTTTATATATTAGCATATAAAAAAGAGTAGCAAGCATCAACAACGCGCAAGCAAATATACAGCTACTCATACCATAAGCAAAACTGAGTGGGTAACTGATAGCTATAAATTAATCCATATCGAGCAAAAGAGGCAGGTGACTGCATAAATACCCAAGTCAATAAGGAAAATAGTTCTGCTAATATACGTCGCTTGAGCTCAGGCGCATTCTTAATACCATATAGCGAAATTATCTGAGAATACGAAATATATACCAAATAACGATAACATTAACAAATCGTATGCATCTACACCTTTAACATTCATGAAGTATTAGTAAGCAACAAGCAACGTGATATATTAGCAAATAAGCAATCATAAAAAAAATGAAAATTAACGTTGAGAACTTGCGTGTTCTCCAAAACATATAACTCTCGTTTGGCGCAGCAACTGTTCGGTCCGATACTTTGTAGCACCTGTAGATTGGTAGTTTTGGAACGCCCTGTATATTTCACAGATGGGCAATCAATCCTCCTAGACATTCGCCTTGTATATAGCACCTTAATATTCAACCTCAGAATTCCAGAGATTATGGGATTCCAATAACCGATAGGAGGAAACAAAACTATCACAAGGAGAGTTCAAGTTAGTGAAAATCTACAAAACTCATAAATTGAATCCCCCTTTTTGAATAACCCAGTACAAACTTTTTTCTAGAGATCGATTACCCTAACACCAAACTGATATTTTTGCACTCGACGCGCGTTTCGCTAACAAGGTTAGCATCTTCAGGAGAAGAAAATTGATACTAAATCTAGAGCTCGGGTTAGTTTTTTATACATCCGATATGAACTTCGTTTGTTACTGTTAATTAATCTAATCAATTTCTCGGTAATGAACTGACTACCTGCAAGTTCCCTCATCTGTTAGTATTGATTTCTGATTACTTCCTCAACAATGAATTGAAAATCGAGCTGAAAGGGATAGTATAGATTGTCACTATTCATGCTGTTTTAACATTTTACTATTTCGAAACTCTCACATGCATCGAGTAGTCTTGTGTCATGCACATGCTTGATCAGTTTCAGATTGCTTTCACCAATTTTGTGGTTATTGTGTAGAGCGTATTGGGCGACACTGGATTTTTCTACCCTTCCGTATTTTATATGTGCAAAATTCTCTTTGAAACGGGTTTTTAATAGCTCGTCGGCTCTGGCCGATGTACTTATTGTTGCAATCTTGACAACTTATCTCGTAAATTCCCGACTTCTCTGAGTTTTCTAGTTTATCTTTTGGGTTACCAAGAAGCTGCTATGATTTGTAAGAAGTTTTATATGCAACTTTCATATTAACTTTGTCAAATATATGTTGGAGTCCTGTAGTGAAAGCGGACAAAGATAACAAAGTGGTGATTTTAGATAAAGATTACTTTGAAAGAGTCGATAACTTGAATAAAGGTGGTGCATATCAGAAGTTACCACGAAACCCGTTGCCCAAGTTGTAGGCTAACGTAAAAACAACATTGAAAAAATGCAAGACACTAACACACCGGTTTTGAACAGGAGACTACAACTGTCAAATCCCACAGTCCCAAAGATTAATTGTTCACCAAAAATACACAAACCTGGAAAATCGATGCGACCAATAGTATCAGCAATGGATTCGCCCTCATTTAATATTGCTAAATGGTTAACAAAAGAATATGAAAATCTCTCCATCGGCCCAACTGACGCGAGTGTCAAAAGTTCATAAGAATTCATAGAAAAAATAAAAGATATTAAATCAGAAGAGGGCGAAAAATTGGTTTCATTCGATGTTAGTTCTTCATTCCCAAGCGTCCCGATACCACAAGCTCTAGAGTATTTGAAGAATCTTCTCAAATCGAATAACTTGGCAGACGACACTGTTGAAGAATATATTCGACCCACCAAGCTTTGCATGGATCAGAATTGTTTTCAATTTAATGGCTCATATTATACACAACACTTCCTTGATAGCCCCCTAGGCGTGAAAAGTCTCCTCCTCTGACGTACTAATGAGTTGTCGTTAGGTTTATGATTATAGTGATCCAATTAAGTTCTAACTGGCCGAATGAGTTATAAGGAACGAACAGAATGAAATAGAATTTGACATTAACAATAAAAGACACGAACACCTTCAGATACATTCCAAATGACTCAAATCATTGTCCACACTATAAAATGGCGGCACTGCAATTTCTTGTCCATAGGTTAATAACTTTTCCTTTGAAAAAAGATAAGTACGACAATGAAGGGGGAGTGATTAGGTACGTAGCTGAAGTGAACGGTTTCAACCCAGAGATAGTTGATAAGATAATTAGAAAATGTAAATTTAGGGAAACACTTCGTGAATCTTCGACTTTTGAAAAAGATGAGAGAAACGAAAAGTTTATAGTATTCCCATATGAACCTCAATACACTGGAGGACCCCAACAGATATTTGACAAAGTAAATATGAGAGTTGCATATGAAACTTCTTACAAATTACAGCAGCTCCTTTGTAACCCAAAAGATGAACTAGAAAACCTCAGAGGAGTCGGGAATTTACGAGATCAGTTGTCAAGATTGCAACAACAAGTACATCGCCAGAGCCGACGAGCTATTAAAACCCGTTTCAAAGAGCATTTTGCAAATATAAAATAAGGAAGGGTAGAAAAGGCCAGTGTCGCCCAACACGCTCTACACAATGACCACAAAATTGGTGAAAGCAATCTGAAACTGATCAAGCATGTGCATGACACAAGACTACTCGATGCATGTGAGAGCTTCGAAATAGCAAAATGTAAAAACAGCATGAATGGTGACAAGGGACCTATCCCTTCCAGCCCGCTTTTTAATTTATTGTTGAGAAAGTAATCAAAAATCTAGATGACGGAACTTGCAGGTAGTCAGTTCATTACCGAGAAATTGATTAGAATGATTAACAGTAACAAACGAAGTCCATATCGGACCAGAAAACTTTAGATACATAAACAACTAACCCAAGCTCTAGATTTAGTATCAATTTTCTTCTCCTGAAGATGCTAACCTTGTTAGCGAAACGCGCATCGAGTTTGGTGTTAGGGTAATTGATCTCTAGGAAAGAGTTTCAACTTTTACACCAATGGTTCCAAAACTCATCTTCAACCCAGTACAAGTAAGTAAAAGTAGCAAATCACCCATGAAACATTGAGCGACAAAATATATTTTATTAACTACGAAACATATAGTCACTCATCGAGACGAACATAAAAAGAAAAACAAAGTGAACCCATTTATAGGAATTGGCTCCAAAATCTACGACTGAATTCGGGATCTGGCAATGTTGTAAAATAATTTCTGAATAACTGAATTCTTATTCCAACAGCTGTTCTGATTTCATCATTTCCATGAAATACTCACTCGAAATAATAATAAAAGAAGGAAAAATATACATTAACTTACCCTGGCCGTAAGGGGGTTTTCCACAAACTGCGATTTCCACATGAAAGGATAGTTACTTCGCTGGTGGTACATTAAGGGAAATTCGGCCTTATCGTATCTGACAATGAGGAAAAATTTGGTGAATACCAAAAATGCGAATAAATTCGTGGAAACAAATCTTGGACGAATGAAGATGCATTATACGAACAGGAAAGATGCATATACACATATCTGATAAATGATTCCAATAGAACCGCTTTCACCAACAAGGTGAGGTGTGATACTCTAGAAATCCTCTGACGAGTATAACTGTGGTTATATAACAAAAATATTCCAAATCGCAACACCAGTATAACCTCAGTTTGAAAATTTGTCTCGAAGAATATAACCCAATGGAGGATGATTGAGATGAATTTCGGCTTAAATAGTTGGAAACATAGACAAGATAAATACCGATGGAATGAATTTAACCTACCAATTCTACACTCGGACAAACTGTAAACAAATCGATAAACTAAATATGTTAGATCTTCCAATTGATAATGAATCGAATCAGAGACGAGGTGAAGAACTAAACCAGAGCGATTGACGAATAGAAAGGTAAGCATGCATACATATACTTTTGGAAATACTTCAGAGAAGGGCTGTTTGACAATAATTCTAATAATTCGCATTCTATTTCAGCTTCAACTCGATGCGGTGGTTATTATTTCCTCATGTGTCCGAGAAATATTCACTCAGAGCCGTTTTCAACGTTAACTAAAGGAAGAAAAGTCTATATACGGAGTATTGTTAAGTATTTACAAAAACGACATGACATGACCAAGCAACATATTAGAGAGCTGTTAGGTACGATATTCTAAAGTGCACAGACTCTCTGCAAGGCTAGAAACAAATCATTGTATCGTTGAGATGAACATCTTCAATAGTTTGAGGAATGATAAGAAGGTAAAGACATATCTTTCACCAATTCAAAAAATATTATGATGCAAATTGACCTGTTTTTAGGTGTTACTTTAGGCAGTACCAAAATACTAGACTCATTCTCAAAATACAGGGTGTCCCAATGAAATATTTTGTCTAGATAATCTTTGTAATAGTCTTGATGAAATCAGTAAATAAATATGGGAATTATAGTAAGGTAGCGTTTTATTACTAATGTATATGAGGTTCAAAATGAACGTAACAATATAAACGAAAATACCACGAACATCAACCCACTATTATAGTAGTTATTTCGTGGAAATAATAGAAGGGTTACCCTCAATATCATACGTAACCTTGGTGCAAATTTTTTGTTCTTAGAATTTGATGGAACACCGAATCGGATTCGATTTATTCAAAGTGTTTCCGGGACTAAATATTGCATATTAGTATTGTATCCATCAAAGTGACAAAACATGAATTGTTTCTTTGAGAATAGGAGTGGAAGAGTTCTGAAAAGATGATTGAATATATGGTAGAGAGTAAACATTCAGTATTCAAGCATTAAACTTTTTTTCTGGGGAATATTTTGAAACTATCATCAGAATCTCAATGTGAATATATATTGGAAAATATTCGAATTGAGCAGGTCTACTCAAACTCTCAAGTCGAGTTTTACTTGTGTACATGGTGTGTACTCAATCAGTGTTGCTGTATAAGTATTTTGATCAGAATGTATTTCGAAAATAGTTCACAATGAAGATGGAATTTGTATAGCATATGTCAAGGGGTCGGTGAGTTGTGGAATTCTGCGTATTGATATGATTATGAAGAGTTCTGTTGAATTTCTCCTCTTGAAAATCAAAATGAAGGATAAACATTGTATATTTGGCGTTTTTTATAGGCCGTCTTATGCTATAATGGGTGATATAATAGATGACATAGACAATAAATTGTCTCTGACAGTGCACACTGTGGACTGGATGGCTTGTTTAGGCGATTTCAATGTAAATTGCTTCAATTCGGATACTACTTCAATACAGTGCTTCGAATCATTTGGTTTTTCACAAATAATGAAAGTTGTAACTAGATCCACAAATACAATTACACTACTAGATGTTATATTCGTATCAGAAACAGACATGGTTAATACATTCGAGACCTTACATGTGCATGGGATCTCGGATCATGAAATGACATTTGTAGAAGTGAATATTCCAATCTATCATAAAGAACTGAAGTTTAACACTTACAGATCTTTCCGTGATTTCAGGATTCCTAAGCTCCTTGATGAACTTCATGAACTTCTTTGGCACAATATCATCAATATGACAGATCTTGATGAAAAAATCGAACTTTTCAATGACTTTCTCCTCTCTGCTTTCAATAAAATGCTCCTCTTGTTCACAGAAGAGTTACCAAACAATCATATAAGATAAGGCACTGCGGAAATTCCAAAGAACTAAAAATGAAATGGATTTCGAAAATAACGAGGAGTTGAGAAACTATACTGTTTCTGTAACTCGATGTGAGAAAAAATCTCACCTGAATCAAGTGTTCCTAATGGAAGTTTCTGAAACATCTTGGAAAACTCTGAAAAACCTGAGTGTATGCTCAAGCCGTAAAAACTCAATTCCTGATAATTTATCTAACCATAATGAATTGAACAATTATTTTTCTACCTTTCTGCAGAATGTTACTAGAATTTGTGATAAAGAAATTGATTTTTATAACAACTCAGTTCATGATCCATTAATCAAATTTTCATTTAAAATTGTCAACCGTCGAAAAAGTCAACACATTTCTAAGTAGTATCCGTACAAATGCTTTTGAAGTTGATAATATCAATGCAAAAACGTTAAAATATTGTAGCCCATTTATTGATCGATACATTGCTCACATAAATAATTGCTGCATCGAAAAATCTCACTTTCCAGTGCTATGGAGAACCTCTCTTGGTATACCGATTCCAAAAAGAAGGAATCCCGAGGACTTTTCTGATTTGAGAATTATAAGTCTACTTCCTGCGATATCAAAGATTTAAACAAAATTATATATTCCCAAATTTACGATTATTTTACTTCGAATTACTTACTTCCTGATTGCCAGTGTGGCTTCATACCGGGTAGAAATGGTGAAATATCTTTATCAACCATAACTATCGACATATTAACAACATGTGGTCAAGGCTTATCTTGCACTTTGATACTGCTTGATTACTCCAAAGCATTCGATACCATTAATCATGAGCTGCTTTGTGCTGAATTGAGATTTGATGGCTTTATATTTCTCATATGGAATAACTTATTGAGACGCTCTCAAAAAATATCGAATAATGGATCATATTCGTCTACGCTTGATATACTTTCGGGAGTCCCCCAAGGGTCTATATTGGAACCCCTGCTTTCCGTTGTATACACAGCAGATATTCTGAAGAATATTCATAATTGTTAAGTGCAGGCTTTTGCTGATAAATCATGAGCTGCTTTGTGCTAAATTTAGATTTTATGGCTTTATATTTCTTATATGGAATAACTTCTTGAGACGCTCTCAAAAATATCGAATAATGGATCATATTCGTCTACGCTTGATATACTTTTGGGAGTCCCCCAAGGGTCTATATTGGAACCCCTGCTTTCCATTGTATACACAGCAGATATTCTGAAGAATATTCATGATTGTAAAGTAAAAGTGAAGCAGGCTTTCGCTGATGATACACAGCTATATATCAGTTTTCGTACCGAAAATTCAGATGTTATCAACAAAGAATTGAATTGATATTCAATTCTTTGTTGATAACATCTGAATTTTCTGAAGAAATATCTGACGAACACAACTTGAATATCAATCCTGTCAAATCTTGAGTACTGTATTTTGAAAACAAATATAATAGAATTCTTTCGAAGAATAATATGACACTTAGAATTGATAATATACTTGAATCTAGTGATTCCGCTAGGAATCTTGGTTTGATTATGTACACAGATTAACGTTCCTCTCAACATATGAGTCATCTCGGCAGTAAAGCATTTTCATCCCTCAAACTGATTTATAGTGATCGACACGTTCTAAGTATCAGAATGAAAAGAACCTTGTGCGAGTGTCTAGTTTTGAGCCATTGCAACTATTGCGATTTCATTTTTTGTCCCTGTTTAACGAAAGATGATAGTATTCGGATAAAAAAAGTGCAGAATAGTTATTGCAGACTGATTTATGGAATTCGAAGATTTGACCCCATCTCCCATAAACTCAAAGAGTTCAACTGGTTGAATATGGCAAATAGATGGCAACTCCACTTGGTTTCATTCACACATGGAATCAAGTCCAACCCTCCAGCTTTGTTGTATGAATTCATTCCTCGTTCTGGAATACATTCAAGAAATGTCAGAAACAGATCTGCCCTGACCATGCCTCAAAACTGCAATATTTCAATGATCTTTCATTTTCAACTCAATTCGAATGTTTAATCTTTTCTCCGTGCGGGCTCCAACTCGGTGACAGAGAGTTGGTTTACCCGCTCGGTGTCGATGACTATACCAAGTTGATCAGCAGCTCGCCTTGCTGCCTAAATGAAAAGGCTCCGATTCCTGCATGTTCATGATCTCGGATCATTCATTGTAGGGGATCCGAGCTCCTGATGACTCTACAGGCTCCATCCAGTACCATTTTGTTGTGGAGACACTCCAAACTCAAAAGTCCACGGGCCCCTTGTTGTCGAAGGAGATATAACCGTGGAACGGACGATTTGGGATGCATGCTTCTGTACATATGCATCAGTTTGCGAGTCTTTACGTCAAGTTGCCGCAACTCTTCCTGAGTCCATTTGACTACTCCGAAGGAGTGAAGTAGAATCGGAATGGCAAGCATGTTGGTGGCAAAGACTTTGTTCTCACCCGACAGCTCTGAGGACCAGATCTGCCGTAGTTTCTGCTTATACTTGCCACTGAGAGCATTTTTCACAGAGTCTACCTCATGGGTGTGGCGTTGTTCCACATCCAAATAGGTGTATGTCTCTCTGACTTCAAATGATGTAGAATACTTCCGTTTCCGAGTTGGACATCCTCAGCGAAATCATCGCATCGTCCTCTTTTGAGATGAACCACTACACATTTGTCAATCCCGCATTCCATACCGACAGCATGCGTGAACTCCTGCACCACCCTGAGGGACTGCTGTAGGTCCCTTCCTCCAGAGGCATAGAGCTTGAGGTCATCCATATAAAAAAGATGGGTGACCTTTTGCCTTCGATTTCCAGGGGTGCCACAGTTATATTCCCAGGTTTTCCTGAGCGCAACGGACAATCGCATCAGTGAGATGCAGAAGAGAAGGGGGCTCAGGGAATCTCCCTGAAATACACCTCTTCTCATGATGACCCGCTCTGTTTGGACTCTGCTTCCACTTATATATGTTATAGTGAAGCGGGTCCTCCAGAGCGGCATCAGTTGTTCGATGCATCTCACTATTTGATCGGGTACCGCAAGGCACTCGAGTAGGTACAACAAGAACTCATGTGCCGTTGTATCGAATGCCTTGCGATAGTCGATTCAGGCCATAGAAAGATTCCGCTTATACTACACGGAGTCCTGCGTGATACATCTATCGATCAGCAGGTTCTCCTCACAGCCTGCGGAACCCCACTTTGACCCTTTTCTCTCATATATCCGTCCGAACACCGGGTCAACTGCTTGGAAAGTACGCATGTACAAGACGCGTGTAAACATCTTGTAACACGTATTCAAGCATGCTATCGGTCTGTAATTCTTAGGATCCGACAAATCTCTGTTCTTCAGGATTAGCACGGTTTGCCCCTCGACAAACCATTTCGGAATCAGCTGCTCTCCATTCAACCAAGAATTGAATCAAATAAAAAAATCAAAATCGTTTATTAGTACCTGCCATAGCAGCCATCCGTTGGATGGATGCACTTTCAAACAGTTACAAGATACATACATATTTTAATAAATAATGAAAGTCCTTGAATCTATTCCATTACCATAAACATATGAGTTAATAACACCAAACAGTTACACGATAGAAAGATGTTTAAATAAATAATAAAATTCCTAAGATATATTCCATTACCATGGACGTTTCAGTTGGTTACAACAAACAGTCATTTAGTCATTTTGAAGATTAGGTGTTGATTTATTCAAAAATTTCACCCCAATGTAATCCAGACTTTTCTCGAATGTTTTCAGCCTATGTTGAATAACACTCAGTGCATTGGCGTTCCTTGTTGGACAGTCATGGTACTTCGAATTTCTATCGAACAGATGTACATTATTTTTTACATGAATCAATATCTTATAAATGTAAATGCATGGAAAAGTTAGGATTCCATTTTCGATGAACACCTGTTCACAGCTATCTCTATGTTTTAGATTGAAAATCAATCTAATAATTCTCTTTTGGGCTACAAAAATGCGTTCTGAATTCACACAGTCTCCCCAATGAATAACGTGATATGATAGGTAACAGTATACTAGAGAGTAATACACATCTATCAATACCCTCCTTTCCAATGATCCTTTTAGTTTTGAGATAGCAAAGAATCCTTCATTCAATTTTTTCAGTGTTGACTGAAGGTGATTGATCCAGGTGATATTTTCATCAAGATGGAGGCCTACAAATTTGGTGGACTCTGAGAGTTGTAAATTTGATGCTCCCAAACCAGGACTGTTTTTTCTGCATTCGAAATTCATGTACACAGTTTTATCGATATTCAAAATAAGATTGTTCCTTGCACACCATCCCTCGAATGATTTAGTGACCGATTTTATTGTGGCCTCCAACTCATCAGACGTCTGTGCCGAAACAACCACCGAAGAATCATTCGCGAACATTGTGATGTGACCACCTGATACATGGTCTGGCATGTCATTTACGACTAGTAAAAAAAGAAGAGGCCTCAGTACAGACCCTTACTCCTATGTCTATGGGGTAGTGATCGGAACAATGACCACCTATCTGAACATTTGCTTTTCTCTCAATAAGATATGATTTCAGAACATCAAGAAATTTACCCCTCACTCCATTATTATACAGTTTTTCAATGATGAAGTCTATTTGTAAACTGTCAAAAGCCCACGATAAATCAAAGAAGATGCCGGCAGCCAATCTACCATTATCAATATTTTGATAGATGCTCTCCATGAATTCATGAGCAGCGGTTTCAGTAGATTTTCCTCTACGAAAACCGTGCTGGCTAGAAGTCAGAACCTCATTCGTGTTCAGAAAGTCCATTATTCTTCCGTGATAGGCTCTCTCGAAAATTTTTGAGATGACATTGAGAACAGTCACTGGCCTATAATTATCAACTGTATGACGATTTGCTTTTTTATATATTGGTATGACTTTACCAAGCTTCAATTGAGTCGGAAATATTCCTGTCTCAAATGCTAAGTTGATAAGAAACGACAGTGGTTCTGCAATATATTCCTTGAAATATTTTATAATTCTAAAAAGGTGAGCATCCACGATGAAAGTTTATCATGAAATTTTTGTGTCATGACTTAAAACTTTCATGTTTCACAGTGGAAACACTTTCGAATTACGCGAAATATTGTTAAAAATTTCATGACACAATATTTCACGAGACATTTGTTTCATGGGCAAGTTTCAACTTGTATACGCGATATGCGTCTTGTTTCATGTGAAATATTTGTTTCACGTGCTGCACATGAGTTTTGGCGTTCTTCGTGAAATAAAATCGGTATACGCTAGTCGCTAGTGTGTTTACATGAAAAAATAACGTTCTTCGATTTTTATTTTAAATTGGAACAATGAGTGAAGTAGAGAACAAAAGTAAGAGAAGAAAAGCTAGCGTCAATTGGTCACGACAAATGACACTAAAATTAATGGAACTTTACGAATCCCATTCCAATTTATGGGATTGCTCTTCAGAGTAGTATAAAAATCGTATGGCTAGAAAAACCTCCATTGATGCTATATCGGAAGTTATGGGTATATCTTTTGAGTAAATGATAAAATCCATAGTCTTCGATGCCAATGCCAAAGTATCAATAGAAAGAAGAAAAAAACTAAAAGCGGTCAGGCTACAGGGGATAACTTTGTGACAAAATGGTAGTTTTATGAAGCTCTAAAATTCATAGACTTGTGGTTTTCTCTTTGTTTAATCCATTCGCGTACCCAAATTTGTGAGGTCTCTTTGTTTGCGAAGCAAATAAGTAATAACAAGCTGCAGCTTTTCTTCTATCTTTTTTTGTAGCCATTACAATGCACAAACAACGAACCAAGTAACTCACCGTGAAAACAGCAGATTACTGTACTTCGTCTCTCATGAATTAAAAATTTCAAACAATCGCAAGCGGAGAAATTTTTATCTCCTCGTGAATACGCACCATGAAACAAATGTTTCGTGAAATAAAATTTTCATGACATTTTAGTTTCATCGTGGATGCTCACCTTAACACTTATGTTATCATCTCCCACGCTGTTTTTATTTTTCAGGTTAGATATGATGTTCCAAACCTCTCGTTCATTTGCGTATCGAAAGTAAATGCTCCGAACGACAGTTTTTGTTGGTAGGGTGCATTCATTTTATTTCTCACCGCCAAATTTGTTGTTCAATTTTTTGTGTGTAGCTTCAGAAAAATGTGAAGCAAAGCACTTTGCCACTTCGTTTGAATTCGTTATCCTTTCCTCTCCTATAGTCAAGCTAATAGTTTCTCTGCACATTAACCGTAATGAGTTTTAGAGTCTTCGATTACTTTTTTCACCAATAGTTATTGGGGCCATCAGGGCCTGGAGCAGCGAAGTTCTTTGAACCCTTGAGAGCTCTCTGAACTTCATCCTTGGTTTTTGGTTGACGCAGTATTGTGGGCTCAGGCTGTTGAAGCCTTCTACAGAAAGTTTCAAACTGCCTCAGAGCTGGAGTGTCTCGGTTGAGTGGTTGCGGATGCTCGTAGATACCTTTCCAGAAGGATTCCACATGATCAGCAGCCGGCGGATTATCCACAAAATAATTTTACCTCAGCCATTGTTTTTAGAAGAATAGAGCCGAACTAACAGTACCTCTCTACCTATTCATTATTGAAATATTCAGATATCTCTATTGAACTTCTTTCGCATTCAATGACTAGAGTGGAATATGTCACTATTACACAGATGAACAATTTTATTGATTTTTTTTACGATTCATCCTCCTACACCCAATTTCCATAACGATGATCGAATATAGGATGTTATTGGATTTCAGGACCATTATTGAATACAGGATTCCATTTCAACGTGGGAAACTGGCCAGGACATGTCGAGACAGCAGGAAGCAAAAATGGTACCTGTGATTGGTTTTTATCTTCAGAAAGTCTCAAGGCATCGGGAGACACCGAAGGAATATTTCTGTCGGTTGCTCATTGGTATCCACCCCAAACTACCTGTACATATCTGATGCAGGGGAAAGAAGATGAAATAATAAGACTTTATTTTCCCAGGTGAGTAGATCGAGATTATTATCATAAGTATTTTCAAATTAGGTAATTAGGTTAAAAATTGATCCGCGACGGCAGAAAATCAAAACTGGTATATTTTTCCTTGCAAACCGAAGCATATTCCGGCTCAATCAATCAACGAAAGATGTATGAGTATCTATTAAAAAGCATGTACCGTTAGAAATGAAGACAACTAAACTTTAAACAGTTCACAAAACTCATTTCTATATGAAGACTGTGGAAGTAAATGAAAGATTAGGGAATAAACACATAATTCATGTACGACAAATTCTTTGAAAAATTGATTGAATGATGGAACAACAAACACGTTTGAATATAAAGGAAATTAAATCAGTAGGTAATGCAGAGACAAATGATGAGACTGAATCTAAGGAACTTCTCGGAACCAGTAGAAAAATGATGAATCACATCTGCCAGTGAAGTATGACTGTCGACATATGACATATGACGTGAAGAACAGATGAATCAAAGGACAAGAAACGTAAGATATGAATGACAGACGACACCAACATGAGTGCACACTATACAGGGCGTCCCTCCGGGAACTGCATCGATCAATATATAGAAAACCATAGGTGGGCCGAATTTGAAAATTTGGGAGTTCACTACTGTTGATAAGTGCTATCCGACTAAAATATTTTAAAGATTGTGGCACTTCCGGTTGTACCGGAAGTGGACCCCAACTTCGTTATTTTATATGGGACACCCTGTATATTATCAAGGTTTTAGATTTTACGCATGATTCTGAACATGTTTCATGTATAATGTCCTATACCCAAGTCTAACCGTTTTCGAAATATTTCAAATTTTAAGTTGAAAATTGCGTTTGCAGACCGAAAAATATTTTTTTTTATTTCTGGACATGATCATTTATTTTCGATTGTGTATCGATTTATTCATAGGAGAGGACCCAGTTCAGTAGAATTTCGATATAAATTCGATCAGAGTTATACAGGGCGTTCACCAGAAAATGATATAGATCCGGTTGAAAAAATTATTATAAGTCCATTTTTTCAAATGGAAACCCCCCAAATTTTTAGTCTCATTCCATTCGGCATCGAAAATGAAGCTAACTTTGAATAAGGTTATCTATGCCTACACTCAACAGTTTTCGAAATATTGGCGAATTAACAAGTCTCAGTTCCAGAAAATCTCGTATTCTTGAGTTTACTTATTCTTAGTTGGCCATGGCTCCCGCAGTTGCGTTGGAAACAATCAATTGCCACGGAAATGTCATTGTAATCAATCATGCCGGCTCGTTTGAATTATTCGAATGAAGATTACTTAAATCTATTTATTATTTATGGCGAATGTAATAGGGTTATCTCAAGAACATGTGATATATTTGCTATTCGGTATCCGCAGAAGCAGAAGCCCTCACAAAATACTGTTAAACGAATTATAGAAAACTTCAAAAACTTTGGATCCGTCAAAGCAAGAGTGCAGAGAAAAAAGCCAATTGTTGATGATGAAGATATTGAAATTGCCATTTTGGGATATTTTGCTGCATATCCAACAATATCTTTGAGACAAGTTGCAAGAGAATCAGGATTGTCAAAAAACTCAGTACAGAGAATACTGCGCAAACATAAATTTCACCCATATAAGTTCTCCATAGTTCAGCACCTGAAAGAAACAGATTTTCCACGAAGAGTGAGATTTTGTGAATTCGTTTTAACGTGGTCGCAAGGGAACGAATTATTTTTGGATAACATTATATGGACAGACGAAGCTAAATTCACAAAGAATGGTGTCTTCAACCGACATAATTGCCATTATTGGAGTGACTCAAATCAACATGTATTCAGGGAACTGAATTTTCAAGAGTCTTGGCAGTTCAATGTTTATTGTGCGATAAGAAGTGATAGCGTCGTGGCACTGCATTTTTATCAAGAAAACTTAAATGGTAAGTAAAAAACAGGGTAAAGGTAAGCTTATCGGGCTCCTGCGCAAATAAAAACTTCTGCGCAAATAAAAAAAAAGTGATGTTACTTACGTAGTTTTGTCTTCTGAACACGAATCTGATAATATTTTGCGGCGCTCTCTACTACTTTCCGAAATATGGATCTCCAAATATTGAAAATTGACCGTTTTCAAACACGAATTTTTAAGTCAAAACTCACTCGAAGTTTTTCCTTCTTTCGATAGGCCCTTTTTTACACACTAATCAACCCATATTTCACAATTACAAGCAGTAAAAACATTATTTTTTCACAAAAAATCCACCCTTTTTTAGGACAACACATAACCATTAAATCTGGATATTTTTATCATTTTACATGTAGTGGGTTGGTAACTGCGCGCGATAACTATTCAAATTTGATTCTGGGCAGATAACTTCCCCTTCATTTCAATGTTCAATTGTTTAAATTTCGCCATTTTGGTGTTTTATTTAACGTAAATATCATAAACTGAAAATGTTAAAATTCTGCGAATTTCTAATTTTGGTTAACAATAGATTGGCACTTATTAATTTTTCAATTATATTGGGAGTGTTTTTGGGTTCAGTGCAAAGGAAATACATCTGGAAGAAGATAAATTATTGTATCGATGGCAATGAATAGTTAACGCGCGCAGTTACCAACCCACTACATATAAAATGATAAAAATATACAGATTTGGTGGTTACCTATGTGTTGTCCTAAAGAAGGGTGGACTTTTTGTTGAAAAAATAATGTTTTTAGTGCTTGTAATTGTGAAATATGGGTTGATTAGTGTGTAAAGGAAGGGCCTATCAAAAGAAAGAAGAACTTTGAGTGATTTTTGACTAAAAATTCGTGTTTGAAAACGGTCAATTTTCAATGTTTGGAGAGCCATATTTCGGAATGTAGTAGAGAGCGCCGCAAAATATATTCATATTCGTGTTCAGGAGACAAAACTACGTAAGTAACATCACTTTTTTTTTATTTGCGCAGAAGCCCGATAAACTTACCTTTACCAAAAACAGATGTCAATTTCGAAACAAGAATGGGATGAGATGTACTTTTTTTTGCAGGTGAAGGATATTTGAATATTTTGCATGATTTCGAAAATGAGTACTTGGACACTTTACCAATTGCTGACCATAGAAACCTATTTTATCAACATGACGGGGCACCTCCGCATAATGGTCACTTAGTCAATACTCGTTTACAAGAATTGTTTCATGACCAGTGGATAGCCAACAATGGACCATTTCTTTGGCCGCCCCGCTCTCCAGATTTGTCAGTGCTCGATTTTTTCATTTGGGGTACAATTAAAAATCAAGTCTATGAAACTCAATTGACTACCATGGAAGATTGTATGCAACGAGTGAGGAATTCATTTGAGAATCTCAGACCCGATTCAATAAGAAAAGCGACACATCAAGAATTATTAGTGAGATGTGAAAAATGTTTGGAAGTTGAAGGGCGCCAATTTGAACATTTACTGACCAAATAATTTTTGTATACCTCTCAATATCGTTAATTGTTCTCTTCTCTTTTATTCGAATTGTTTTAGAATTTCTTTATCTAAATTTTTGTATCAGCAGAGATGGAATGTTTTTGAAGTTTTCTATAGTTTGTTTAACAGTGTTTTGTGAGGGCTTCTGCTTCTGCGGATACCGAATAGCAAATATATCACATGTTCTTGAGATAACCCTATTACATTCGCCATAAATAATAAATAGATTTAAGTAATCTTCATTCGAATAATTCAAACGAGCCGGCATGATTGATTACAATGACATTTCCGTGGCAATTGATTGTTTCCAACGCAACTGCGGGAGCCATGGCCAACTAAGAATAAGTAAACTCAAGAATACGAGATTTTCTGGAACTGAGACTTGTTAATTCGCCAATATTTCGAAAACTGTTGAGTGTAGGCATAGATAACCTTATTCAAAGTTAGCTTCATTTTCGATGCCGAATGGAATGAGACTAAAAATTTGGGGGGTTTCCATTTGAAAAAATGGACTTATAATAATTTTTTCAACCGGATCTATATCATTTTCTGGTGAACGCCCTGTATAACTCTGATCGAATTTATATCGAAATTCTACTGAACTGGGTCCTCTCCTATGAATAAATCGATACACAATCGAAAATAAATGATCATGTCCAGAAATAAAAAAAAATATTTTTCGGTCTGCAAACGCAATTTTCAACTTAAAATTTGAAATATTTCGAAAACGGTTAGACTTGGGTATAGGACATTATACATGAAACATGTTCAGAATCATGCGTAAAATCTAAAACCTTGATAATATACAGGGTGTCCCATATAAAATAACGAAGTTGGGGTCCACTTCCGGTACAACCGGAAGTGCCACAATCTTTAAAATATTTTAGTCGGATAGCACTTATCAACAGTAGTGAACTCCCAAATTTTCAAATTCGGCCCACCTATGGTTTTCTATATATTGATCGATGCAGTTCCCGGAGGGACGCCCTGTATTGTACGTCTCGCAACGTTCAACGACTGACCAATCGGTTTCAGTCAGAAACCCTAATACTTTGCCGAATGTGGATTTTTGTATATCGGAATAAGGGATTACATATGACGCTTCCAATGTGGCGCTGGAAAAACCCAAAGAATTGAAGATTTTTGGTTTGAACCCATAAATACCACAACAGATGCGATTTCATGGAAAATTCAGATGGGAATGGTTGAAGTTAGTTCGAATAACTGAAACCACTTTTATTTCGTCGTATGCGACCTATCCCCAACTATCCCTCAGCTAAGTAAATATACTGAGGTCAAAAACGACATCCAATTCACGAAAATTCATGGAAAAACTTGAGCCACCATTCAACATAGGGCGTCTCCGCCACTGTCACGTAAATTTTGTTTGTAGAATGAAGTATGCATTTAGTAGAGGGCCTCGAGCTTCCCAACTGCTAGAGCTTCAGATTACAGTTACAGTGAATGGGTATATGTTTTTGAAATGGGATTTTTCCCTTTATTTGAATTGAAATGTTTGTCAATTTTTCTTGTGCTCTCGATTTGTTTTGTTCGTTTTCCGAAGAAATTACCAGAAAAAATCAAATTTTCAGCTTATATATTTTGCTTGGAATAGAATTTTTTTCTTCATATGCGAAATTACACCTGGATTGATATAGAAAAATATTCATTAGAACAATTTTTAGCTGTGTGTACAGAGGGTCGTGGGGACCTCGAATAGAATATGAAACTTGAAGGGGGCAACGGAGCACAGCTGTAATGTATAACAATATTTTCTCACAGTTCAGTTATAAACGAAACGTGCTCTGTAAATGATGTGTAAATTTGATGAAAATCAAAATATTTAGGAAAATGGGATGAGATAATAATAACACAATGTCTGATCTACAAACATTCTAAATTTTGAACATAATGCATTGAATATTTTCTTCGGCTTCATTCATTCGTACAATTACTGATGTATTGGATGAATTCTTGCTGCAGTGTGAACCTGTTACACTAATTATGTTACCACCTAGAAGAAATCTCGCTGACTAAGCATACCACCACCCCATTCGGGATGCTGAGTAAACAGTTCTCATGGGAGCAGAGATCTTCCAGACTTCACTTGGCGACTTCAGTCAGTCTTCAATCTCAGAACTAATAACACATATATTTTTGTACTTTGAATCTTTTTCCGATTTTTGTATCAATGAATATTTTAAAAAAGCAAGTTTACACTGAATCTAAATGTCGCTTGGAAATATTTTTGAACAACTTGAAACATTGTCTCTAAGCGACTCAGGCAATACAAACTCTAGTCAAACACTGTCGAATACGAATCGAATCATTCAAAATCCACCCGTAATCATATCTTATTCGAATTCTCAAACAATCCAAATGAATACTTCAAATTCTACAGTGATGACGAACACTTTCAGACCAAAATATTTGAATTGCGTTCCACAATTCAATGGGAACCCAAATGAACTCAATAGATACATGAGTACATGTGAAAGTCTCATTTCGAATTTTTATGATGCGACAAATCCCAATAACTTTCAAAATACATATTTGTTGAATTGTTCTATTGGAAAAGTGTCAGGAAATGCAAAATTGGTAGTTAATATCCAAAATGTCACAACTTGGGATGTTTTAAAAACCACCCTGTATAGAAATTTTGCAGATCAACGCAATGAAGCATGTTTGAATAGAGATATGGTAATGATGGAACAATATCCGTCCGAAACACCTCAACAGTTTTTCGACCGTATATTACAAATACTCAATCTGATTTGTTGTTACATCGATTCCCATGAAAACGATGAAAATTCAAAGATTCTGAAACGGAACTTATATAATTCGCTTGTTTTGAAAACATTCCTATCAGGCTCGAGAGAATCTCTGGGTACAACAATTTGCTGTATGAGACCTGATGATTTGAATCAAGCCCTGCAATTCATAATCCAAGAAGAAAATGTCAATTATTTTCAAAATCAATCGAATAGAGTTTCGATTCGTCAAAATAATAGCCAAATCAGGTCAACTCCTCATCAAAATCATTCTCATACACCCAGAACTTCTTTCAACGCACATACGAGGAATGATCAGTTCTATAATCAATCATCACATAATCAATATAAACCTCATAATAATCAATTTCAATCACAAAACAATTTCCCCTCTCAACCTATAAATGTTCGGCCAAGAAACGATATGCCACCACGGAAGTTCTTCACGAATTCACAAGTTTTTAAAAAACCTGTACAAAATCAAAACGTTTTCAAGCCTAATCCAAATCGAAGTCTCCCTAATCAAACACCTATGAGTGTTTCGACGAGGCAAACATTTGATAGAAACCAACCGGGTCCCTCTCATTCTTACAAGCCACCGGAAAAGAATTTCATTTCAGAAGAACTATATAATGCAGAGACTAATGAAATAGATTACTACTTGCAAGATAGTGAAATCGAAAGTCAAAATAATTATGCAAACGATAAAAATATGCAGAATCAAAATTTTCAATCCACAAGCCGAAGCACCGGTAAAAGATAGAACCAATAGCGCTTCTATACCCATTTCTAAAATTGTCAATGTTTTAATTCCATAATACTTTTCATGGATTGATAGGTACTGATAATCTGAAATCACTCCAAGCTAATGTGAATTTGAGCAATGGACTATTAATCACGCCACATTCCCAAATTAAATTACACTATCATAGAATGAAAAATGACTTAAATCTCATATCTATACTTCCTCGAAACGAACAAGTTATTAAGATAAAAACATCTGTAAAAGGCGGTGAAATAATCCCTTATCAGAAGATACACAACTGCGAAATTCCAGAGAGTTTGACAATCGCGAGAAACGGAGAAGTGTTAACGACCGTATTAAATAACAGTACAAAGATAGATTTCTCGAGACCCATTGTAGTTGAAAAATTTGATAGAACATGCATACAAGAAGAAGTTGAAACACGAATTCGAAAAATGTTAGACCAAAAAATCATCAGACCTAGTAATTCACCTTGGTCGTCCCCAATTTGGTTTGTACCTAAAAAATTAGATGCCTCCGGTAAGCAAAAATGGCGGGTTGTCGTAGATTATCGGAAGCTCAACGAAAAAACCATCGACGACAAATACCCCTTGCCAGATATTACAGATCTTTTAGATAAATAAGGTAGGTGCCAATATTTCTCGCCATTGGACCTTGCCAGTGGCTCTCATCAAATTGAAATGTGTGAAGCAGATATTGAAAAACACTGCCTTCAATACTGAAGAAGGGTACCATGAATACCTTTGTATGCCCTTCGGGTTGAAGAACACCCCTGCCACCTTTGAAAGAGTAATTGAAAATATTTTGAGAGGAATTCAAAACGAAATATGCTTGGTATACTCAGACGATATAATTATCTTTTTCACATCCCTTCAGGAACACATGGAAAGATTGAGAGCCGTGTTTCAAAGACTCAGAGGGGCAAACTCTAAAGTTCAACTTGATAAATCCGAGTTTTCACGGAAAGAAGTGGATTATCTTGGTCATATTGTCACTCCAAACGGTGTCAAACTGAATCCTCACAAAATAAAGGCAATTCAAAACTTTCCTGTACCAAAAACAACGGAATGAAATGAAGGGTTTTTTAGGACTCCTTGGATACTATCGTAGGTTCATAAATAATTTCGCCAAAATCACAAAATCATTAACCAAATGTTTGAAAAAAGGTGCACAAATCACCCATGATCAAGAATTCTTATCGTGTTTTGGAACCTGTAAAAATTTGTTGAATAATGAGCCAATCCTCCAATACCCAGACTTTTCTAAACTGTTTCGAGCCAACGACCTATTGGCAAAGACCTTCCAGTGGCATATGCTTCAAGGACTCTTAATGACTCCGAAGCAAATCACAGCACGATAGAAAAAGAATTATTGGCGATTGTTTGGGCCACCAAGTACTTTCGCCCTTACATTTTTGGCAGAAGGTTTAACATGATCACCGACCATAGGCCTCTCCAATGGATATACAATATAATTTACAAAAAAAGATCAGCCAACACAAACGCCGATGCCCTTTCACGCATCGAAGTTCACACGAAAGAAACAAGATTTTGGGAAGAACTAGACGAAATTCTCGAAGAGTCTTATCTTCTGGCTCCATCTGTCACATTTGGCAATCAAAATTCAACAAATCCTTGTCTCGAAACTCCCAACTATGAACCATCTATCGATATTTTACCAATAGGCGAAATCGCACGAGAGATCGACCTAACCGAAACAATAAGTCCAATTGACATACAACCAAGCACAAGCTCTAATGTCAACGACAAAAATAAAAACGCACAAGAAGACAACTATTCCACATTAGTTCATCTACATACCGACACCCACGAAAACCAAGAAATTCATGAACATAATCCAATAGAATTACGCGGTGATGACGTAACCGTCCATACCAACGCTGAAGACAACCCTATCGTTGAAATACCAATTTCGGAATCTCCTGTAAACCACGATCAAAACCAAATTATATTTCAATATGTTCTTCATTCACCTTCAAGACCTCTGATAAAAATTTTATTCGAAAAGAAACAAAGAATAATTGTTCAGCTTTCCTCAAATAATTTTGAAAAAGATGTAGTCGATTTTGTCACAGAATATATTGTTTCAAATGTCCCTTACTATCTTTATTTCGAAGTACCAGATATGTATGAAAGATTCTGCGAAGTAATTCGTAGAAACATCAAATGGCCCTCTTCAAAATTCAAGTCTTGTAAAGTAAAACTGATTGATGTTACAACGAAAACTAAAATTCCGGATCTAATGCAAGCATATCACGAAAGTAAAAGCAATCATCGAGGAATCGAAGAAACCGAACAAAGGCTCAAGGCACGATATTATTGGCCAAATATGGAAGATTCTATTCAAACCTTTAATAATCAATGTGAAATATGCCAACAAAGTAAATTTGAAAGACATCCGAATAAAACCAAAAGTGAATATAACCCCAACAGCCACCAAACCTTTCGAAATTATTCATATCGATGTTTATACTCTAAAGAAAACCAAATTTTTAACCGTAATAGATAGTTTTTCAGAATATGCGCCAGCTTATCACTTGCCTTTTTTATCAGCAACCGATATAGCTGACAATTTTTAACATTTCTCTCACACCACGGTGTACCTCTTCAAGTCATAGCCGATAATGGTTCTGAATTCAAAAATACAGTTATTGAGGAACTTCCTGTACTGCATAAAATCAGTGTACACTTTTGCTCACCCAATCAACCTCAATCTAATGGACAAATTGACAGACTACACTCTACTCTCATTGAACACATCAGGCTCCTGAATACCTGAGGATTCCTGAAAACACCACCTCAAATGAAAATGGTTTATGCCATACTTGCATACAACCATTCAGTACATTCGACCACAAAATTGAAATCAATCGATATAATCAATGGACATATAACGAACGAGAACCCATTCAATATCGACATAGACAATATTCTCCTGAACTATTACATGAACGACCTCAAAGAGAGAACAAAACTACTTTATGAGGAACTTAACAAACGGTTAATCAAGCAAAAAGGAAAGGTAATCGAAAAATGTAACGAAACACGCGATAACCCTGAAATTTTCAAACCGAAGTCAAAAACTTACGTGAAAAAACACATACGACAAAAACATGCGAACAAATTTGAAAAACCTACTACTATCACAAAAGTTGATGAAACCATGAAAACTGTTTTTACAGAAAATCATGACAAAGTACATATGGACAACTCAAAAAGACCTCTGAAAAAAACTTACAATTTAAATGAAGAATTCATTTCTTTTCAGAATTCCTTTTGTATTCGGACTCCAAGACTAACCAAGAATAACCCTGGTATGATACCCTTGAAATTAGGAACCGCCAAAATTCAAGAGTATTCTCACACACTAATACATTACTACGACTTGAACCTATTAATGAGTGAAATTGACAAACTGAATTACCAATACGGATAAACTTTGAAAGCACTCAGTATAAATAAAAATTATACTTCTTCAGTCGAAATAGGAAATTATATAAAAATTTTGACTATTACGAAAGAAAAAACCGAAGCCAAGTTGAATGAACTGATAACGCGTCCTAACCGAACCAAAAGAGGACTGATCGATGGCATTGGCTCAATATTCAAAACAATCACAGGTAACCTAGACGCAGCAGATGGGGAACGGTGTGAAACACTTATCAGAGAACCTCAAAACAATGAAAAAGAACTAGCTTCTAGTGTTGTGAAACAAAACTCAGTTTCAATAAAAATGATCAATAAATTCAATTAAACCATTCAACAAATTGTTCATAATGAGAAATTCCTTCAGGAAAAAATATTTCATATTGCTACCATATTTCAATTCGACGGTTATGGAGAAAACAGAACATATGTTTACGACATTCTCAATCAAATCATCAATATGTACGATATAGTCCGTTCTACTTTACAAGATATTGAAAACTCTTTCACTTTTGCAGAACTCCACATAATGCATCCTGGCATAATAGGAACTACTGATTTATTTGCAGAGTTGGTAAAACTGTACAAAATAATCGATAATCATCAATTTCCTCTTGAAATCACTTTGGAAAATATCCTGCATTATGAGATAATAATAAACATAGGATGTTTCATTCTCAATAATAGAATAACATATCTTCTTCATGTTCCTATCACATATCCTCACATTTTCGATTATTACCATTTATATTCAATTCCAACGTATAGTCGAAGTCAGTTCAAGGCACTCGTATTGAAAAATTCATACTTACTGAAAAATTCAGTGTATTTCACATTTCAAAGCGACGATTGTGTCAAAGTCAAGCCACAATTCTATGTCTGCAAGAAAATGCCCATCAGAGAAATTCCTGAAAATATATGCGAGCTTCAACTACTGAAAATGGAAGACCTGTAGGCAAATCGATGTCAAGATCACCAAAACAATTACCAATCAATTAGAAGATTCTTCACAATGGATAGCAATATTCCCAAATAAAACGACCATCCATCTACAATGTCACGAGCAAGGAAGAGTCCAGAGAATAATTGGATCCTATCTAATCAAAGTCCCAGTGGGCTGCAATATCAAGTCGAACCAAATCAATATCATTGATGAGGAAACGGTTATCGATATCAACCAAATAATATTAATTCCCGAACTTAGTCAAGACCGGAGTCCTCCGAGAAGTTTGAATTTGAGTTTTCAGTTGGATGACGTCGACCTGAAAGAACTTCAGAATCTGAAAAATCAGCTGATTGAAAACAACCCTGAAATATCATTCGACGAAGGCGGACTTTATCAGTCGCCCAGTATATGGACTCTGGCAAAATACATAGCAATCATTTCGATGGCAATCTACTTCGCGTACAGAAGAAAACCAACAACATGTCCTTTCGGCAGAAGAAAAAATCAGGAAGAAAATCAACTTCATGAAACGAACCAGCCAGATGGAATGAACCTATCCACTGTTCAACTACCCCGCTGCGCTCGTTAGTTGAATCTTTAGGGGAAGGAATTATGTCAACACCTAGAAGAAATCCCGCTGACTAAGCATACCACCACCCCATTCGGGATGCTGAGTAGACAGTTCTCATGGGAGCAAAGATCTTCCAGACTCCACATGGCGACTTCAGTCAGTCTTCAATCTCAGAAATAATAACACATATATTTTTGTACTTAGTATCTTTTTCCGATTTTTGTATCGATAAATATTTTTGAAAAGCAAGTTTCGTGCCGTCGATAGTTAATTCACTACAGTTTACGCCACCCTTCTGATATCCGCAAGTAGCTGCACATCGCTTTCAACACTTAGAAAATAATAATCGGAATATGTTATACGGAGCTGCGTTCAAATGCTGCATCAGATGTAGGAGGTAATTACGACAAAAAGAGTTGTATTTTGGCCTGCTGCTCTAATGAAAGAATTGAAATCCAACGTATCCAAAACTTCAATTTCAACGTTGCTCCATATAAACTCAAGATATATTCTACACCCGCTTGAAATACATCATTGGGGTACTCATTGACATTTGTGAAAACCTCTGCTGAGCTGCGCGGATCACTTCTACTTTTGGAAATTTCTAGCGAACTTGTTCTTCCATTCATCGAAAAACGCAGTAGTTTCACAACCTATGAAAGCAACCATAAAAATGCTTTTTACATTTTGCTAGCAATTTACCTGAACATTTCGATGAAAATATTTTTTGTTCGCCTTGGGACAGTTTTAGAAAATATATTTCACTATCCATATCCACTGATTCCGTTTATAACACTAACGGCCAGTTGCACCGCTTTCCTTAAGTTGTGCTTTATCTGAGCCAGGCTTTGTTGCTATGGATTTGCCAATCAGCTTCCTCGTTCCTTAACAATTGAGCCAAGCTTAGTTGAATCACTGCTGAGTTGGAGCGGTGCAACTGGCCCTAAGACATTTATATCTTCTGGAATTATAACAATATAGTTCAATTATTTCAGCTCTCAACATTTCCATTTCCATAAGGCGGCTTTCATCTTCAGCGATTTTCGAAGGCATATTCTCATCGAATTTGATAGCTGCACAATAATTTTTTTATAGGAGACTCTTTCTTTCGGCCGATTGAATACCTACTGTCTTATTAATACTGATCAAATACCACGTACGTGACAATAATGTGATTATTTCTTGAATCGCTTACATGATGCTCACATTTTGAACGTGTCATTCAATTGTTATTTGAAACGATTCAGTAGAATGCTTCCATCAATGAAGTAATGATCATTTTGAAAACTCTTCAAATTGATGGAAATTCTTGGAGATATTTTTCGTTTTCTGCAGTTCATCGTAGTGAAAGCCGATATGATGTCAGTTTATAATTTTTATAATTGTTGAGCTCTTCTTGAGTTGAAATAGCAATAGATCAACAGGAATAGTATCATCATGAGAGCTGTTTCGCCACTCCAGCATTTATTTTATCTTTCCTTGATGATTTCAATTCGCGCAGATCGTTTCTAAATTTTCATTGATTCCGATAGCAATGGACAAAATAGCATCTATCTCAGGCAAATGGTCTACATTTTCACATCTGTATTATCCCTATCTATTCGATTATGTGTCGAATCAGTGTGTTGATGACTTTTATTGGAGGATTTATTGAAAAAAAATTCAAAGGTGTGAAGGTTAGCACATGCACCTTTCAAGCGGAAGTCTAGTGTTCAACTCCCCGCCAGGCTAATGTGTTGGGTGATGGCATGTTTAAAGGTAAGGCCTCGTTAATCCATTGCTCGCACAACTTTCGACTTCTGAGGATTGACGTTCGTCACCTTGTTGACGGAACCCACAATTTTTATACTGAACCTTCAGTAGCACTACATTTGAGAGTACCTCCTTCGACACTCATTCATTTCAACAATGATCACTCAATAGTTGCAATAACCAAAAACAAAACTATCCGGATGCTCAGATGTGAAATATCCTGCC
Organism: Zygogramma bicolorata; assembly: GCA_032362365.1. NCBI lineage: Eukaryota > Metazoa > Arthropoda > Insecta > Coleoptera > Chrysomelidae > Zygogramma > Zygogramma bicolorata. Next base: position 96,966 of record JAVJAQ010001445.1, on the reverse strand, counting down.
GTGAATTATTTGAACTGCGTAAACTTCATTGTCTTTTGTAATTCTATCATATCTTGCAGATGAATTTGTACAGCCTTAACATAGGGAAATTTTCTCGATGCAAGAAATCAAGGTATCGTTAGCTCAATACTATATGAATTTCAATTCCCATTCGAAACAAATCTGAAAATTTTCACCAGAACCTGGGATTATTACTGCCATACAAATACAACGCTTACAGGGAACTGTCGTTTATAACAAAACCGCACTCTTTTCACAATGTCCTACTGAATAATCGGGAGATAATATACTGAATTTGTGAAGAGTGTACTGAAATTCAAATAAAACAAACATTTCATTCGAATAATAAATATTTTAAGTTCTACATTTGGAAATTGACAATTATTTCCACAGTTGGGTCAGTGCGTTTCAACCAACGGTGATGTTGTTCTGAAAATTTTCATTTCGATGAAAATTTTTACTGGCATACTGAATTTTGGTACTGAGTTAATTCCAACTGTATCGAACCGGCAGCATCAAATTTAACTATAAAAAAAAATCATTGTACACTGCTGCTGCTGCTCCGCTTTTCCCTACACGTTTCATTTAATATTAGACTTCTATAAAAATAACAGGTTGAATGACAATAATTTTCAATTCCAAGAAGTGAATGACCTATTTGTGTATAAAACAATTTGTGAGATTCGTACGAATGCCATGGCTGCGATAACCTCAATCTGAAATTAATTAAATTATGCTGTCCTCATATAGTTACTTATGTTACACATGAAGTGTATTTTTGTCTGACTGAACATATTGTGCCATCTGTATGGAAGAGTGCAGTTGTTAAAGCTTTGCCAAAGAAAAATAGTCTCACGGAGTTCAAACATCTATGTGGAATCAGTGTTTTGCCAACCTTGTCGAAAGTGCTGGAAAGAGCAATGGAATTGCAGTTGAGGGAATATCTCGATGAAAACCCTTTGAATGCAGATATACAGTCTGGATTCGGGGAGGGCCATTGCTGTACAACTGCACTCTTGACTATCAGAGATGATATTTTCAGGGCGACAGACCAAGGTATTGGTACTATTTTGGTTCTCCTCGACTCCAGCAGAGCCTTCGACACTCTGAAACACGAAATATTACTTGATATATTACATTACATGGGTTGATCAGGAAATGCTACTAGCTAACTACCATCATGATAGGAAGCAAAAAGCTCGCATTGATTTCAGGGAGTCGAGTGATCTGGCACTGGAGGCGGGGGCGCCGCAAGGGTCAATTCTGGGACCGCTGCTTTTCACTATCTATTCAACAACTTCGAGAAATCTTAGGGTCTGCAACGTACATCTATACGCAGATGATACCCAAATCTACCACAGTTTTTCTCCGGGAGCAGTTGAAGAGGCCTGCAATATTATTAATTCCGATCTTGACCGCTTCATTCAGCTAGCATCGGCTCGATCACTTTTCATTAACACCAACAAATCCAAGGTGATCATTTTTGGGTCAAAGAGCAACAGGAATGAAATTATGAGCTCAGTTGAAATTCGTATAAATACAGAAACGCTCGTTGTTGCTTATGGAACTTGGTGTCTTGGGATGTTGTTTGATTCTGATATGAGGTTCGAAAAGCACACTAATAAACTTTTTCAACGAGCATACTCCTCCCTTGAACTCATTTATGGTAACAGGCATCATCTTTCAGTTGAATTGGAGAAAATGTTATGCGAAAGCTTAGTGTTGTCAAAATTGAACTTCGCAGATGTTCTTTACGGTCCGAATCTGACGAGTATATATGAACGAAAAGTTCAGGAGGTTCAGAATTGATGCTTGAGACTTATATTTGGGAGCAAAAGGCGAAACAGAATTTCCCACGAGCTCAAAGAAGCGGAATGGCTGAATATGGATAACAGAAGAAAACTGCATACAAACTATCTTTATCATAATCCCTCTCTATCATTATATTCAAAATTCCTCCTTACCTTGATAGGAAAGTGACATTCCGAACGGATGTTCATAAACTTAATGTTAGATTCAGAGGCTCCCTGACACCACCCATTTTCAGAACTGAATCATTCAGACGCTCATTCAACTATCAGATTCATCATTCAATGCTGTCCCTACACTGTACAAATATTCACTTCCCTCACAGTTTAAATGGAAATACAAATCATATCTGCTTCAAAACCAATAATATACTAGACCCTCAATTTATTTTCAGTTCATATGGTTCTCTTCGATCGTTCCATCTCAGGACTATTGATTATCCTTTTGTGCTTTCATGACTGAAATTATTGGCCACTATTCTTTGATCACTGTGAATCTGCTGATTTTTGTAATCTTCATCAGCTCGAGCAGAGATTGTTTAGGTTAAGTGGAAGAACAGTTGAGCAGTTACCTCGTAACTGTGAAAACTGAACTTCACCCTCTACTGTATCCAGTTGTTCAAATTTTAAAATGTACACATTGTTCTCTTTATTACTGGTTATACTAATAAAGACGTTTATTATTATTGTATCTGTCGTCTGAACAAATCTAGTCGGGTCCGTACTCCCCACTGCTTCGATCCAGTGGGCGGACGCGCTAGTATAATTAACCAATGACCTTTCCCGTACCGTGGGGTAAGTGGTCACTGGCTTCGAGAATCGTGAGTTCTGAGCAGACGCAACGAACCTAGAATAACGGCCTTCTGCATGCGGCCGGCCAAGATCTCTGCCGCATTACGACATGCCGGTATGATCTCGAGCTCCGAGAGTAGCGTTGGTCTGAAACCACCGAGAACACCTATAATCAGAACCACTAACTTGACAGAATAGTCCGGGTGAAGTCCGCGGAGTTCCTAAAGTAAATCCTGGTACTTTGTACGTTTTTTCTCCTCTTTTCAGACGATATTCGTTTCGGCAGGGGCCGAAAACTCAATAACGAATATCGTCATACTTCAGTGGTCGAAAAGGACTCTATCAGGCTTATTGGCTTGTATTTGCCTGATGGTGGGGGATGGAAAGTATCAAAAAATTCGACACCTTTCATTCTTCACAACGCACTCAATATCCCCTGAAGCGTAAGGCAACACCTGTGTCCTGTCTATTTCATACGAGTGCCGAAAAAAATAGTACAGCACTCAATTGAATTCAATTCAATGCAGCACTCGTAAGGCCGCGTTATGGCGATGGATATAAACCGAGACAGCATAAACTGCACAAGATGACAGCAAATGCATCAAAGTCTCAGGCGCCTGTCAACAGGTCCTGCATCTAGTATCAGGGACCTCCATACCCATCACGCGGCTACGGTAGACTAAGGTGTTGAAGACACCGTCTCGGCACGCCATGATGAACCCTTCAGTCTCCAACTCCAGCTCACCTGACCTGGGGAAGGCAAATGTCAGCTCAACAGACAAGCCATGGTCCTCGATGTTCTTGAAGAAGACTCCATGCATGGGTTTGTCTGTATGCAGCTACAGCATTTTAGCATTCTCTGCAGCCTTGATGTGAGCTTTTCTCCGTGCGGGCTCCAACGCGGTTTACCCGCTCGGTGTCGAAGACTATACCAAGTTCATCAGCAGCGCGCCTTGCTGCCTTGAATAAAAAAAGCTCCGATTTCCGCATGTTCATGATCTCGGACCATGCAGTGTAGGGGATCAGAAATCCTGATAATTCTACAGGCTCCATCCAGTACCATTGTGTTGTGAAGACACTCCTAACTCGAAAGTCCACGGCCCCCTTGTTGTCGAAGGAGATATAACCGTCGAACGGATGATTTGGGATGCATGCTTCTGTGCATATGCATCATTTTGCTAGTCTTCACGTCAAGTTGCCGCAACTCTTCCTGACTCCATTGGACTACTCCGAAGGAGTAAAGTAGAGGCGGAATGGCAAGCATATTGGTGGCAGAAACTTTGTTTTTGCCCGACAGTTCTGAGGACCAGATCTGCTGCAATTTCTGCCAATTCTTGCCACGGAGAGCATTTTTCACTGAGTCCACCTCTTTGGTGTGGCGTTATTCCACACCCGAATAGGTGTACGTCTCTCTGGCATCCAAATAATCAAGAATGCTTCCGTCTACGAGTTGGGCATCCACAGCGAAATCCTCGCATCGTCCTCTTTTGAGATGAACCAGTGTACATTGGTCATTTCCGAATTCCATACCGACAGCATGCGTGAACTCCTGAACCACCCTGAGGAATTGCTGCAGATCCCTTCACGCAGAGGCATAGAGCTTGAAGTTATCTATATAAAAGAGATGGGTGACCTTTTGCCTCCGGTTCCTGCGGTGCCGCAGCTATATCCCCGGGTTTTCCTGAGCGCAACGGACAATGGCATTAGTGAGATGCAGAAGAGAAGGGGGCCAAGGGAATCATCCTGAAATACACCTCTTCTTATGATGACCGGCTCTGTTTGGACCCTACTTTAACCTGATGTTATGTTGAAGCAGGTCCTCCTGAGCGGCATCAGTTGTTCGATGCATCTCACTATTTGATCGGGTACCGCAAGGCACTCGAGTTAGTACAACAACAACTCATGTGATGTTGTATCGAATGCCTTGCAGTAGTTGATCCAGGCCATAGAAAGATTCCGCTTATACTGCACGGAGTCCTACGTGGTGCATTCTACAGAAAGCTTCAAACTGCGTCAGGGCTGGAGTGTCTCGGTTGAGTGGTTGCGGATGCTCGTAGATACCTTTCCAGAACGATTCCACCCAATCAGCGGCCGGAGGATTATCCACAACACGCGGAGGTGCTAATTAGTCCATCACACATTGTACACAAGACGCGTGTTGTCCCGCCGACTTGATCTTAGCGTCCACCTTGTGTATGCGCTGGACATGCTTTCTGGAGGGATCGAAGGGTCTGTTACCCCCTTCTTTCCCAGAAAGATTCTGAACAGAGTCATACACGGCACAGTTGATCTGCCATATGTCGGCATCTTCTGTAAGGGCACTACGAACCTCTGCATCCACTTGGGCCAGTTGTTCTGGTTATTATTATTATTATTATATTCAAGTTCCCTACGACCCTCGATATTCTCAGGTATTATCTGTATGCCCATCTAGTTTTCTATCCAGGTGAAATTTTTCACATAAATGACAAACAAAACTATTTAAAGCAGAATTTTAAATGATTTTTTATGACAATTTGTTCAATGAAAAAATCGAGAACATAAAATTTTTTTGGTAACATTGCAATATGAACTATAGAAAACAAAAACCCACATCAAAAATATAAATTCATTTATTGTTACTATAGTCCGAGGTCGAAACCTCCAGACACCACACTAATTGTAGTCATGACTTGTAGACATTTGGTTTGTTGTATTGAATGCAGCATGAGATGCAGAAACAGTTCCGTATGTCGATCACCAATCGCTTTATTCATTCTGAATATACATTTGGATTTGGCGCCTTGTTTCATTTACTTCCATTAGCACACAGGCTTGATGTTCCCACATGCTCATAACACATTCAATACTTTGAATCTTCCATGTGGTGACATACACTTCCTGATGTGTCAAGTCACATGATATCCATTTCGGGTTGGAATTCAACTTGTTATATGTCATATAAAACTCGAAATCGTCCCATAATCTGAAGCAGTATCAAGATAAATCCATAGAATATTCTGAGAATTTTATCCAGATCAGAAGAAATTTCCTCTTCGGGTGGAGACGATTGCGGATCCCAGCAATCGAAACGTCGTGAAACTTGGTTTCAACATTTTTTCATAATATTTCATTTATTTCCCAATTAACATTTTTCCCGAGTATTTATCATTCGATACATCAATTTTCTTGTCACAATATTATTTCATTTATTTGTTTTTTTTTAATTCATATTTCAAATTCGATAACTTTTTTTTTGTAATAACATTATTTTTCATTTGATCAATCAATTTTTGATTTCATCATAAACCAAAATTTTGATTTTTCTCACTTGATTTGTATTTTTATTCTTTCGTTGTTAGCACCAGGTTTCAATAGAGTTAACAATATAGACAATGGAAATCTGAACCATTACCATTCAGCAAGGAACATTGTCAACCACATTCAAGCAGCGTTGAGAGTGTCGAAGGCATCACATCCCTCTATTGGATACGCCTGGTAATATTTTGGAAATGCATCCACAATCTTCAGGAATTCTTATCCACTACCCTGAAAGGTATCCATGTGGTTTATTTCAAGAGGCTTTGTTGGGGTAGGTGTTAGCATAAACTTCAGCTTTCCTGGTCTTCGATCTACTTGTTGAAGTTTCGCAGAACTTAATAGCTTCTCCGATATCCTTTTTGATATTAGGCCAAAGTACAATCTTCTCGGTGATTCCTCTATGGTTTATTTTTCCTTCGTGCTGCTGCGTGATTATTTCTTCTTGTCTAGTTGGGCAATTGACATCTTCCAGAAGGCGGTTGCATTTCAAGAGATCGAAAGAGGAGTTCTTGAATGTCTCTCTCAGGATTCTGCACATGCTGGGGTAGAGTTCTTTGTCTCCAAACATCAATGCGTATATCTTTCCCGGGATGACATTATAGCATGTGTAAGTTTTCGCTACTGTAATTTTTCATTTTTTGTCAAAGTTTCAGGACAATATTAGATCCACCCTGTATGCGATCTTGCTTCAATGAACCGTTCAGGGTATTTTGTATAAAAAGTCATAGTTACACAACATACTTTTCAATGTGGCTGGTTGTATAGTCCTTTTATTGAAACCTTATCAACATTTCTTTGCTCATTTCAATAATTCATCAACATATTCACAAATAGACTCAAAAGTTCTGAATATTTCACTACAGAAGATCACTAAGTACTGTGATGCCATTTCACTACCAGAGTTATTCCAACCTCTGTGTTTTTTATTTGTTTACATTGAATCGGCAAACGCTATGGTCCTTATAATTGTTCAAGTGTTATGGCTCAAATTTCTGCAAACTGGGAGGGGGAGATTTAAACCACTCTTCACAAGTGCAGAGCTAAAATGAAGAAGGTGAATAGAAGGACTAAAAACTATTTTCCTACCCAACCCAACTGAGTTTCCGTTAGGTGCTTTTTGTCTGTGGTCTGGTTATGGAGGTGTGATCCTAAGGAGTGTCTTCTAATTATTGTCATTGTTTATATATTCCAAATTTGATGAGGTTGATGTTATAACCTCAATTTTTTGGGTTCTGGTCATCTTTGCATGCTTCGTGAAATTGTCAGCTATCTGATCTGATGTTTATGTCAAGTCAACTGTCAGTTGTTAACTCTTCCTTTTGGAGGAAGTCTCAGTGAAGCCAACTTGGAATTTATGATTTCTGACCGGGACGACAATCAATTTGAGCTGTCACTGTTGGTCGATTAGGCGTGAAAGGAAAATACTGCCGAAAGATTGGTACAGGAATTTAAAAAAAAGCAAGGTGGATTCGGTGGTACAAGGAGAAAGGACAGGTGTGTCAAGTTCCCAGTCACAGGTGTGTGGTAGACGACACTGTTGAAGAGTAACTTACTAAGCTTTGCATGGATCAGAATTGTTTTCGATATAATGGCTCATATTATGCACAGCACTAAGGGACAGCCATGGGTCACCCATTGTCTTCATTTGTGGCGAACCTGTTCATGGGCAGGTTTGAGACGGATGCTAGGGAAGAACTCAGTCACTTCCCTAGGGTCTGGATCAGATATGTTGACGACATATACGCTCTGGTGGATAAAAGGATTGCCAAAATTGAAACTGTTTTTCCAGCGCTGAACAACAGATGTAATACTATGACATTCACGTGCGAAGTAGGAAAAGAACGAAATTTGCCATTTTCAGATGTATTGGTTATAAGGAACAAACAGAATTAAATAAAATTTGACATTCACAGAAAGCATGCGAAAACATTCAGATACATTCCAAATGACTACATCATTGTCCACAACATAAAATGGCGGCACTGCAATTTCTTGTCCATAGGTTAATAACTGTTCCTCTGAAAAAAGGTAAGTACGACAATGAAAGTAGAGTGATTAGGAAAGTGACTGAAGTGAACGGTTTTAACCAGAGATAGTTGATAAGATAATTAGGAAATGTGAATTTAGGAAAACACTCCGTGAATTTTCAACTTTTCAAAAAGATGAGTTATCCCATATGAACCTCAATATACTAGAGGAATCCAACAGATATTTGACAAAGTAAATATAAAAGTTGCATATGGAACACCTTACAAATTACAACAGCTTCTCGGTTGCCCAAAAAAATAACTAGAAAACTCAGAGCCGACGAGCTATTAAAACCCGTTTCAAAGAGCATTTTGCACTCATAAAATACGGAAGGGTAGAAAGATTCAGTTTCGCTCAACACGCTCTAGACAATTGCCACAAAATTGGTGAAAGCAATCTGAAACTGATCAAGCATGTGCATTACACAAAACTACTCGATGCATGTGAGAGTCTCGATATAGCAAAATGTGAAAACAGCATGAATGGTGACAAGGGACCTATCCCTTTCAGCCCGCTTTTCAATCCATAGTTGAGAAAGTAATCAGAAATCAATACTTACAGATGACGGAACTCACAGGTAGTGAGTTCATTATCGAGAAATTAATTAGAATAATTAACAGTTACAAACAAAGTCCATATCGGACAAAATTAACTTCAGTTATATCAACAACTAACCCTAGCTTTAGATTTAGTATCAATTTCCTCTTCCTAAAGATGCTAACCTTGTTAGCGAAACGCGCGTCGAGTGCAAAAATATCAGTTTGGTGTTAGGATAATTGATCACTAGGAGAAGTTTCAACTTTCACAACAAAGGTTCCAAACTCATCGTTTACCGATGAAAAGATTTTTAAAATCGCTCGACATTTTGCGAAATAATATATATATATATATATATATATATATATATATATATATATATATATATATATAATGGATAATATGGCAACAGCGCATTCAGAGTATAACGTGTTTCGTGAGCTCCGCCAAGTTGTGTATATAAAGTGGTAAACAATGGTAAAAACCTACGGAGCAATTCCAATAGTACGCCCGAATTGTCAGTTACTCCAGGGGCTCAGCCCTCTGAGGAATATCTTGAAATGCTGATCAAAAAAGTCAGTAGAAAAATCTTGACAACTTTGTAGTATAAACTCGATAAGAAATTCGAGGAATTAAATCGGAAAATATCGAAATTGGAAGAAAATGTCGCTACTATCGAAAAAAACTTCAAATTACTCAAACTGAAGTACAAAAACACCGTGAAATTATCGATCAGATGGGAAGGCAAAATTGTTTACGCATTTGCGGAATACCTGAACAGGACAAGGAAAATATATTGGAGATCATCTTAGATTTCCTCATCGGAAACTTGAAAGTATCCTGCTCACAGTCGAACATTGATGGCCTGTGCAGAATTGGAAACCCTAATACTAGAACGGGAACTAATATGGTCGTACCATATTAGTTAGATTTGTTGCAAGGCACATGGGAAACAGAGTCTATCAAGCGAAGAAATCACTCAAGAATAAGGGAATATCTATATTTGAAGATTTGTCAAAATCAAACTATGAGCTTTTCCAGCTGGCACAAAGAAAACATGACAAAAAAACGTCTGGACGATGGGAGGTAAAGTGTTCATTCAACAAGATGGAGCCAAGAGACAAGAGCACAGCGTAGAGGACCTGTAAAGTATAGCGAAGGTACTAAATATTTCCTTATATGAATTCGAGTCCTAAGTATGCAGAGACAACGATGTGTTCCGTAGTTTTTGCAATGACTCTTGAAGTGAAGAATTATATTTTTATGGCTCTCAGCATTTTACCTTATGAACAAGCAGTCTAGGCATAAATTCGGATTATTTCCACTGTTAGTATTTTTTTTTGGATTTATTATTTAGATTCAGTAGGTAGAGTTATTTTAGTTTCGGTTTCCCACGATTTGATGAAAATTTATAAAAACGGGTTGGATGGGGCTCATAGCTCACACGTTTTATACTGTTTTTTTATTTTATTCCTGTTCAGCACGAATATACATATTATTTGGATGATATTCAATGTTTACTATCAGAACTGTAGGGGTCTTCGCACCAAAACGACGGAATTTAAAAACAATCTGCTTGCTGAATCATATGATATTGTTGTCTTAACCGAAACATGGCTTTCGGATGATATCGCGGACGGTGAGTTATTCGACAATAATGACACAGTTTATAGGAAAGACAGGGACAAGCAACAAACAAATAAAAAACGCGGAGGGGGTGTAGTAGTAGCTGTTAGTCATAGGGTAAGCTCCTCTCTCATCCACATAGAAACCTCACTGGAAACAATATTTGTGAAAATGAATATTTGTGGCAACCCAACTATCATAAATGTGATTTATATACCACCACACTCAAAACCTTCAGTATACATTAATCATATTGAATCATATGATGAATTAGATACCTATACCGATCCAAATACACAGTATATGCTTCTTGGTGACTTCAACATTGCAGGGATCGATGGGACTACAATTCAATAATAAAAATGATATAATAGCCAACATGGCGTTGTTGATGGAAACTTACAATCTCCAATCTTATAATAATAGACAAAATGAGGATAACAAAACCCTGGATTTGGTGTTCAGTAACTTCGAAGTGAATGTAGGTGGAGTCTTAGCTCCTTTGGTTAAGATAGATAGAAACCATCCTGCATTTCGATAGAGTATGAAATGAGTAAGAGTAATAAATATAGTTGTGAAGCCAAGAATTTCGAAGATAAGTACAACTTTAAGAAAGCCGATTTTAAGTTGTTGTATGAACTTTTAAGAGACCAAGACTGGTCTATGCTAAATCAGTTCGGAAATGTTGTTGACAGTGTCGAATACTTTCATCAAATCATATACGAAATGCTTGACATTGCAGTTCTAAAAATTAAGAAGTCAAATAAGTCTCGCAAAAAATATTCACCTTGGTTCACAAAAGAAATAAAGGACGAACCGAAAGTAGAAGAATATTTCATGGTGAAGAAAAATAAGTCGGAACTTTACTTATATAATTACAAACGAGTCTGAAATGAAAATAAAAATCAGAAATGCACACAAATATATATATTGAAAATATACAGGGCAACATTAGACAAGATCCTACATTATTTTGGAATTTTGTCCAGGATAGAAGGCGAAAAAACACATTTGAAACCAATTTCTTAATCAATGATAGGGAAATTAATGACAAAAAACTTATTGCAGCAGAGTTTGCAGATTACTCTAGCTCAACATATGAGAACGACTCTAATTATAACATAACAGAAATTAACAATAATGCTCGATATCTATCAGAGAAATTTCATCAAAACATTCACTTTGACAGAATAACAGTTGCTGATTTAGAAAAGGCATTCCAAAAATTAAAACCAAAAAGATCGTCAGGACCAGACGAAATTCCATGTTACATTGTCAAAGCCTGCTAGGATTCCTTGATATATCCACTTCTCATAATATTCAATAAATCACTGGAATCCAAAAAAATTTCAGATAAATTCAAACAAACTAAAATAACACCAATATTCAAAAAAGGAGAAAAAGGTATATCACCAACTATCGCCCTATTGCTGTACTGAACTGTGTAGCAAAAATATTCGACTTCATTATTCAAGAAAAAATGTATGCCAGTTTCAAAAATATCATATCGCCGGATCAACATGGCTTCTGCAAGAAAAAGTCAGTGGAAACAAACCTGCTGACATTCACTAACAAGATTTCAAAATATTCAGATTCAAATTAACAAGTAGACTGTATCTACACAGATTTTGCAAAATCACTTTTGATGAAGTGAATATTACGGATTGAGCAATCACCTGATTATGTTATATATATCATATCTGCAGATGAGACCCCAGTATGTTACATATGGTGGTGAGACATCTCAAGTTTATATAGCGGGATCGGGTATGCCACAAGGCTCGAATGTGGGACCTATCTTTTTTTTGATTTTTATTAATGATCTTCCTCCGGAAGTATCCTCTGACTGTCAGCTTTATGCGGATGACTTTAAAATATATAATAAAATATCGGATATTAACGATGACTTACAACTACAAAATAATATTGATAGAATTTCTACTTGGTCACTTGAAAATAAACTACTCTTCAATCTAGCGAAATGTACGGTAATTTATTTCGATACGAAGAGGATAAATTCACATATATATATATATATATATATATATATATATATATATATATATATATATATGATGAGTTGTTTTTTAGGGTTTCATTCCGTGTCCTGTGGTTTTGATCCCCTGAAGGATAATTGTCACAACTTTTCGGCAAAGTCTCATTTGCCATCTTCTAGGTGATGATTGAGTTTCGTCCTCCGAACTCGACTAATTATTTCGAGTTCTACTTCTCAATATATAGGGGTGTTCATTGATGACCTGGGCCCCTCCCACTTTCTTCGTTGGTCCGACTGCATTTTTCATTATATCTGTATGGTAATTACTTGATAAGGTCCGACCTTGTTCCTCTGGTGTGATCGGCTTGTTTTTGTTTTGTGATATGATGGATTTCCACGTTCTTGGTAATCTTTGGGCATCATCTCTCTTATTCATACTACTCGGTCGTTTCTCAATTTCGATAGCCTCTCTGATTGTTCGAGAGTAGAAGTTTTCATCGCTCGCTAATGTTTTTGTGTTTTCGAAATTGATGTTATGCCCTGTCTCCAATACGTGTTGGAAGATGGAGGATGTGGTGACTTTCCCTTTCACTGATAGCTCATGTTCATCCTTGCGTACGTTGATCCGTCTGTAGGTCTGGCCGATGTAGGACTTGTTGCAGTCTCGACATGGTACTTCGTAAACTCCCTGGGACTCCAGTGGTATTTGGTCCTTCGGATTACGGAGTATCGATCTAATTGTACGTTCTGGTACGAACGAAGTAGCTATGTCGTGTTTGCGGAGAATTCTGCTGATTTTATCTGTGGTTTCTTTTATGTATGGTAGTCTGGTTGTTATGACCGGTGTTTCTGGGGTTTTCTGCTGTTTCGGTTTGTTCTTGGAAGCCGTTTTTATGATTCTCTCCGAGTAGTTATTCATTCGTAGAGTTTCCTCGATCGTGTTCCGCTCTTGTTTTTGATGTTCGTTGTCTGCCAACCTGATTGAACGTGATCAACGATACAGACAAATTGAGGGGGCACCAATGGGCTCACTACTGTCACCCATTATTGCTAATCGCTTCATGGAAGAGATCGAAACCAGAACGTACAATTAGATCGATACTCCGTAATCCGAAGGACCAAATACCAACGGAGTCCCAGGGAGTTTACGAAGTACCATGTCGAGACTGCAACAAGTCCTACATCGGCCAGACCAACAGACGGATCAACGTACGCAAGGATGAACATGAGCTATCAGTGAAAGGGAAAGTCACCACATCCTCCATCTTCCAACACGTATTGGAGACAGGGCATAACATCAATTTCGAAAACACAAAAACATTAGCGAGCGATGAAAACTTCTACTCTCGAACAATCAGAGAGGCTATCGAAATTGAGAAACGACCGAGTAGTATGAATAAGAGAGATGATGCCCAAAGATTACCAAGAACGTGGAAATCCATCATATCACAAAACAAAAACAAGCCGATCACACCAGAGGAACAAGGTCGGACCTTATCAAGTAATTACCATACAGATATAATGAAAAATGCAGTCGGACCAACGAAGAAAGTGGGAGGGGCCCAGGTCATCAATGAACACCCCTATATATTGAGAAGTAGAACTCGAAATAATTAGTCGAGTTCGGAGGACGAAACTCAATTATCACCTAGAAGATGGCAAATGTGACTTTGCCGAAACGTTGTGACAATTATCCTTCAGGGGATCAAAACCACAGGACACGGAATGAAACCCGAAAAAACAACTCATCATACTTCGTCCGTGAGAATCTTCATGCTAACATATATATATATATATATATATATATATATATATATATATATATATATATATATATATATATATATATATATATATATATATATATATATATATATATATATATATATATATATATATATATATATATATATATATATATATATATATATATATATATATATATATATATATATAATGCAGGGTTCGGTGTTGGAGAGAGTTTTGGAAATGTCGGATCTTGGTATTCCATTCCAAAGTGACTTCAAATTTGATGAACATATTTTCAATGTTACAAAAGGTGCTAGCAAATTATCGGGTTTTCTAAAACGAACCACTTCCGAGTTCACCGATACAGACACCATCAGATATCTATATTTTTCACTCATTCGCAGTAAATTATAAGATTGATTGACTTACCTGGTAAGGAAGATCAATCGAAATTTTTCGACCTTGTCTTCCGAAATAATTACTCACCCAGTAGTAGTCGTAAATCTACACCTATCGATACAAGTTTAACGTAACCAAAAAAAAAATGATTCACCATATCGCCATCTGGTACCGGCATATGATTCACTTCGTTATTTGTAGTAACTCTTCAGATCATATATTGGCTTATTAGGGTGGGAGGGTTGTGATTATTTCGGTAGACAAGGTCGAAAAATTTCGATTGATCTTCCTTACCAGGTAAGTCAATCAATCTTATAATTTTTCTTCCCTTGTCTTCCTCAATAATTACTCACCCAGTAGATGTTTAAAGAAATAATATATGATATGAAAAAAGTTTTTATTCTATTATATTATTTTCATATAATCCCAACTTATAGCTAATCAACATATTATTCAATATAAATAATCTCACTTATCATGATTTCCATAATAGAAAATGAATACAAAATAATTTATTTTCTTCAGTTTTTTATATTCAACACTGCTCTTCCGAACTCATCTGGGTTGGAGGCGAGGGGTCTATTATAAAATTTACTGAAAACTTCTGAGGTATTTGTCCACCCCGCAGTCTTACGTATGGTTTCGATATTATTACCATTTCTGAAGGCTGCGGATGTGGATGCATGCCTCGTACTCTGTCCTGAAAAAGTATTAACATCTATTCCACTGTTTTCTAATACCAATTTAAGCCATCTGCTGAGTGTTTGGGGGGTGGCTTTATGATGTGGTTTTTTATGTGTTAAAAGTAAATATTTTTCCGTGGCTTGACGGAGGGTTTTGATTTCCTCTATGTAAAATTTGACTGTTGAAGCAACACATAGTTCTGGACAGTCTCCAAAAAAGGGGAGAACCAGTAAGGGTTGAAGTTTAATTTTGCCTGATGTTTTAATCCTCTCTGGAATTTTTATTTCTATTCTATTACCCAAGTAATTAATGTTTTCAATGTTTATCTTGGAGAGTGTCTGGACCCTCTGTCCAGTTGTCAGGGCTAAGAGCATCGTTAGTGTAATTGTTAATTGGTCTAGGTTCAACGTTTCGGGAGGGTGTAGAGTTTTACAATAATTCAAGACGGGGTCGAGGTTCCAAGTATTCTGGTATTTTGGCTTGGGTGGTTTTTTGTTGTAAATGCCCTTGAGAAATCTCTTCAGAATTTTCTCGTCTTCTGAGTTAAGTTGAAAAATTAAAGCGAGAGCGGATCTATGGATGTTTATACTTGAATAAGAGAGGGTATTGTCAGTAAGTTCCGCCAAATACTCAATTATGTTTTCCAAGTTTGCCTGCGAAGCGTCTTCTCCTCGGTTAAATGAAAACTCCCACCATTTTCTGTATACATTACCATACTGTTTTAGTGTTTCTTCCGTTGACGATTCCAACATAATAGGGATGGCTTTTTGGGGTATTTTGTTTTTCAGCCATACTCTCCTGATTGGGGTATTTTGTTTTTCAGCCATACTCTCCTGATAAAATTCCTGCAACCAGGGTAAGTTTCTGGTGGAGGGGATGTGGTTGTCTGAATGGGGAAAGTAATAAATCTTCTTGTGGGTTGAAGTTTAGCGGTTTTTCGATCAAAAGCTTGTTGAATAAGGGGTACCAGGGTTGAGAGGGCCATCTTGGAATTACTAATATTCCTTTAGCTTTGTCTCTAATGATTTCATCTAAGACGCTTGTAATCACTGAGAACGGGAAAAAAGCATAAAAGAATTCACCATTCCAGCTGATTGTAAATGCATCTACGTGTTCGGAATTTCGGACCCCAAGATACATATCTGCTACACTTTTTATTGGCTCTAGATGCAACAATATCTGAAGTTGGTTTGCCCCACTGTGAACAAATGTAGTTGAATACATCATCATTGTCGGCAAAATTATTTTTTTTGTGGGTATGTATGGAGCAAATACTTCAACCTGTTTTTCTTCACACCACAACCATATGAATTTTATCTTGCGATTTTATTTGAATTTTCAAACTGTATACTACCCTTTTTATTAATGCAAGCAATTGCCGTCTCATTATCTATTCTCATGAGAATATCACAATTTTTTAAATTTTTTGCGAATGATTTCAGTCCATTGAAGGCAGCGAGTAGCTCCAGCTGATTGATATGTAATAGTTTTTCTGAGTCTGACCAAAACCCATTTGCGAAGGCGCCCCAACCCGTTTTGGAAGCGTCGGTAAAAATTTCCAGTTTGAAATCTGTAGGTGTTTTCATGTTCTGGGAGGAAGTTATCAAATTATCTAACCACCATTGTACGTCTTCGTTAATATAAGTGGGAATTTGCATTTGTTTATTGTAATCTCGGGATGTTTTTCCTTTGAGAGCTTTATATTTGGCCCTCTCAAACATTTTTATGTGCAACCAGCCATATTTCACTACGGGACACGTAGCGACCAACTTACCAATAATTATCTCCGCAAAATGCCGAATCGTACAATGGGTGATCTTTTTCAAGTGTTCTAACATGTTATACAAATTCAATTTTTTATCTTCAGGAAGCCTTAGAGTCATATCGACCGAGTTGTAGAGAAAACCCAGAAACGTTATTTCTTGTGTAGGAACGAGATGGCTTTTTTCTTCATTGATTAAAAACCCCAAATTATTCAATAATTCTACTGCATATGCTACTGATCTAGAACATTCCTGTTTCGTTTTTCCAATTATTAACAAGTCGTCCAGGTAAATTATAGAGAGAATATTGTTTTTTCTCGAATTTTGTATAACTGGTTTCAAAATTTTTGTAAAAATGAATGGCGCGACGTTCATTCCAAATGATAAGCAATTGAATTGAAAAAGTCTTGTTTTGAATTCAAATCGTAAATATTTTCTATAAGATGAATGAATCGGTAACAGGTAATAAGCATCTTTTATGTCAATATCAGCAAAAAAACATTTACGTGTAACTAATTTTGTGACGGTTCTGTAGTCCTCGAGTTTGAAATGGAGGTGCCTCAATGTAGTTGTTGAGTTGTTTCAGGTTGAGGATGAACCTGTATTTGCCATTAGGTTTCAAACTGAGAAAATAGCTTGATAAAAATTGATGTTTTTCTGTTCTACATTGTGAAATAGAACCTTTATACAAAAGTTCTTCAATGGCCTCATCATAATGTTTTTCCCTTGACCGAGGTATAGAAACCCGGGGAAAGATTTTTTCATGAGGTAATGAATTAAATGGTATCTTTATACCTTGAATCCAACTCAAAATAGTCTGATTTTTAGTTATATTTTTACAAAAGCCTGTGAACAATTTGAGACGACCTGCCAATGGGCTCACCTCTGTCAGTATCTGCGGTTGTAGAAGGGTTTGCGCTGTTCCTGTTTTCTCTGCGTGTCCGTCCGATGGGTGGTTTGCTTCTTTTTTGCGATTGAAGGAGGTCGCTGATAGTTCAAAGACTGCTGACCGATGAGTTTTGGATTCCGTTGTGGCGTTGTTCAATTTTGTCTTGAAGTGCCAGGGGTGTCCACTTGTTTTTGGTGTTCAATGATCTTAAGGTCTTTTGCAACCTTCTTTAAGGCCTCTTTGGATTTGACCACGTAGACAAAATTTTGTCCTAGGAGGAATTCGTCCCTGTTGGTATTTTCCACCAATTTTCGAGTGTTGTAATTAAGGTGAGGTAATATCTGGTATTTCCTTCTGTTCGACAATGCATAATGCATATTGCACACCAGTTGGCCCACGTCTGCCAACACTGAAAGGGTTTCTTTAAATGGTCCCTCATCTTTTTCTGATGAGATCTTGTTCAGCTGTAATCCCAGAGCTGAAAGGGCATGTCCAGCCTGAACTTGCAAGTTTTCCAAAAATTGGTCATGTCGAAGAGCCTTAGTGTCGAGGCAAGTTTGGATCTCCTGATTGAGTAAGGTACAATTTTCGAAAATTGGATATTCTTTCAGTACTTCCTTCCCCTGTTCCTTGGCCAGGCCTTCTTTCAGATGAATACTCCACCATTTTTCTATTTCCTCGTGCAGTGGTTCACTTTCCTTGTTCCGTCCCACGGGATTCATTCCAAGGAGGTCGAAACACTCTTGTGTGGCCGCGTTCTCCGTAACATCGACACGAACTATATTTTCTACAGGTAGGTCTACTACCTCCCCAACTTCCCCCATAGGTGGTTCAGGTTGTTCTGCTTCAGTCCCAAGTCTCGTGTTTTGATCTATAGAAAGATCTACCGTGATACCGATCTATGGAGAGATCGGAAGGTACTGAATTAGAAGTTTATGGCTCATAGAGATTGAGTAGTTCAATTCAATTCGATCTATAGAAAGATCGAATTGAAAACCATTCATTTCAGTATGTTGATAGAGCAACAAGTTGTCTGCGACGTTATGTAAGAGTCATTATTTTGTACTCACCGGATAGGGGATCAGAATCCTCGGAAGAGCTCAGGGAAAATTTTTCCTTCAAGAGTCGTATTTCCTCCAAGAGTTTATCGTATTTCCTCCTCTTGTGTCTCCTTTTACAAGGGCTTCGGCTTCTATGTCGTTTTGTTCTCATTGCACCCACTGTTTGGTCACTTTTTCACGATGTTAACTTGCGTACTTGACTCGATAGATACAAATTACGAAGTGAATCATATGCCGGTACCAGATGGCGATATGGTGAATCATTTTTTTTTGGTTACGTTAAACTTGTATCGACAGGTGTAGATTTACGACTACTACTGGGTGAGTAATTATTGAGGAAGACAAGGGAAGAAAAATTGGAATATGCATCAGTTGTTTGGGATCCCACGCAACAAAATTCGAATCAAAGAGTTGGGACGGTACAAAATAAATTAATGAAATATTTGTACTATAAGAAACACGGTGTGAGCCCGGGATTTATTTGCTATAGCCCACTGAGGCAAGAACATAATATAGATGAACTAGAACACAAGAGGTATGCAACAATCTTAATGATTCTTCACAAAATACTGAATGGTGCATTGGATAGCTCTTATCTACTTGAACGACTTAAATTTTGCATTCCACCATCAGGATTGCGTCCTCCTCCAATTACCTTCAGAGTAAAAAGTGATGGCCCAATTGACAGAATGTGCAAGCTATATAATACGCACTGTAATGCTCTTGCCTCTGGATTATTCGATGTTTCCATTTCTAATTTCAAAATTAATGTGAGAGAGCTAAGTAAAACTTGGTAGTATGAAATTTATTGTGCATACTATACTCGCCAACACTCTTAATCCCATGTGTCTTTTCATTCACCGTCCAAATAATATATACGTTTTTTTGTTGTTCTTTTCTACATTTCAACATTAACTTGAAAACGAAATTTGGTGCGAGGAACCGTACTGTCCATCAATGAATACTATGTATTGAATACAATTATTTTCCAGGTCATATTAAGTACTCGAACAATATGGTTGAAATGCAATGTTGTTGAACAAAATGTTATTACCTTGTTATGAAGAAACATGTGATTAGGCTTAGGTCTGTTTGTTTCTGAAATGAATGAATAAATAAAAATTGAATTGTGTTGGTTCTGGATGAATATTCGAATAGAAAACGTTCGTTCATAAAAGAAAGCGCAGAAAATTAGCAAAATAGGGTTCACGAAGAAAGCTGATAGACTTGTTATCTGCCGATTGAATTAAACGAATTAATAAATTAAGAAATATTCAAAAATCAAATAGCCACTACTACGTTAATCAGGTTCGAAGTAGGCCAAATGTTTATTCAACATCAAAGGTATGGAATTGATATGAAATCCCAATCAAACTATAGAACTCTGCATACACCTGGATTCCGATTCCGCTATTCCGCAGATCCTTTCAATCCTGAGCGATCTTTAATTCCCCGGAGAAATGGACTGTAGTTGGTTGTGGTGGTTGAGGGATGACACAGAAGCGTTTTTTTATGAGAGAAAATCATGAAAACAGCGATAGTGATAGACATATTCCGCACTTTGAATATGAAATGCATGATACCCATTGACTGTTAGATTAACGTGTCTCCTCAATTTTTTACAGCTTCCGGATAAATAAAATAGAATCTCCTATTGAACACGTAGAAGGCGATTGTGGGGAATCGCTCACCCTATATGACGCAGCATGGCCAGACAACTCAAAAATCATCAAAACTTTCTGTGATACTTTCTCAAGAGCAATGGAGAAATACGATTTCGTGTCCACGGGAAATGCTTTATTCGTAAGATTTGAGAGCAAAACTGGAAGTTATAGTGGGTGAGTAGGTCAGTTGTTTATGTTAGTGAAGTACTCCTAGTATTGCCAACTTCCAGAGATATCTCGTATGTTATAAATTATCGGCAGTACGAATAGGAGGTACACCGCATTCGCTGGTGGAAAAATTTGAACTAACATAATTTTTTGTTGAAACAAGCGTTCATATAACTATACCCACCAGAAAATATCATCCGAAAGAATGAAATAACATCGTTGATGATTGGAGTAGCATTTTAAAAAAACCCATACAATATTCGTTCATATAGGGGTCCACATATAAGTATAGATTGTATGAATAAAAATATAGAGATTAAGATCATTATGTCTTATACAAATATCACTAGATATTGAGAAAAAGTTCGATAGTTAAGACAATCAAGACATATCATCTAAGCTATAGTACGACGACAGAATTTTGAATATATTCATAGATAATGTTTCAAAAATTTTTCAGTAGACAGTTATAGTTTCTCATCATTTTCTGAAGACTGTTCTCTCTAATACCTTTTCATTCACGTGTTTGATAATTATGAATTTGTGAGTGCGGAGGGGGGGGGGAAGGGATAGCGTTTTCGGCCCATGTTATGTTCGAGCCACTTTTTCAGTGATATTTTCAGTAACTCTCATTTGGCTGACAAATGGCATTATGACTCTAGACGCTAGAAATAATAGCTGCATTTATAAATCCAGAATCCATATAAGTGAGAATAAGTGTTGTGGGAAATAATATAAACATTGGAAAAGTTGTTGAACACTTGACACTTTTATTCGAACTCAATATTCAAGTAATGTTTAATTTAAAACTCTTTACTTCGTGGTGGATGGATTCTTTTTCCGGAGTTTTTTTTTGGTTCTCATCCTACTACAATTTGAAACTATAAGAAATAATATTGAAATCCATACAGTTTGGGTGTATGCACCGATTGATATGGAGTCGGACGTGGGTATTACTGATATGTGCGAAAATTATATAAATGAAGGGCGCCAAGTAATTTGCATAAAGATAAAATATATACCAATCTTCCTTGGAAATAGAATCACCAAAATGAAATGTTCTACTTGTCAGTTGCTAGTTGGAGTAAATGAAAGAAGTGAATTGTATGAATATACCTATATATTATAAGCAAGTATAGTATAAAAATTATTGAGGCTAGCCAGAAAGAGACTCTCGAAATTGGTGTTCTGGGATAAAGAATATTCAGAACATGTCTTTATCTCAGAACGAACGTACAACTCAACGATAATAACAACAGCAACATATAACTTGTATAAATCACAATCCAGAAAAAAACAAGGCTTTTCAAAAATATTGCACGTGAAACCAGAAAATGGGTAACCTCGTTACATAAAATTGATAGAAAAAAATATTCACTAGGTGGTACTTATTTATCGACATGTCCTAGAACTGAAGAAATCCTGGCAGTTTAAGCAAGATCCAATCGTCCCCTCACCGTATCGGATGATGAACTTCTGCTGATCAAGTGCACCAAAAACTATCGGAGTTGTTCTAATTTAAAAAATGTTCAGTTCTAATATCTCAAAGACTGACATAAACTCCGGTATCTCGAGAGAATTGAAAATTGAACTATTCGGAAAGGTATCAAACAAACGCCTGAAAGTCATAAATAGTTTCATAGTTCGATCGAAAAGGAACACGGCACGAAAAGAGTATTCTCAAAAAAACCTAACTCTTGTGCAGAATTCCGATGCAACTGAGGTGTGTTAAATACGAATATACCAAATACTAATCCTCTATATCCTCGGCGATTTCATGAAAATACCATAGCTCAATGGAATTACCCTTTCAGGTGTGGAATGGTGAAAAATCCCTTAACAGTTAGAACATAAATACCATTCACCCAGTCTTTCTGATACCTCGTCCCGCACTGACCCACCGACCGAACGATAAAGTTTCATCATGAATCTTTTTCACGATGAATTCCACTGATCCAGCCGACAAATCGCGTATTTAAGCCGGAAAACGAAACAATTGGATTTGTATGCGAACAGATATGAAATCCACATACAGAGTGCTCTATTGATATTGTGCATTATATTTCGAAACTTTGGCGAATTTCATAAAACATGTTAGAAACTCCCCTTTTCTTCCACAAAAAAAATTGGTGATCTATCTTGATATCTTCAATATGCCAATTACCTAGAATATTACTGAAATCGAAATCAGTAAGTGAATGCACACTGGGGAAAAGTTTTTATGGCCACCTTGCATTTTACAAAATTGGGTGCTAACTTAAGATGCGAAATAGGGAGCTTCATCGATCAATTGATTATTCTTCTTCCACACCGTTTGGCCAACTCCTAGAGTAGGCGGTCGTCTCATCAGAGTATAACGGATTGCATTATTTCAAAATCATTAAGTTCCCTCAAAACTTTAACGTGTTCAGCTAAACCTTCCCAAAGTCTAAATTCGAATTCCGGATTCTGGATGTCAGGCAATGATTCAGTGTGGATCTGAAAGATATAACTCACGGCCGAAATTGAGTTACGCAGGGCTGTATTTTGTGAATTCATGTAGCGCTGTCATAAAGCAGAACCAAAGCGAAATCAAATTTATGAAGATTGTTGCCTGTTACTGGATTTTCCAAAAGAAACTTATAGTTGATGGTAGAATGGTCGTGGGTTCAACTATATGTTTTTGGATAGGGCGCCACCTGTTTAAGATCTCAATTAAAACAAGAGAATAAAAACCATTCGTTAGGTCAGAGATATTTTAATTCTTGAGAATTTGATCTCTCAGTCGACTAGAAAGGTGAAATAGATTGTTACACTCGAAATTTATATCAACGCACCCTAATAATTACTAACAGGGTTATTTAAATTGGCGGGATTCTAAATGGACACCGCTGCAGCTGCAGTAGATTCTTATATGGGTGAATTCTCAGAAAAGTGCTTTATACAATGACCTCTGTTCTCAAGTTAGAACAGCAACGTTCCCACTTAGTAAAACTTGGTGAATTGGAACGCTCTCACCGAATCGTGAAGGTGGTCAACAAACTGACAGGCTCTACTCCCCATACTAGGATGTGTAGACTGAAACATGATATTCTCCCTCTCGTAATTGTGGTCCAACATGCAGGTTGAAGTGCCCTTATTGAACAGCGACAAAATTTCAGGTCGTTCCTCAACTGAGGGACTTATGTGTAGAGAAAATGAAATAACTTCTCACTCAGGATGCCCCAGAAGAATGGCTCGAAGCCTGCCTACGACTTCGTGCTTTCTTGGTTTGGACTAGGTTCTGCTCTTCAGCTCCCAAGTTGGTAGAGACCGGTAAATCTAAAAGGCGATCTTTTCATTAGATCATTCTCATCTCTTTTTATAAATGGAAAAATAGCTCACCTCCTATATAGGGCAAGTTCCTGAAAAATCTCAAGAAGATCTTTTGTTCTTCACTCTTGCTCAACCCAAAGTATATTAGGAAAGTCACTGATAGGAAGCCCATCGTCTTTCTTGGTACAAGCGTCACTAGACGCTAGTACCCTCAATAAATAGCGTACATTTCTTCTTCCTTTATATTTGGCCATTCTCACTAGGAGTCTTGAGCCAGCTTAATTTGAATTGAGGACAAATTCGTAGAGACAGCGATCTCAGAAATCCATAGTCCGCACAGGACATAAAGATTACACGCGCAATTCATGATCAATCTATGAAGTTCTACAACCTGGGAATCTCCTCTTTAACACCGCGACTGCAAGATATCACAGGCATACCGCTTGAAAATGTCAAATGTCGTCGGTTAATATCAACCTTACTTTGACAGCGACCACAAACAAAACAACTGAAATCTTGTCTTTCCCTAATTTTCGATTTGACAAATGCTAGGTAAGTGAACATGTATTTACATTATTTCCTTTTTGATATCTACTATCGTATTCTAGAAAAATATTTCGGTATTACTACTTCTTTTGTTTCAGACTACAGAACCATATTCATGAAAACAATACTGGGACTCGTCGAAGGAGTTATACGAGAAAAGAAATCCTCCTTATTCAATGAGGTAAATCACAGGTGGTTCATAATTCAAACAAATTCAACACATCACAACAACCATTCCTTCTGCTTCTGGGTTACGAATTAATAGGTAATATCAGTTTACATCAGCAGATATACAATATGAAATAAAACGATTTGTGTTGAATGTTTGAATAAAAATCTCAATTTGAATTTTCATGTTACAAGATTTTCATCCTAAGTTCGGTGATTATCTTTTATGTATGTTCGTATCATAGTTGTCACTACGCGGCTAACGCTGCGGGTTTGCTTGCGGATGGTAATGTGCATTAAACTTAATACGAGAATCGTACGAAGACACAAACTTTTGAAAATGATTACTCGCGTATTGGCGACCGTTATCAAAAAAATGTCTTCCTCCATATGGTTAACTATTTCCTGACTTGTAGCTGACTAAATAGGAATGAGTAAAGTATATTTGGTGAATGAATCCGCAACGACAAAAATGAACTGATTTTTTTTTGGCACTGAGAGAAAGAGGACCTATCAGATCAGTATAAATTACTTCCTGAGGGCGAGATATTGGACGTATACTCTTTTGACCAAAGTGTGGTTTTTTGCTCAGGCTTTCGAAGTTCGCAAATCTGACAAATCCTTTTATATTTGTAAATATCTACCTTAATCTTGGGCCAGTAATATAAATATGTAACACGATTTTCTTGGAATAACTCAAGTGTCCGGAGGTTCGATCGACATGCCTTTCCCTGCAAATGATTTCTTTAAGGAACTTAGTTTTCAATCACGATAAGGCTCCGAAGTTGAATTTGACTATACATGTTTGTACAGTTTTTCCATGCGCTTACACCACTTTGGATATTTTTCAAGCCTGAAACGGATTTTCACTACTAGATTACATTTGCCGCTGCAATGAATAATTCCAAAATCAAAATTTGGTGCGTCACCTAACTAAGCGACCTGAAGGGTTCTGAAGCTAGTGAAGCCAGAGATAAGGAAAGTGGTTGGGATTACTTTGAATTCAACTCCTTCGATATAACAACGATACTTCTGAATTCCAATGCCATGGTAGAAAATTTAGTGTCCAAAGAACTCAAGACTATGCTGACATAAGCAATAACATGTTCTCCATCTTCGAAGTTTTGTGTCAAAACACAACCTATCCCCACTTGCGAAGCATCGCACTGTAAGAAGCAGAATTGGGAATGAACCACCTATACCAACTGACCATTTCTATGAAACGACGAACTTTTTGGTTGTCTGCGGGATCGGATAGTTCACCATCGATTCGACTTTCTGTGGAATCATCCTGAGGCCATTTCCATCTACAAGATACCCAAAAATCATAGTTCGATCTTCACGAACTCACAATTGTTTTCGTTGGCCGTCAACCCAGCTTCCAATAAGCTATCAAAAACTTTCTGCAACACCTCAAGATGTGAACGATGAGTTTGAAATTTTTGGTGTGAAAGTTGAAAACTTTTCTAGAGATCAATTACTAACTGATATTTTTGCACTCGACGTGCGTTTCACTCACAAGCTTAGCATCTTCAGGAGGAGAAAATTGATAATGACTATTCTATTTTCTTCTTCTGAAGATGTAGAGCTTGTTATCCAAATTCGCGTTGAGTGCAAGAATATCAGTTTGGTATTAAGGTATTTGATCTCTAGGAAAAGTTTCAATTTCAAGATGTGACGGAAATCCTTAGTAGCTATGGTGACATCATCCATTTACACGAAAACGGAGTTTTTCAATTCTATTCCATGGAGCATTATAAAGCCAAAATGGCATCCTATTAAAATGAAATAAGTTCCCTCCTGAAATTGTGAACGCAGTCTTTTTTTTAGTGGAAGAATGTAATGGAATTTGGTGATAGGCACTTTTGAGACCGATATAGCTCAGGACTCTGGCATCTCGTAGCCTATCGAGTATACTATTGATGTATGGCGACGGATAAGCATCTTTTTCCAATACTTGGTTGATCTGTACAGAAACAGAATTCAATATTCGTTTTTTTCTCCAGCACCATCGGACTTGACTAAGCAGATTTCGAAGTCTCAATGGCCCCAAGCTGTTATAATTCATCTACTTCCCTATTTCCCTATTTATCATCTCTCAAATATAAGGTAATTGAAAAAAATCTGTAACCAGCTTATCCAACTCAGACCTGTCCTCCACTCCAACCAGACATACCCCTATTTGATTTTTATTGTCTCCGAATTCCCATGAATTGCTTGAAAAACAGCTGACGATGTCCATATGTTTACAGAAACCTATTCATGAAATTATATTAACATCAATATCATCTACGACCAAAGCCTTGATAAATCTTACTTTACTATATGATTCTGTCGGAATTTGAACATGAGCAAAATCTGTATATTTATACCCATTCGCAACTGTAACTTATCATAACTTCTTTCTGAGCCAATATTCCCAAATTTCAATAACTTGGGCCACCCTTTCCCACCAATAATATTTTGTGCTGCCACTGTATCTAGGAGAAAATAAAAATCAATTCCAAGAATTTTCAAATTCATTAGTGAACAGGGATAATTTGAGAATCACGAAAAATCAATTTCAGTTTTATATATTGAATAGTCACAAAACTCAACCATGAATCCCAGGAATCATCGACCGGTTTATTCTGCTACTGCACTGCAACAAAATTTACTACAGGACTGCAAAAAAGGGGAACAACTGCAACCGACTAGCTCTATATGTGATGCGGAAAGGGTTTCGTTGGTAAAAATAAATGATCGAAGATGAAAGTGTTTATGATTTCCAAATGAAACGTACAGAACTAATTTTTGGTTCCTGTTAACAGGTCTATTCCGTAAAACGCCGTTAATGAACGATCCGTTATCGAACGACTGTCGGTAGCTAGCTCTCAACTATCCGTGTGAACAATATGTCAAAAAGACTACGAAACTACTTCAAGTCGTTAGCCAACTGAACCAATTCTATTCCCGTTAACAAACGTTATAATATTATCTTTCATTACCGACTTGAAACGATTTTATATTTTTACGGAATAAGATTCGACACAAATATCGTTAATTTAACGATAGTAGTTGGATAACGACATCGCTATGAGTTACAGAATAGACCTCTAAATCACCTTACTGAATAACGACTTCTGTCAATGTTCGTCTACTCTTTTGACAAATTCAATATTAGCTACCCTCTGGTATATTCCTTCGGTGTACAGTAGAATTTTTCAACTGATCGGTACGTATTCTATAAATTGTATGTGATGGTAAATGTTTTGTTGTCACACAACATTCTAAATGAGTTGTCTTTTCAGGTCAACTAATCACATAAATCCAAATAGAGGTAATGAGAGGTATATGCTAATAGGCAGGTAGATTGCCATAGGCCATAGAGTGATACGGAATGGTCTTACTTGGTAGAGGTGATCAGGAGATTCTCGAGAACTTTCCAGCGACAAATACTTAGATAGCTTTTCACGAAGCTGGGTGCAGGGGTACTACAAAGTTGATATAGGTGATACAGGCAGATGTCTATGACTATGGTTAAAGACAAATATGCAGCAAGCGTGGTAAGATCAACACCGAATAACGGCCATGCAAATAACCAAGGTAGTGTGATGTAGGTGTAGGAAACGAAGTAATCGGTGATCTAATGAATCTGATGCAAGCAGTAGAAAGGAGACTCACCTTGGATGTAGGGTGGCCTCGTAGTTTCTTCCGAAATATAACCAATAGAGAACGAAATCTACAACAGAACTGATTCTTGATCTGTCTAGGGCTAGAAAATCCGTTTATCACGAAAACTCAGGAGTACATGCTTCCATGGAGGTTAGCCAGAAAAGAAAGAATCAAGGTTTTTTTTCAAATCCTTGGAATTCCTGAGGTTTCTAGAATAAATTAACCTGCTTGATCATATGTCAATCATGCCAACTTTTAAATAAGCATTATTCTGTCCTTTTCACCAGGATAAGTCCCAATGTCCTAATATGACACCTTATCGTCAAAGGTAGACAACATGGTTTGATAAAAATTCATCAGAGGAAATAATACAAAGAGTTATTTCAGATGGCCTGTTCGAAGATATGAGAGCTTTCACAATTGAGGCTATGACACAGATTCTGTGAGGGAAGTTGATATACTTTCCGCAACTTTATCGAACATCGAAGAAACATGATAGTTTAGACTATGTTGTTCATACACCGCTTCTAGTATATATCGAAGGTGATCCTAAGGAGTCTCTGAACAGAGTGAGATGGCTGATGGGTGAGTATCATAATGAAGAATACAGAAAAATTATGAACTAATGGTTTTTATTCCAGGCATAACCGTTAGTGGATGAAAGACTAATTTTATATCCTCTTCCCTAGACAATATACAATAGTACTTCAAGTGCAACGTGATACTAGGACTTCATTGAATGGAGGAGTTGATTTGTGATCTGTCACCCCTCTTTCCCAAAATTATTTATTTTTCTCAAAAAACATTAGAAAACACTACTGGAAAGAGCAAACAAACACATATACTGATACCTAACTGATACTATGTAGACTTTTTCTTCCTTGTTTCAGATCACGATCATTCCTTTTCAGATTCCTCATCTGGAAGCTGAGCTTTCATATCTTTGGCGTGCCATGTGCCGTAGATCTTACCAGAGTCATTTATCAACTCGTATTACCATGGGAATAAAACATTATGCATTTTGAAGGGTCCGACAGATTTGACAGCAAATTCGAAGGCGAATTCATTGGAAGCGTCGAATAATAGTATATTATATACCAAGGGACTAAAGTGAATGTTTTAATCCCGCACGTGATGTTTATTGCCTGAGGGCTCGTAGAGCCCGAGGGCCAATAATCACGTAAGGGATAAAATATGTCTTTAGTCCTGAGGCATATACGCTATTTTTTGCACTTCCCAGTATTATAACTTTTGACTTTGATACAATTGATAATTTTGATGAGTTATATAAACACGGTACTTGGATTACTCAGTAGGTAACGTTATAGCAACAGTGTCAACAAAATTTTTCAATTCAGTGACATTTCAATTAATGCTGACATTTGAAACGAATCGCAACTTAACTAACAGAATATCAAGAAAATGAATCAAGAAATGAATGAAACTACATATTTTGATATAGATAAGGCAGCTGACATGATAACGGAAGAATTAATACCCAAAAAATCAAGAAAAATTTATGAACAGCAATATGAAGGCTTCGTTAATTGGTGTAAGGAGGAAAAAGTGGAAAACTACAATGAAAACGCTTTGTTGGTTCATTTCAACGAAAAATCAAATAAGTTTTGTGCGTCTACACTTTGGTCGTACTACTCAATGCTGAGAGCAATGATTAATATCAAGCATAACATAGACATCAGTAAATTTACCAAACTTATATCCTTTTTGAAGAACAAAAATCTTGGTTACAGACCAAAAAAGTCTAAAGTGCTTACTAGGGAACAGATTGATCGATTTTTGCTAGAAGCTTCAGATGATAAATATTTGATGATGAAGGTTAGTAATCGTAAGAATCATTCAATATGAATATTTTTAAATGAACAATTTTGCAGGTTGCATTAGTATTTGGTGTTGCGGGAGCCTGTAGAGGCAATGAACTGGTTCAGTTATCAGTAAACGATGTACGTGATATGGGTTCAACCATAATCGTTGATGTCAAAAATACAAAAAATAAAATAGAAAGAACTTTCGTGATCAAAAATAGTCAAAGTAATCCTGTTAAACACGTCGAATTGTGCAGAAAGTATATAGCACTACGGCCACCGGAAATGAATCATTCGAGATTTTTCATCTATTACAAAAATAACAAATGTACTGTTCAGCCTATCGGAAAGAATACTTTTGGGCAAATTCTCCGAAATATAGCAACTTTTTTAAAATTACCGGATGCATCTTTGTACACGGGCCATTGCTTCAGGCGGAGCTCTGCATCTTATCTCCAATGCTAACTTAATTATCAGGATTTTCGAAAATCTGCCATAAAAATCGCTTGTAACAGGGACATTCCTAGCAAAAATCAGAAAATCGGGAGTGTATCCGTGACTATCATGTTAAGCTGAACGGATGGCATGAGCTACCTTATGGATAGGAAGATCCCAATCTCTATAGTTGCCATGAATATAAGAACGGATTGCAGTTACTATTACTGGGTTCACCCTCTCCGTATGATTGACCTGAGGATGATACCTGGCGTTATACCAGATCTTTTGCCCCTTATAACTCTCAATGGAATTTTCAAAATTTTTACCAATGAATTGGCTACCATTGTCACAAGCAAATATCTGAGGAACACCAAATATTAAAAATACTTGATTTTCCACAACCTTAATGATCCCCATAGAAGTGGCTTGTGCCATAGGATGCACAAGAACAAATTCAGTAAAATAATCCACAATTACCAACACATACCGATTCCCATTTTTCGACCTTGGATAAGGACCAATAATTCGCAGAAATGAGCTGGAATAGAAAATTTATGTTTCTGTAAAAACCCATCAAACCAGCACTTGGGAATTTGGAACTTTTGTTGGCTGCACAGACATGACATTTTTTCACATAACGATGAACATCCTTCCGGATACCTGTCCAATAATACAGCTCTAAAATTCGATTCAGAGTCTGGAAAATTCCCAAATGAGAAGCTGTCATATCGTCATAATAAAACTTCGAAAGTTCCAGCCTATTTGGAGTTGGGACTACCATTTTCCACTCAAAAGAATTATTTATAATATTCATCTTAGAACATGTATGTTCAAATGGAACACCATTTTCGACTCGAAACGAGGAATAGTCTTCGGGATTGCGATTCACTCGATCTATCATTCTCAAGTACCAAGAATCAGGTTTCAACGATGACATATACAATACTGTTGCTTCGTTCACAGATCTGGACAAGGCGTCCGCTACCACATTCTGTGAACCTTTTCGATACACAAGCTTGAAACTGAACTGAGATAGTTCAACTGCCCATCGTGCAAGATGTCCTGAAGGGTTCGAGAGGTCATTAAGCCAAATGAGAGAAGCGTGATCACTTTCAACAGTAAAGGATGGAGTGCCTTCAACATAACTCCGAAACTTTTCTATGCCAAAAATCACCGCCAACAGTTCTTTTTCAGTGGTAGTATATTTCCTCTGGGCTTTGTTGAGTGATTTGCTGCCATAAGCAATGGGATGATCGAGACCATCACATTCCTGGTACAGCACTGCACCCATCTCAGTATCTGAGGAATCACATTGGATGATAAATGGCTTAGAAAAATCAGGACTCGATAAGACAGGTGCAGTAGTTGAACAATGTTTGATTCCGTTGAAAGCGAACTCGGCTTCTGGGGTCCATGTAATGGATTGCCCCTTCTTTCTATTATGAAGCAAATCAGGCATAGGTGTAGCAATATTGGAGGAATCCTTGATGAAGCGTCTGTACTATCCAACTAAACCCAACAGCCGTCGAACTCCAGTGGAGTGGAAAAATCCATGACAGCAGAGACGGCCCCCCCGGAAGGACGACAAATAATTTCTTCATCAGGTGAGACCAGCATTTTTCAATCTTCTATACCTCTTGAAGTACCCGTAGATGAGTTTCGAAGTCAGGCCTCGCAACGAAAACATCAGACAAACAAAAAGGAGGTCAAGGAAAGGAAAAAGAGATCAACCGAGCCAAGTTTTGGGACTAGTTAGACCAAAGGAAGAAGGAACGAAAACCTCGTCCATAACGAAAGAGTCTCAGCTTTCGAAGATCATCGAGAGGAACGAGGAAAGAAGAAGGTCAAGAACCAAAAAGATCTCGAAGTTATTCAGTAGGAACAAAGGGGATAGAAAGAAGAAGTACTTCATTCAGCTCCCTTCCATCAAACGTACTTTAATTCACCAGACTTCTTTGGTACTTACCATAGGAGACACACCAGGAGATAGAAGGTTGGATGAACCATTCTTACATTTCATCAATTTCCTTATTAGATGGCTTTGATAGAGGACTCAACGGAAACGACGTGACAAAAGGTTTGTTTCATTGGTTATAAGAGAGGATTTAGGTTCACCAATTCGATCTGTTGGAGAGAGTCGAAAAAACACACCTTTTGAAGCTCCGCCTTCTGATCAGAAGCAGATCAGAGGAAGAGAAGGTATGAAGAACAGATAAAGAAACTAAAATATTTCAAGTTCGAAAAGTTAAGGAAACAACACCCAGAATCAAGGTATGCTCGATGGAAGGTATAACCAATATTTTCAGTAACTTAATCATCCCCTTAACTTCAATTGGTACCTGAATATAACCCAGAGTTTCCTGACCTCGACCATCAGCTGTGGTCACATTGAAAAAATCATCATATTAAATACTCAAATTAAATTTTTGCAAAAGAGCAAACCCTGAAGAACCCAAAATCGACGAAGAACTACCAGTATTAATGAGAGCTTCAATAATTTCATCAAAAATGTTTACCTTCAAATTGGGCGTTTTATCATTGAATTTCTCGAGAAACAAGGGACTGACATCAACACTAGACTTATAAAAATTCTTGACTTTCCTGAGCCAAGAGTTCACTCGGTAACAGAAGTAAAAGTTACTTGGTTTTTGATTTTTTTGTAGTGAGTGGATTTTGTGGGTTGGAAAGACCGGAAGTTCCTGGACTTGGCAGGACCTGATTGCTGGTGACAGCGTTCAGACTTATGCCAACGCCTGGCCTGTTTTTTGGCTGCCTCAAATGGGGATTACAAGTAAATCAATTAGTTTCGATGAATATTTTTTTTCCACAACCAAAACAAAATTTCCTTTTCGGTTTATTACACCGAAAGTGACTATGTCCATCCATACCACAATTCCAACATTTAACATCATTAATAGTGGTCCAAAAACTCAAATCAGGTTCTGATAATGAAGACTTATGAGTGGGAGGGGGTGCATAACGCTCATCCCAAAGTTTGGATTTCTCTGATTTCTTGCACGAATCAGAAAGATCCTCAATAGTGTCGATATTCCTGAGAGCAAGAGCAGAAACGTAAGAAGGTATTAAATTCCGACGAATTCGGTCAACTCTATCTTTTTCATCAGGTAAAACAGTTAATCGGTTGGATAAACCTTCCATGGAAGAGATGTACAGTGCAACTCCCTCATGAGAACCTTGAGTTCTTCTATCTATCTCTCGTTCCGAATCATCATCATATCCATAAGGAAGAAAATCTTTCTTAAGTTTACCACCCAATTTATCCCAAGTATTGACCTTGGAACGAATATTCATATACCAAGTTAAAGCCTGTCCTTGAAAAAGATCACGAGCAGACACGAATAATAATAATAGAAACGTTTCTGGCCTGTCTCAACAAATCCACTTTCTCCACAAAAGAATGAACAGAATCTTCCTGATTTGAACCCGTGAAATGAATGTTCCATTTATGAGGTGCGACATACTTTGGTGTCTGAAAAGGTACTTTGGGAGGCGCTAATGAGGCAGGTGAAGAAGAAGATAAAGGTTCTATAGAATCAATCTGATTTTGAGGCAAAATCTCCCTCCATCTCTGAGAGTTGTGAATGCAAATCCTTTTTAGCAGCCTCGTCAGCCTGATCTTCAGTTCTCAGTTTTTGAAGTCTCCCTGATAAATGAGTCAAGCGTGAGTTGAGTCTCTTTACAACTGGGTCTGATCTACCACCCGTAAAATTTGCTTCTTCATCATCATGTTCATAAGGACTAACCCTAATTTCAGAAAACTACGATTAGCACTTCCTTGGCTCAAAATACCCCTCAAGATTTTCCTCTTTTTATTAACACCTCCACTAGGCTCAACACTGCGAAGTTTCAACTCATAATTTATTTCCGTAACCTTCGAATCGTTGGGCGCCACCTATAACAAATTACTTTTCAGTTGTTATTTTTGTGTGAGCAACAGGGTGTGAGTAAGGGTTTCCTCAGGATTACTATGTCAAATTTAAGGAGTATATTCTGAGTAATCTGGACTTCTACTGATCACAGAGAGGGGCGCCCGAAGCAGCAGTTAATCATAATAATCTAAGTTATATTTATAATTAATTATTATACCATATAATTATCAACTACTTCACATTTATATGATTGCAACTATAAGGGAAGCAATAGAAATCAAATAAAAAAATTAATCTTTTGATGGATACCTGATTATAACTTCAGTACCTGGATAGGCACAATAATGGTAGAAACGAGGGCTTCAAATCGACTGTTAGTTTGGTAGCTCCTGGTCCTGGCTAGGAAGGTGAGGCTCCCTTGTTACGATGACAGGGGTATGGAGAGTCTTCCTTGTTACGGAAGCAGCTAGTGTTTCTCTGGACTCTCAATTTCCAGATGCTAGGGAATGACCGTGTTCTGGCTAGAAAGGTGAGGCTTCCTTGTTACGATGACAGGGGTAAGGTGAGTCTCCCTTGTTTTTTTGGACTCCAATTCCAGATGCCAGGTGTTGAGCGTGAAAGGAAATCGAACAAATGAGCAGGGGTTACGATAGAAAAATTCAATGACCTCGTTCTTGGGTGTACCGAAAAAGTACAGATGCCTTTCATCCAGATATTGAATATAAATTCACAGAATGAAGAGTTTTATGAACTCCTAATACAGATGTTCATGCAGTACAAATATAGGAATTCAATACTAGTAGTTAGAAACTAGTAATTCTACGAAAGCAGATACCAAAGCTCTGATGATTTCATACAAAAATATATTATAATAATAATAGCTTAATTGTCCAACAGTTTCCCATTTACAGGACAATCCTCATAAAAACAATTACAGATAACATGGTATGAGGTGAGAACAAAAAGAAGGAAAATCACTCTAGATAAATACAAGCAATTTTGATAAGTTCATACAGTGTACAGGAAAAAGTATCGCATCGGTTACAGATTTTGTTATAATTATTACACATAACATACACAGGTGACTTCAATAGAATGTTTGTTTCTGCCTTCGAATATTGAAATACTAAATTAGTTCTAGATGGTAAACGGGAAATATTGATGTTGATATGATACAATATATCGGCACAATCGATATTAGCATTCAACAATTTTTAAAAGAAGGACAATGATGTTATATTCCGTCTTGATTCTGAACTATGAATATCCAATTTATTACATTATTCTGCATTAGTTATGCCTCTTTCAGGGTACACCTCGTCGGTTCTGAATATCAAAAATTTTTGAAACTTTCTTTG
The DNA here is from genome assembly GCA_032362365.1 of Zygogramma bicolorata. Classification (NCBI taxonomy): domain Eukaryota; kingdom Metazoa; phylum Arthropoda; class Insecta; order Coleoptera; family Chrysomelidae; genus Zygogramma; species Zygogramma bicolorata. Next base: position 61,331 of record JAVJAQ010001445.1, on the reverse strand, counting down.
AACTCTTTCTATTTTCTGAATATCACATTTGTAGAATGGATACCAAATCAAGTTTGCATATTCAAGTTTAGAGCGCACCAGCGAGTTGAATAGCAGTTTGAGGGCTGCAATGTTGTCAAAATGTTCACAATTCCTGATGATGAATCCATACATTCTTAGACTTTCTGATATTCTATTCTCGATGTGATCAGAAAAAGTAAATTTGTTGTCAAATATCACCCCCAAGTCTCTGATGGTATCGCACCTCAGAAGCTCTGTATTCTCTATATTGTACTGAAAGTCGATAATTGTATTTTTTTAGAGTAAGTCACCACTTTGCATTTTTTTATATTCAAAAGAAGACTATTATCAATGCCTCACTTGTTGATACGATTCAGATTGTCTCGAAAGACAATACAATCATCGACCTTGTGTATTCCTGTGAATATTTTCAAGTCATCCGCGAAGCATAATTTTTGGCAGTCAATTAAGTCACATAAATCATTCATGTATAAAAGGAAGATTAATGGACCCAAGTTGGATCCCTGTGGAACTCCGGAGGTTACAACAATTGGATCTGATCTTTATCCATTATATGAAACAAACTGTGTTCTCTCGTCTAAATAGTTACTCGGAAGAGCCAATGCACAACTAGAAAATCTCATTACTCCCAGCTTTGATATTCGGTTCTGATGATTGACTTTATCGAAGGCCTTCGAGATATCCGTATAGATAACATCGATTTGTCCTTGATTATCTAATACTTTGGAGACAAACTGAGTCAGTACCATGAGGTTTGTGACTGTAGATCTCTTATCAACGAAACCGTGCTAAAACGGAGGAATACAGTTGCGAATTGGAGGATATATGTCCCTTTACAGAACAATCTCGAATACCATCAAGAAATTGCATATTAATGAGACTGGTCTATAATTTTAGATATTTGATCTGACACCGTTTTTCAATAAAGGACATATCCTTGCCTCTTTCCATAGCTTGGGATATTTCCCTGTTCTAATAGACATGTTGAAGATTATTCGGAGCGGTTTTGCTAACATTCTCACACAATCTTTAACAAAGAACGATGGAATATTGTCCGGACCAGGAGTAATTTTGTCTTTTAGTTTTTTAGTAGCATTGATCTTTCTGAAATATCAGGGGAATTTAATTGTTGGCCACTGGCTCACATGTTGATAAGACTGAGTGGTATTATTAGGATCGTCCTGTATGTATACTTCCTGGAAAAATTACTTGAATGCATCAACTATGCTCGGCGGATTATCCAGAACTTCATCATCGAGAGTCATTTCTCCTGGGATTCGTGACATTCTATTCTTGGAACGTACATACGACCAAAACATATTCGAATTTTTAAATATACACAATTGAACATCTTGTAGGTAATTATCGTAAGCATGTTTGATTTGCGTTTTTATCGATTTCCGAAGTCTTTTGAATTCGTTCAGGTAAGTTAAATTGTTAGTTCTGTCATATTTCTCACAGTATTTATATTTCTGATAATATCGGATTGACACCATGGTGGGTATATATGTTTATAATTCTTATAAACTGGAATATGCACATCGAACAGTTCATATAACTTCTTGTAAAATTCTGAAACCAAAATATCTACATCAAAATACAAATTCAGTTCATCCCAATTTGTTGAAAGCAACTCTTCATGAAGAGAAGTGAAATTTGCTTTTCGGAAATTATAAATTCTTGCAGATGAATTTGGCTCAGAATTGATTTTGGCTTGTCCGATTTGATCGATCGTTATTGAAAGTACTGGATGGTGACTATCCTCGTTGACGAGAGGCGAGTCATCATGATTAAGGGTGCTCACTATATTTGGCAAAACGCTTTTGTGAATTTCGAGATCATCTCTGGTCCGATTTCAATTATACATGTACCAATCGATTCGAAATATTATTCTCTAGCAAGGAATGTTATCGTAATTTTTCGTTTTCAACAAGTTTGCCCAAAACTAATTGAAATAGAGAATTATTTTCGAGTAAGCCCACGTTCCGTAAAAATACATATAAATACACCAACGCATATAAAGTGTGTAAGAAAATGACACAATACAAATACTTGAAAATGCAAAATGAAAAGTGCATAATAACATTGCCGGAACGTGGCGCCATCACATCAGTGCGAATCGTATACTTCGGGATGCAATTCAGTTGGCTCAGCAGTAACAGTGGCGGAGACTTAATTTACAAGTCGACTCTTTATAATGCAGCGGTAATCGCGAAATGCAATTTGTTCTTACAAACGGATGTACGTGCTTTGCCAAAAATATGGGTTGGAACAGTTTGACAAACAAATTAAAATGCAATAATAGTAGGAGAGCCCACGATGCTAAATCAGGATTTACTCGAGCGTCATAGAGACCTATTGGGTTGCGAAGCTTAGATGATAAAAAGAAAAAATGTTACATAATGTATACCTCTCCATCGGTGGGGGAGCGGCTACAGACTTTCAAAAATATAAAAAAACTGTTGCATGGACATACTCGAGCGCAAATATCATCTATGTCCAACATATTGTTGAAAATGTACGTATGTTAATCTGATTGTTTCCATGATGGGGGTGGTCGTACGTGAGGGTTGAAAAAAAAACTTGAGCGCGTCAGAATTTCTGTGGGGATGTTAAGTGAACCTAAAAAACAGCTCTTATATAATAATCTGACGGTTTGGATGTGACGCAGACTCGCGGCCGTTATTAGAATGTAAATAAAAAATTTCGTCACTTTGAAAAACACAAGCGCGTCAGATTAAAATATATATGGTTCATCTGGATGCCTAGACGTTGCAGTCTCATAATCTGACGATTATCTGGAGGGACTCGCCTATTCTGCCAATTCGATTTTTTTTTTCAAATAAATCATTGAACTCAATTGAAAATCTCAGGAAAAAGCATGCGAATGAAAAAGTGTATGCTTTTTCAGTAGAATACTTGTATTTATAAGAGAATAATTATGAGAAATTGATCTTTTAAAATTTTGAAACGATGAATATTCGTTGTAAACAATATCATGCCACCAACGAGTCTTTGTGATCAACTGTCATGTCAACAGAAACCAGAGTGGGGACGGAGTGAGAGAGCAATAGATAGAGAAAGAGTGAGAGAGGAATAGAAACGTGGAGAGGGGAATAAAGGCATCACGTAGCTGCACGCATGAAACTTTATCGCGAGGGTTGTTTCAATTCTTTAAAACACCAAATTTTCATTTGAGGGATTTCAATTGGATTTCGAAAATTTCTAACGGATTTCTGGATTTCATACGTGATTTCAAGATTTCCTTTGAAATTCCTGGATTTCAAACGGATTTCAAGATTTCATTGGGAATTCATATGGATTTCAAGATTTCATTGGGAATTCATATGGATTTCAAGATTTCATCAGGATTTCAAGATTTCATTCGGATTTCAAAATTTCTTGTAGGATTTCTGGATTTCATAAGGATTCCAAGATTTCATGTAGGATTTCTGGATTTCATCAAAGATTTCAGAATTTCAGGTTGGATTGATTGAATTTGTATTATTTCGGCTTGTGGAAATCGTCAGATTATATATTTTTTGCAATTCTTGAATTATTCCCTTCAAAATAACAATAAAATTAGCCACGCTCCAGAATGTCGAGATGAAGTTTATGTTTAAAATTTTGTAGCCCTCCTACTTCTTTAGGTCACTCTCGAATTGTCAGATTAGTGGAATATAGACGTTTCAGGATGAAACTGACTCATCCTACCTCAATCTGACGCGGTCGAGAATTTCAGATGATCAATTTTTTTTTACTAATCTGATCCTTTATCCTCGAAACAGTCAGTTTAGGGCCAATTTATACATTTGTTTTAGTATTATTTCTTATTTCATTCGAAAACAGAGTAAGTTTAGAGGTCTTTGTAGGAACATTTGAAGAATTACTTCTCTTTTAGTCTTCCTTTCAATCTTAAAAATGTAACTCAGGAAGCTTATGACATATAACCACCTAATTCCTTGAAACAGAGCGAGGAAATAACTGTCATTCCAGGACTAGAACTCAAATAGAGATGTATAAATCGGCTCTTATTTGACTGATCCACGATGGCCATATAGATACGCCACATTGACAGCCGCCAGTCTCTGTCATAAGCTTTTTATGTTTCATTGCGACTTGGATCTTTCTTATATTTCATAGCTGCCACTGTATTGGATTACAATAGCCTAATGTGTTTGGAAAATGAACGTAATCAACATAAATTGAATATTTTTCCTTGATTTCCCGAAACGCTTGTGAAAATATTTTTGTGACAGTTGCAGAAATGACTCATATCACCAGTGATCTGTCTTACGATGAACATAGGTGGTTCAACAGCTGCTTGATTTATCTGCCGAAAAAGGCCCTTTGTCTTGATCGGCGATGGTTCTTCCAACTTTCTCCCCGAAGAACAAACCACACCAATAGTCCCGAATAAAGTAATAATATATTTCGATTAACACACCAACTTTGTGCGAAAAACCGAACAATAAGCCGACACGGGCGGAATAGTAATTAGAAAATAATACTTGATTGCTGCCAACGAGCATAAAATGTTCAGCGAACGAATATATCTCGACGGGTCGAGTCAATGAATTCAACTGCGATATACGGTCGATCCCTGCAACTTCTTTCGACAGTTTTAATATATTAAACGAAAATGAAAACCACATACGGCTTTTCCAAACACAATGAAAATGAAACAACTGTTTTTCATGTTTGATCGTATAGGTTTTTGAAACTACCTATAATAATTTTTTCTTCGATTTACGAAATAATCGTGAAAAATCTACTTTTTCAGAATGTTAATGAAAATACCAATCAAATTTGAAATATAGTTTTTTGGAAAAATCACGTTGCGTACCTCAAAAATTTACAAAAAATCAGAAAGTCTTCGACCGTTTTGAAACTAGTCATCTCATCTTTCAGTTTAAATATTCCGTTTGTGTTGAAAAGATTATGACAACTCTTTGGGATAGAAAAACTTCAGTGATTATTTTGGTCATTTTCGAGTTCTGCTGACGGAACTAGCTCATATCACTCGGCAAATGTTGTTTGCCATGGAAATAGTTAAAATCTAATCTATCCTTATCGAACCCAACTATCAACAACTGATCTCAAACAAAAAGAATTTCAAGAAGAATTTGAGTTGGCCCGTATTGTAAATCTAAACCATTCTCGGATCCACTTGAACGTTAACGAAAAATTATAATTATATACCTAAACCTTCCTCATGAATCACCCTATATATTGGTGGAAACTGTATGGAATTCAGTGGGGCTGTTTTTGAGTCTTTCACGAACAAAAGACAGACGCGACAGATGACTTCAATTTATATAAACAATACCACAGGAGGAAATGTAGGCAAGCGAATCAATAGGTTGGTACTAATAGTCAGGATATCACCCTGATGATATCGTAAGAAAACATATTTATGAAATTAAGAATGATTCAATAAATTTTGATACCCGAAAGTAAAATTATTGCCCTCCAGTCATGACATTTAGATATGGTGACGAGTACCTGGCGTTTATCGGGCTGACTAATAAACACTCGCCTGTTCCTTCACATATTGAATGTATCCAAGGAACAAGACGGAGGCGTCCTTTGTTCAGTGTGTCTGTGATTGTTTCATTCGATTTCAATAAGACCCGCCCATCGAATTCTGAAATATTTGTAGGTTAATGCAACTCTATAATATTCCACAGCTAAGGAACGCCCTTAACCTGACAGTTTTCGGCAAATATAATCAAATCCAGGAGTCGGTCCAAGTTGTTGTGTACATTGTTGAATTGGTCAAAGTTGTATAGACTCAGAAAGTTGAGTATAATTTCAGTTTTTCTGTCCGTTGCACTTCTATCAACAAATCTCGGGACATTAAAATCTCCTAGCAGGACTACTTAGAACTATCTTAGATTTTATGAAACTCCTTAAGGCTATCAGAATACCGTCACTAGTTGTTTCATCAACTAAATCAAGTTTTCTATCCTTTCTGTAAACATTATGGGTATTCTGAAACAATTCTGAACTTGATATGTCACTGCGAAGCCAGGTTTCACTAAGGGCTATGATATCAAATTCATCTTCACAGACTTTGGACTTTCTTCTCTCAGCGTAATTTTCAAGGGTCGATTTTTACTTTGGTCAAATCGACCGAGGCGAATAGGCCTGATACTATCAGTAATTACGCCTTCATCAACACTTCCTAATACCGAAAACACTTCGCATCGATCGTTTTCAGTTCGTTCATCCACAGCTAATTCTTGATCTTGTTCAGGTATATCATTTTGCAATAAAAGAATCAATGCCCACAGTTCTTTTATCTGATTACCTATGCCTCTGCAGCCTACACATGGGATCATTGAATATTGTAAGCTCTTCAGCCGTTATTTTTACACAACTTGCCTTGAACGACTTGTCGCAAATCGACCACTTGATGACTGAAGCTCATGTATATGATTGATCGCAAGAGGAACAAATAATATTTGAGGGCATGTTTGTATGAAATGATACGCCACTGGTGATGAAAGTATAAGGCCACTATAGGTTCTTATCTGATTGGAGTGTATATATGATGATAGGATATTCGTAAAAATCCAAACTGAAATCAATGTTTGTGATCTGAATCAACCCACCGAGATGGATATTGGAGTTATATTTTGACCAGATACACTTTCACAACTTTTTTCAGTACAAGAACTAATTTATTTTATGAATATAGAAGAGCAATTTCTGACACCTTATTACTTCTAACCACATTGAAAAAAATATGAGTGAAATACTAGTAATTGTGCATACTTTCCCTCATATATCTACTGATGGTAGATACTAATCGTCCAGCGATCAGAAGAACTCAAACATGAGAAGGCTTCCCAAGAATTCGGCGTTTTCACAAGAAAAAAAAAAGGGATACCTGTCTTGTAGGGAAAATTTTCAAATTTCGAAGAACCACAAATTCCTAACTTAGGATTTCTGAATATTCCAACTGACAGATATTTCTCTTCTGAAGAGACACAGAACGATCTCAATACCAGGAACAACCCTGAGATGAGATGAGTAGAATATTCCCAGATGAAATGGAACACTAAAATAGCAAAAGAGAATTTCTACTCACCTTATCCTTCAGGCCGATGGAAAGCTGCAGACAGTTCTACAGAGACAGATGATCCTGTTTAGATTGTTCATGGGACCAACTTCTGATTCCTCCTGGCAGATGAGGATGGAAACCTGAAGGAAAGATTCTGTGGAATGTCACTACTCAGTTTGGGAAAACATTCCAAAGAACCTGTTCGGGGAAGAAAACTTCCGATTATTAGATTCAAACACGGCCTTTAACCTTTAAAATCACAACTTCTCAAAAATTGACAAAAATATACTATTTCATTGACCGGTAAAGAAACACACTATAATAAAATCCGGGTATAACTTATAAAGGAAAGATGATTCAATTTATTAAATAAGATAAATGATACCATGTCTGAAATTCTTTCGTGATCACTCAGCGCTCACAAACACCCTCCTTGAGAGATCGGAGAAGACAAGAGAGAGATGTTAGTTCGTTCCCCCCGAGTTCAAGGTTCCGTGGTACATACAATTCATGACAGTAGAACTCCACTCGCGATCTGAAATGTGAGGCCGGAATCTACAGCACATGCGGACTGACGGAAAAGGTCTTAGGACTAATTTGTGATAATAGAACTATACTTACGGACAGAAATGGAGTATAGTGCTGAATGATAACACAATAATCGCACTGATCAAATCAATGTAACGGAAAATTTCATTTTCGTTACATTTCACACATCATCTAAGATGTAACCACATCATCTAAGTACACCAGAACATGTTTTTCGAGGTCGAACCCTATGACTCAATCAATGAAACATTGTCAGGTTACAGGAGCATCATGGAGCCCAAGTGGCATCCTTTCAAACTGATACAAAGCTCTTGTGGATACAACGAAAGCGACCAGCGGGCAAGATTTATTTTTCACGGGAACTCGCCAATAGGCCAACTGCATGTCAATAGTCGTTAAGGAACAAACGTCTCTCAACTTGTCCAAATTTGAACTGATAAAAAGAATTGGATAGGCGTCTGGAAGGCTCACTCCATTCAATATCTTATAGTTTACACAGAAGCGATACTTGCCATCGGGTTTCTTCACCGAAACAATTGGGGAGGGCTATGGCTAATTGTGATTGGATAAATGATTCTTCCGATGGTTTGTTATCACCCAAGTTATTGAATGAATTCTCCGTGACAGAGACGTAGTAGGTATTGACACGTTCCTTAGCGTCTTGAAGTTTTTTACGAATCTCTTCCCAGAGATTGTATTCATAGTTATAAGGCTTGAAATTCTGATAGTTCTTTCACTGATTCCTCCCACGTTCGAAAATGGTGGGTGCAAAACCAAAGTAGAATGTCTTTTGTAAACAATTCTGCTGCAGATCTCAGAAGCTGTCCGTGGTTGACATTCCATGAAATTTTGAGCTCTTTCAATCTCTTCAGGAAATAAATAACACTACGCTCACCATCAGGTGTAATCTGAGCATTCCTCATACTTCTTTCTGAATCGTACGTGAAATCAGCCGGTACGATCTTTCCACTTTGGGTAACGGATTCCTGCAGTCTCGGTTCAAACCCACGTACTACTTGGCTACTCCCATCATAAAAATTCCTATTCTCAAGTGCAACGTGATATCAAGAATTTTCTGAATGGCTCCCAATATTTCTCTCATCATTTGACCGTCCGGTAATGGTTCAGACTTCCATTGTCTATATTATGAACTCTATTGAGACTTGTTGCTAAGAACGAAAGGATAAAAATACAAATCAAGAAAATCAAATCCCAAACGGAAGGTTGAAATGGATAATCTGGACAATAATGAATTGAGGATGGATTAATCAAAGAAAATAATGTTGTTACAAAAATTGAGAAATCAAATATATATATATATATATATATATATATATATATATATATATATATATATATATATATATATATATATATATATATATATATATGCTGAAATATCTGAGCGCTGACCAGGAACACAATCCATTTCAGTGTCTCAGTGGATTTTATCGTGAGGGTATCAATCATTTCAAAATCCTGCTGACTCATGTCATCCAGAGGTAAACTATGTGTTCGTTGAGCAAAAAAAAAATTATTGGGAATAAAAGTATTGACCCTTTATTTTTCATATAATTTGAGTATTACTACGGATTCACCAATTGCTTGAACATGCGTTGTCTGTTTTTGGCGAGAAATTCTTTGAGAACCGTAACGATCTTTGCAATAATGGTCCTAATGCTATTCATTTTGGCTTGCCAATATTTTGGTATTATTTGGGAGAACTCATTTTCCTCAGATATGGGTATATGATGATCACAAATGAATAACATAAAATAAATTGAATTATGGGTAATTGACCGCTTCCCAATTCCTAACTCTTAAGTTGAATCTCATTTTCCTGTGTTTTGGTTTTTAGTTTGAATGGATGTTCCAAGTTTGGTATATCGATTTGATGTAATGAATGTGTGTGTTTGTTTGTATGAAAGTATCAAATATCAGACCAAATACTTCACGGAAGCTCATCGATTTTTTCATTTCGAATAGAATCATAGTTTTCACAATCCACTACTGATGTATCTAAATATAAATTGTACTCCCCTCGTTACGAAATCTTTTAATGGGAGTGTGCTTTGGAGGACTTATTCTATTAACATGTAAATAACAAGGATTTGTTCTCAGCATTTTGTTTCCAGGTTTCGTTTCCAATTTCAGTTTGCCTTCAGTTTTCAATATCAAGATTTTTCCACAGTTCTAATTATAATACCTACCTATAAAAGAAATTCAATATCGAGATGAATATGGAAATTTTTCAATTGTTTTCAATGTTTCTTATTGCGATATGGATGGAATCATCTAACCAACTCGAGAAATGTCTATGTAAGAATTCAAAAGATTTTTTGGAGTTGAAAAATAAAGATACCCAAAATATTTAATGTCATTCAAAATTTCCATTCAACAAGTATAATTAAATGAATAGAGCTGTCATTGCATGAAATTTGACGTATTCCATGGGAAAATGGATCTATCAAGAACTGTTGAGATAGAGCAGTTTTGTGTTATACTCCTACTAAAAATATATTACTCATTGGCAGCTTTTGTAATTTAATCCACCTTGATATAGCTCATATTCATTATATAACACTATTTCTTTCATTTAGAATTTCGAATTTACAATAGAAAATGATTTTCATCCCAGAGAAATATATTTTTTCGATGAAACGTTATCAAGAGAAAATGAAATGAAATGTAACAGTTGCTCATATTAATTTTTTTGCCAGGAACTTTGCTAGAACTTTAAATCAATGTTTTTGTGAAAATAACATTTTCTTTCCTAAGTTTCAATGGAGGCTAAACAGTTGTTATACCAATGAACATGGAAATGATGAAAATAGTAAGCTGTTCTTCTCACAGTTGCTAAAGGCGGAAACTTTTTTTTGGTTTAATATCCATATTCACATAGTATATCCGATTGACAGCTTCATTGGAGTGTCAAAGGTTATGAAATGGAAATATTTGGAATCAGATTATTGGGAATCCTCCACCACTATTTTATTTATTCGTATTATGTGTAAATCTTTTTTTGTATTTACTTCTGAACATTCAATGGTACCAATTAATCATTGTTTGATTCTTTGAAAAATGATTTGATACGCACAAATGAAATTGATAGTTTCCTGAAATTTTTTGAAAAAATATGAGCTTTTGCAGTGAATTCATTTTGAAAAATACACCGTAATCCAATAAATACATAATTTGTAATCGTGCAACTTTTTGTCTCTTGATACTGTGGAGTGAAATTGATTGATTTGAACAAATAACGATATCGTTCTGATATTTGCAATAAAACACATGTTCAATTGTTTCTGATTCACGGAGGCGTGGAAGGGCCACACCAGAATGACGTCCAAGTTCGAAGTCGAACTTCAATAAATTCGAGGTCAGAATTTTACAAAATTCCAAGATTGGAGTCAATATTATATAAGACAAGTTGTGACCACCATATATCAACTTCCGACTTCAAATTTGTAATTTTATTGTATTCCAACGTCTAACTCAAAATTTTATAAATTTCTGATTTTAAATTGCATTTAATTCCGGCTTCAGACTCGGAAATTTATTAGTTCCGATTCAAACCACCTAATTTAATCCCATTCCGAGTTCAAAATCGAAAATTTGTAATGATTTGACTCGAAATTGAATAGTTCGTTTCGTATCTTGTTGAATACTTGCTGTGAACAATAAGTTTCGATTTCGGTGGAGTACGAATAGGAGTAAGGAATACTCAGAGATGTCTCGACAGACGTGGTATTTTTTATTGATCGAAATCCATTTCAGACATGTTTCGAGGGTATATACCTCCATTCTCAGAATGGTAACACGAAAAAACTAACGAAGGTCTAGAACATATTCGAAGAATTAAAACACATACTTACTTACTCACTTACATATTCAAAGAATTAAAACATTAGTTCCAAATAACACCCACAACTTGAGCATTTTTCTACAACTTCCTCTGGTTGATTGTGTTATCATACCATTGGATGGGAATATATACCCCAGGAATTAAAAAAAATGATCACCCCTGTGGAGACGACTCTAAGTATTCCTATCCTGAATTAGTTTCGAAATCAAAATAATACATGATACTGTTATACTACTAGGGACTTCATCACCAATATTAATTACATATTCAGGTAACATCAGAACATATTTCAATCCGCTAGATTATCAAAAATATTCAAGTAATAATTTTAAATTTTTTATCATATGATCTTTTTTAACGCATGTTGTACTTTGAGTTCATTGGAAATCATGTTATTTTACTATTCTACATGTTGATTGGACAATTATTTCCAGCAGTTCTCAGATTGAAGAATAATTCATTCAAATAAAAAAAAATTAAATTTTTTTTTCTATACTGAAATATTCCAAGCCTTTTTTCACTTCGGTTTGAATGTCTGCTGCAAGTTATGATCGATGATGATATTACTTATTCATCATCATGAACAGTAAACATAATAAAAAAACACTGAGAATCCTGTAAAATCCTCATCGTTAATGAGTTTTCATTTCCACTTCATTATGTTGAATCTGAACATCATACTGAAAAGGAGTTTTCGAAAAAAACTCTTGCAAGAAAAAGAAAAAGTGAAACTGATCACTAATATCTGTTTCACAAATCATATCTCACCTTATGTTGGTCACTCAGAATAGCGTTACTGATATAATAGAAAAAACACTTGGTGTGATTTTTACCTGATTTTTGAACCGAGTTGTGCTGCTGAGGATTTCGTATGAAATCTATTGAAAGTGGTAAACATTCTGGATATTCACTTTTCATTGAATTCAGTACGAGATCATCCATAAAATTTTAGATTCTTTAGTCATTCATTTCTACTCAGTCACACTTCGATTATTTTTGTGCCATCAGTTTTTCAAATCTGCATTTCGAAACTAAAATCCGAAGTTTCCTGCCTAATGCCTCAAACAACAACAAGATAACAAAAATAAAAAATGCTTCGGCAAGCTGAATGGAATAACGTACTATTAGTTATTATGCTATTATCCTAACTAGTACGGAAACAGTAACTTTTCCGCACACGATAACGTTATCCGAAAAAGCTGATTTCGGGTAAGTTGTCGAATGCGGGAAAGTTTGAATTCGGATCAAGAATGTTTCTACAAGTGGAAACTTCTGTATGTGGAACACTTCCTGATCTGAATTGCTTGCAAATATAGGGTGTACAAAAAAAAATACGAGACAGAGACTTTTTCGAAAAATTATATCATCAATTTCCATTATCGGATTTATGCAGCACGAGAATCTAGGTATCACGAAATGCAAGTCCTGCGTTGCCAGATTTTGGGCTAACTAACATACTATCCATTGAAAGCGTTTGTATGAGCCTGGGCTTACCAATACATTATTCATATCAAGCGTATAGAATTACACAGCCGCTTCCCTTGACGATGTTTCGTGATAGTAGGTGGTGTATCAGATATGTCTCTATGTTGTGATTGTCTGCCCAACACCGAATTCATTTCAAATGAATATATATATATATATATATAGATTTGTTTACTAAATTAAAATTGTTCAACTTGAATAAAATAGCGGTGGAAAATAAGTCTATGAGCTCAGGGAATGAATATATGTGCACAGGGGATATATGCGTTGCAACGATATAGTTAAAAGTGTTTACCAGCTGGGTTTTTATCGCTGCTTCGACTGGTTCTGATTTTACAAGCCTTCACGGCCCGCAGAGAATCTCGATGATGTCGTGATGGAGGTCTGCTTTCTGGAACTGGCTGAGTAATTTTCCCTGGGACGTTTTGGTTGGGGAAAATTGTCACAAATTCACTCACGGTAGATCACTATACGGATACAAAGCACTTGGGGCTTTACTAGTCTTTTCAAGGTATGAATATCTTTAAATAACTATCAGAGAAAATTTGTGCGTGCTCATGCTTTGGGGCTTGGATTCTGAGTCCTTGTTGACAAATCAACAATTGAATGTGTCGTTTCCTTAGCAACAATACTTCATTCTACTCATTTTCAATGTTTGTTACTTATTTCTAAAGCTATTCTACTATTTACACACACTCGAATACTATTAAACGAAAGCTTATTCATTCTAAATCTGTTCAGTTATCATCTTTTAATCATTCCTTTTAGTTTTCATGGTTTATTTTAAGGAAGCATCAGTTGGTGTCACTAAAAAGTTGAATCATAATCTCTATGACATAATTTTGTTGATATTGATATCTTACAAAATAAATCCATTTTATTTTTGAAAAAGTATTCAGGAGATTCTCTATATTTTTATGAAGGGTTTGACTAACTTTCCATTTACTTGTTCATTATCTATTATTTGCAATTAATGTTCAAAGTTTACCATTTTGGCAGTGACAGTTGTAATGTCAATTGATGGTTTCTCAAACTATTTACCATGTACAGGGCGTCCAAAAGTTTCCTCTGAATAAATTCACCCGATGTACACAAAGATTGATGCTTTTCATTTGGGTATCTTTGATATCATAACAATATATATATATATATATATATATATATATTTGGGGTTAACTTGTTAGCGAAGCAGGTGGGGTAGGGATGAAGCTGCTGGCCGTTATCCATGGGAGTGTATTTCTCAGCAAATCAGGTGTTGGGGAAGGATGAAGCTGCAATGATGGTATTGAGCGTTCGGGAAGTGTGGTTTGAATGTCTGACGTCCCTGCTGGATATCTGTGATTGGTATTTATTTGAGAAATGAGCATGACGTCTCTGCTGGAGCTCTGCGATTGCCCATTCGGAGGAACGAGGGCGTATGTAATTCTCTGATTGGAAGTTTCCTGAAAAATATGTATGGCGTCTCTGCTGGAGCTCTGTGATTGGTTTTTAAAATAAGGGCGACTCTGTTGGAGCTCTATGATTGCTAGTTTTCTGAAAAATAGGTATGGCGTCTTTGCTAGAGCTTTGCGATTGGCCATTTGAAGTAATGAGGGCGGCTGGAACTCTGTGATTGGTAGTTTTGTGCAAAACAATTCGAATGATATTTGCGATATAGGGAAAAATTCGTGATGAAATCAATTCACTGCAACTGATCCATCTTCTTTGGATGAAAGGGGAAATGAACTAAAAGTGAAATTTCTGGCGATAGCTTTTTAGCAAATGACCAAAATGAACAGGAACTGTTTTTCACATTCAAGGAGTTCTGAACAAATTTTATGTATTGTACGTTCTTCTTTAGCAGCTTCGATTGTTGCAATACATTTATTTCTTGTGTTGGCATTCTCAGGTCTCGTCTCTAAACTGGGGTCTTGGAAACAGCAATTGAATGCCGCTTGTTTGGATGTGACAGCCTTAGAGCAGCTTTTATTGAACCATTGTTCCTCAGACTGTGGTCTCTTTGTACTACTTGGAATGAATGTTCCCATTCCCAGAATAGTGGTATCAGAGATTCATTGGGCACATAGACTGGGATCACCAGATGAAAAACAGAACCTTCTCCAAGAAAATTTGAGAAAAACATTCAAAGACCGTCCCAGTCTGCTGACTTATAATGCCAGACACGATGTGCAGGTAACTTACCATTCATTGGTGCCAAATACGAACAAGTTGTTGAAGTCGAAGTGGTATTTCTTCCATTTATTCGGTATAAAACCTAGTTCGCGGTCATAGTTTTTATTAGCGGCCCTCGTTATTTCAAGTATATCACTATATATTTTCAGGTCAGAAGTGGAAATATTTCAGGATGATTCTGTGATGCGTCCCTTGAAACGCATTCGTTCAATCGAAAAATACTTTCGAAATTTGCTTCCTGATTGTCTATATGCAAATTGCCACACATACGTGTGGTACACTTGATTATTGTCCTCGCTTACTCTCACCTTCTTCATATTATGGTACTTCGAATTTAAATAGATATTTGAGCAAAAATTTCAGCGATACACTTGTGATAAAGTAAATCAGCCCCTAAATTGTTTTAAAATCAGACTCGAGACCTTGGCTGGTTGTGGTTGCTGCTGCTCAATCTTTCTTCAATCAGGTAAGTCTTCAAATCTTGCGGTCATCAAAAACAAGCCTCAACTTATACAAATTGGAATGAACAGGTATTTCGGCAGTCAATACCTCCAGATGACATTCGTTGGGATCACTGGCATCCAATTTGAAGGCCATGTTACGTTTTTTCACCCACATTTTCAAAGGTAACAAACACTTAGTAACTTCATCTGGAGGATTGATGTAAGGAATATTGGGAAAAACTGCAGACAGCAATATACAATTTGATCTCAACACGGCCATTGCAGTCAAACAACTGAGGAACCAATCAAGTCACACATTCATTTATACAAAAAAAACTCTATGATTCATATGAGGTATTTATTTTTTCGAAAACGGTACAAGTTTTATTCTACGTGTAGGTTTTTTATGGAATTCACATCTTTTCGAATTGAAAAATACATCGTTCCACGCTGCTGCCAAGGCTGATGAACATCTCAGCTTCTCGAACTGCTCAGCGTTGTCTACCATACCATTTGCTGCACCATCCACTTCCATATTGCAAAACAGTGTATCGGAATACAGTGTACATTTTCACCTCATGGTTAAATGGAAAAACTGGTGGCTTATCAGTCGTGTCTTCCTCAGTATAATTTTTTTCCAAATTTACAATGTTTGGTGGCGGTTGTGATGCGCATTCGACACAGTAATGTTGGAGAATGTCGAATTTGTGATGGTCCTTCACATATATAACATCAGCATCTTCCAACGTCTACCAAATAATATTCAAATCAGAGTAGTTCACGAAACCATCGGGATATCGCAAGCCGTGCACGTTCTGCTCGGAATTTCTCACTTGTAGTTTCTCTCCAGCAGAGATTGAATCATATGGCTTTGGAGGCTCCAGCAGAAAATAACTCGTTTGCGTCCCATTTGTTATTGCAATTTCTTTGGGCAGGTGCTGCATTATACAATCGTGAATTATGATGCATTAGGCACGTGTGTTGGCCGGAAACCCATTTTTTGCTTCAATGTCAAGTTTCACATCCACCATACTCGATTCAATAAATTCGGCTTTTTTCGAGACGACTACATTGAAAATAACTCGCTGTTTGAATGATATATAAACGAGCAGAGGTTGCTTTCTCATTGTTCCCATATAGCTGGAGTAGAAATCGTCCTAGGCCCTATAAGCCTCGACAAAATAATTCTATTTGAAATCCAATCGCATACGTTCATGAGGGTAGATGTCACTGTTCAAAGTCAATCTGATATCCATCAAATCGATATTTTCAGAGTAGGAGAGATCTTTGTGCAGCTTGTTCACACGATCTGTTTGGGATATTGTGATGATATATCGAGGACTCTCCACAGCAGAACAAGTTTTGACAGCCCATATTCCTTTCGCAGACCTTGCTGTCAATGCTGGAAGTTCATGAAGTTCCCATTTGCGATAAGGGCTCATCATGGAAAGATGCAAGAGATTCAATCGAATTTCATCATTTGGTAAAATAAGTTACATCTTCAGTTCGATACTTTCGATATTCAGTTGAGCTTTAGTCTTTCCAGATTTATTCGCAACATTTTCAATCCGTATACTGTGGTTGTCATTGCGAGCTCTTACCAATCTTATTGTTTGTTTTCCACACATAGCCAGCGTGTAATCGGTGAATATTCCCAATAGATGTTTGTGCGATGAATGTGAAAGATGAAAAATCCATCAGATTCATTTCGTAATGATCCACTAGGAGAATTTCATCCAGATGTTCACTTGTGACTGGTATCGTCTGCAGTATAACACAAGTATCCTCTGAGTGTACTTGCTATTCCAGGATTTCGAACATTATCCAATTCTTTACCATTGAGTTCGTAGGATATCGAGTCAAAAAAGAAAGTTGGTGCATTATTCACAAAACTAACTTTACCATTTCCTTAGGTTTCTCTTTTCCTTCAACACTGATGACTGCATCGTACATGAACAGCCACGTTTCACTGTGCAGAATCGCAAATTCGATAATGTCATTGTTCTCGAAGGATTTCACATATGGGTAATGGGTCATCTGCTCCAAACGATGAATCGATTCATCAAACTTTGGTTCTCTGTAGACTGTGAAGTTTTCCTTCTCTCTGCGGTAGGAAAAAGTGCAGCTCCGGCAGCTGTTCGTCTTGGTGAACAAATAGGTCGTAGGAGTTTGAGTGTATGTCTTGATGAGAATGTTATATAAACTTATTTAGGGCGCCGCCTGGCTAAATGCATTATATAAGAACGTTAGTTTTACCAAACCAGGGGGACAAAACTGAATAATGAAGTTATTTGAAATAAATGCATTATGTGAGCATCCCGAAAATAAATCTGGGCAAAACAAAAGAATGTTGACCAACTAAGCAGTTATAATTTCGCTTGGTGGGGAAATATACATAACAGTTTTAATGATATAATAAGGTGTTACTTTTCATGTAAAAATATACATTTGACTGCATGAGTATTTCTTGCAATCACCCAGTACTGCGTGTTAGCTTACACTTGATGATATTTTTTGTCGAATATGATAAGTAATGAGAATAGAAAAAAAATAAATGGTAAGGAAATAAATCTGGCCTGATATTTCTGGACTAGACTGTGCTGGTAGGAAAATCAGGATCGGGCTGTTGTTCGCCTCCTTTCCGTATAGTGATCGGTCTATTAGGATGCTCGGAAGATAGAAGATTTCATAGTTCCAACCAACAAGATTATGATTTCATCGAGTTAACTCCAGGGTGGAATAATAATACTGGGATTCATTTTCATTTCCAGCTTTACCAGCAATTACAGGGTTCGATAACCACACCTACAACCCCCACTGATGGAGGATTGAAATATCGAAAGAACTACTTGATGATTCCTTGGAATCGCCAATAAATGAAGTGGAAATATATTGGTATTCGACTTCATTGAAACAATTAAAAGTTGAGAGAGCCGTTAGTCGACAAAAAACTACCGGAAAGTGTTATATCTTCAAAACTGACACTACGAAACTTATCTGGAGGAAGTGAGTAGACACCTTGTCAGAGTGGCACTTTGAGTTTCCTCCAATATTCTCAGACATGCAATTTTTTCAGCAAACGAACTCGCTTCATGAATTCACCTCAAACTCTGACCATTGGCCATTCTCGCACGATTAACATTGCGCAGATAGCATGACTGAGTATAATGGTGCCATCTCTGATAGATAGGAATACTTCTTCAGGATTTTAAGAAATCGTAAATGATGTGATACAATGCAGAATCAATTTATGAAGACTGTATGAAATATATTACGATAGATAAATATCCATTATGATCTGAGGGAATAATTATGAAGCAATAAAAGGTAAATACTTGATTTGAATTTTACCACAGCTGACTTGGTTGCGCTAATCTATTCATTTATTCTATTGTCATTTCACATTTATTTGATCACGATTGACTGAAATATATTTGTAATCAATACCACTTTTTAGTGCTTTTCTTGAATGAAAGGAAAAATACAATAACTAATCATAGTTAAATTCCTCACAACAATAATTTCCCGCCAGGCAACCAGCATTACTCACAAAAAAATATATTTCCTCTAAACCCATTATTCTGGAGAGGTTCTGTTCAGAAATAAATATTGAACTATGTGGTATTGAACTTCCAAATTTAAAAATTGTTTGTCTGTATAGATCTTGTAATGGTGACTTCGGTACATTCTTAGATTTATTTGAAAATGCACTTCAATATCTTAATGTTGCAAATTCCAAGGTGATAATGGCTGGTGATTTCAATCTGAACTTTGCTGTAGCTGAGTCTCCAAACTCATTCACTTTTGAAAACCTATTAGAGTCTTTTAATTTGCATACCACTATTTTTGAATTTACAAGCGTGACTCTCACTTCCGCCACTCGCGTAGACAATATAGTTACTAATTTAGACAGGGCGCTTTATAGTTCTGGGGTCTCAGAGCCGTGTCTATCTGATCACAGGGGGCAATATTTCACCATCATTGACATGTCAACAAAACGATCAAATTTTGAGTCCCGCTGGATTCGTCCAATTCATAGACAAGGTTTATTGCAATTGAGATCTCACCTGATGGATTTTGACTGGAGTTTCATTGGAAACGATTATTCAACCCCTGATGTTAAAATGCAGGAATTTCAAGTACTATTGAATCGCCGGGTAGTGAGTACCTTCCACTTAAAAAAAGCAACTGCACGGCCATAAAACAACCAGTTTATTGGATGAACGATGAACTGAAAAAAATGCGTAATACTTTGAATGCCATAAAAATCATTCATGATATTGATAAAGATGTGTATTCCTCAAATGCTTATAGGAGACTGAGCATTGATTATAGGGCTCAAATAAGAATTTGTAAGACGGAAGCCTACAACAACTATCTGTTAAAATCTGACAACGTTGCAAGGGACAGTTGGAATCTGATAAATCAGGAAGGTAATAGGAAACAGAAAAAGTCTCTAGAAACCAATATCTCGGTGGATCAATTCAATGTCTATTTTGCTACAATTGCTGAGAAGATCATAAGCTCACTACCATACATACCTCATAAACCTACTTTTCATTTGAAAACATTAAAATCTCCAGTACATTCGTTTGTGCTCAATCCTGTTACTCCAGATGATATTTATGATGTCATTCTTGGCCTAAAAAATTCTAACGTTTTTGATACTTATGATTTGAATAGCAAAATCATCAAATCACTGGCTGATATTATTGTTAAACCTTTAGCTCCGCTTATCAATGACTGTTTTTGTGCAGGAACTCTTCCAAATGTTTTGAAATTATCCGTTGTTATACCTCTTTTGAAAAAAGGTAACACTGATGATGTCAATAACTTTCGTCCAATATCTATTATTCCAATAATAGGTAAGATCATCGAAATCATCATCAAAAAACAACTTTATAACTTCATGGAAATGAACTCTCTTTTTTGTCCAGGTCAATATGGTTTCAGAAATAAGATGTCCACAACTAAAGCACTTCTCCAAGTAGTGTCGGGCATAGTCGAGGGCCTTGAGGAGGGTAAACACTCACAAGTTGAGTTGTGTGATCTTTCCAAGGCCTTCGACTGTGTCTCGCATGATATTCTTCTGGAAAAACCTCACTACTATGGCATCAGGGGCTTGGCTCTGAATTTCTTTGCATCTTACCTCAGTGAAAGATCTCAATGCGTCAGACTGAACGGTGACCTATCGAGTAGTAAATCCGTGAATCACGGTGTTCCTCAAGGCTCGGTTCTGGGACCCCTTCTCTTCCTAATTTATATAAATGATTTATATTTTCACATGCTACCTACAAAAAGCGTCCTGTTCGCAGATGATACAACCTTTATCTGTGAAAGTAATACTGTTGACAATCTGTCCACGTTATCAGATGAGACAATCGATTTAGCTAAAACCTGGTCTATCTGTAATAAACTCAAGCTCAACCTAGATAAAAATCAATCCATTTTTATATCCTCCAATTCAAATCTCACACGTGGTAGCTGTGTGAAATTACTAGGCATGCAACTAAATGATAGACTCAACTGGGGCCCACAAATCGCAATATTAGCGAAGAAACTGTCTAGTGTCACCTTTTTGATTCGACGTTTGAGAGATATTGTCAGTGTGTATGTCCTCAAATCATGTTATTATGGTTTATTCCATAGTCATTCGTCTTATGGTATTCTTCTTTGGGGTGATTCGTGTCACTCTAGTAAAGCATTCATTCTTCGAAAGAGAGTAATCAGAATAAAGGCAGGAGTTCATCATCGTGAACATTGCCGCCCTCTTTTCATCAAATTTCAAATCATGCCTCTTTCTACTTTATATATTTACTCGTGTTTATTAGAAATACATGAAATTAAGCATAAATACTCGTCTCAATCCGAAGTCCATCATTACACCACTCGACATGCTAATTTAATTTCGACTCCATTGTACAGACTCCAGATATCGCAAAAGAATTCTCTGAACATACATTTATATAACAGACTACCTTCTAGAATGAAAAATTTGGCTTTCATTCAATTCAAAGTCAAAATCAAAAAATTTCTGTTGAAACATTGCTTTTATAGTGTCGATGAGTATCTTGTTTTAAACAAGAATGAATTTGAATCTATGTGATGTACACTGCACACCTGAATGTTCATTCCTAATCAGTTTATATTTTGTCTATAATTATTTACTCTGTGTTTTATATTTTATCTGTTTTGCTCTTGACGTTCTACTATCACATTGTATATTGTAGTGAAATAAATACTTCTACTTCTACTTCTATGACGGTTATCAGTTGACTACTCTTTCAGTTCACCTGGCGATTTATTAAAATGATTATTAGCGCTGCCTACTCTCCAGAAGTCGAACTTTCGTCGCACTTTGATTTGATTTCAAGATACCTACAAGTATTCTCCTGAACTGATTTCTTCTAAATTTTTATATAGACACAGGGAAAATAGAGAGTAGCATCTTCGAATGCTACACCACCGCCTTCCAAAAAATAAAAATAGACCAGAGGGCTATTTTTCAAAGTGATGAACCTTGTGATCATAGTATCTACGCGTACAATACGTCCTTGCAGAGAAAACTTTTTTTTGGAAATACATAATAGGTGACTGTCAAAATCGGGCTAGGTCAAAATCGGTAAGTCTTCCACAAGTCATCTATAAAGGAAGGAACGAGGTACATACCACTAATATAATTAAATATATATACATAAGATACATAGACCTTAAAGTAACTGTACATTAAGGAGATAAATATGAGACAATTTCAAAAGTGTTCTCTAATTACTGAAAGATGACCTTTCATCACATATACACAGACACATCTGAATTTGAACCAAAGTATTCCTTCAGATCCTTAATATGCCATTCGCCTCCTGGCGAACCATCGACATTTGTCAAAGAATATATTAAATTGGAAATTTTTCTAGCTACAGTGCATAGAATATATTTCGGAGCCAATTTGGCCGAAAATTGATTAGTCGCGTCCGACTGCACTTTGTGTTTTCGCCAAACCTTGTCTCCAACTTCGAAAGAACTAGCGCGATTACGCAAGTTGTATTGTGCCGAGTTTCTCTCATAAGCATTATGAAGGTTTTGACGAACCTTCGCAAACACTTCAGACAAAGAATCCAAATCTGAACAGTACGTGTCCCTATCACCAGGAAGAAGTTCAATATCACTCGTAGTTTGTACTTCTCCATAGTATCTCCCCGAGAGTGGAACGTGTCGGCCAAAATTCAAAAATGTTGGGGAATATCCCGTAACCTCATGTTTTGCCGTGTTAACTGTATGAGCAATCTTTGGCAATTCTGAGTCCCAATTTCTATGATCATCAACATAGCATCTAATCGCAGTACCCACTGTTTTAGTCATACGTTCAACAAAATTGCATTGTGGGTGATAACGCGCATTGAACTATATTTTCTGGGCCTTATACTCATTTGCTAATTTTTTTGAAAACGGAGCCAGCAAACTGTGAACCGTTGTGTACTATGATAAATTGGGGGACACCAAAAATCAAAAATACATTGTTTTCCATAAAATCGCGAAAGTTCTTGGCTGTACCATTCCTTAAAGGGTGTGAAATGACATACTTGGTGAACCAATCACCGATAACGAGAATAATTTGCCACGGGAAGTTTACAGTCTTTTCTGCGCCCATGAGACCCATTCGAGGTGCAGATGAAATTTTCTGAGATCCACAAATTTTACAATGACGAATATATTTTAAAATATCCTGCCGCATTTTCGGCCAGCCAGTAATAAAGTTCTTGTATCTTGCCTGAAGTTTTATAAAATCCGAAGTGACAGCTAGTAGGTGCATCATGACAACTGCGTATAATTTCGGATCTCTCCCTTTTAGGAATCAGCAGTTTCCATTCTTTGGAGTTGGTTTTCGCAGGAAGCTGTGAAGGAACTAACTTATAGATTTTCTCATTCTCAATTTTCCACTGTGGATAGGAATCTGGATCACGTCGTATTTTTTCCTTCAAGGATACGAACCAAGAGTCAGTTGGATCTACAGGAATATCTATGAGAGCAGATTCAGGAACATCGGAATGAATTCGTGACAGGGCGTCTGGTACGACATTCGACGATCCCTTACGATGTTTCAAAACGAAAGAGAACTGTCTGAGTTTAACGGCCCACCTGGCCAGTTTTCCAGTTGGATTTTTAATGCTATTGAACCAAAGCAAAGAATGGTGATCTGTTTCCACCGTGAATACGGTTCCTTCGACGTACGAACGGAATTTTTCTATCGCGAAAATTACGGCCATGAGTTCCCTCTGAGTGACTGTCCAATTTCTTTTGCTACGCGAAAGAGAGCGACTCGCATAAGATATGACCCTCTCAATGCCATCGATATTCTGTACTAAAACACCTCCCAATCCAGTATCACTGGCGTCTGTTTGAATTATAAAAGGCTTATCGAAATCGGGGCTACATAAAATTGGGGCTGAGACAAGCGATTCTTCTATTTTCATGAAAGGGTTTTCAGCTTCATCCGTCCATGATATGGCTTGCCTTCTACGTTTTCCAACTAGAAGATTGTTAATCGGTGCCACTAAACTGGAAAAATTATCAATAAAACGCCGATTTTATGAGCACATGTCAATGAAGCGCTTCACTTTCGTTGTCGTTGTAGGTCTGGGGTAATTGACCATGGTGGCAACCTTATCGGGATCAGTTCTGATTCCATTTCCGTTCACTATAAAACCAAGATATTTCAGGGACGGCTTGAGGAATTCCCATTCACTTAGATCAACTGTAAGACCTGCATCCTTCAAAGGATCCCTCACTTCTGGTAATGATTTAAGATGTTGCTCGAAGGTTGGGGAAACCACTATTATGTCATCCAGGTATGTGAATATATTTGGCTCATATTTGGGACCAAATACGGAGTCGATGGGTCTGCATAACATTCGTGCTGAATTGCATAATCCAAAGGGAACAGACGTGAAGTGGAATAAACCTCTTCCAGGCACACTGAAAGCAGTTTTTTCGCGAGACTCTTCATCAAGAGGAATCTGCCTCAAGTCTATTGATGAAATGAACCTAGCACCTCTAAGCATGCTCAGGATCCTGTTCACCCTTGGTAACGGATAGCTGTCATGTTTCGTGACTTCGTTCAGTTTTCGCCCATCGAAGTAGAGCCTGATTTCCCCGCTGGCCTTCTTCACTAGCAAGACAGGAGAACACCAACTACTTTGGGATGGTTCGACTACTCCCAGTCTCAACATTTCGTCGAGCTCTACGTTTAATATCTCCAACAATTACGGGGACATCGGATATTGTCTCTGACGTATGGGACGAGAAACGCCTGTATCGATATGCATTGCGATTCTATTTGTTCGCCCTAACCTCTTATCGTCGCCACCAATTTCATTGAATGAAGAAATCACTTCATCAGCAGCTATACGCTCACTAGAATTCAATGTATTTAACGAACACAGTTCTGAGTTGACTAGAAAATTTGGATTCTCAACTATACTCAAATTAGTTTGGGACAGTTCGCTCTGAATATTCCAAGTGTTTTCCTTGAAATCCAATTTGATCAGAAACAACTTGGCAAAATCGCTACCCATTATAAAAGAATGCTTGACTGTCGGAACTACTAAAGCTTGTACTACACGATATACATTTTCTACACAGATGGGCAGATCGACAAATCCTGTGACAGTATTTTCTGTTCCATCTGCTGTAAAAATATACCGAATAGTCGATCTGTTTGTAGTTACTTGCAAGCCCAATTCTTTCAAACAGTATAAACCCAATTCTCCCACTATACTTGAAGAAGAACCTGAATCAAGAAGGACAGTTATCCTATGACCTATCAAATTAAGAGAAATATAGGGTCGATTATCCGAACCTAATCTTTCAAAAATAGGAGCAATCTGTACATTTTCTTGTGAACTGATACTATTTTTTATAAAATTCCCGCACACGTGACAGCCACGAAATCCAACTACGATACTCTATATTACGTTGTTTACTATTCAAAATGGTCTTAAAATCCACTGGAAGAAAACGCCGACCCTATAAACGTTTTCCCACTATTGGTTTCCCATACACTTAAAATTTTTGGAGGTCACACCTTGTGTACCACACTTGAAACAAAAAGTAGTTCGAGGCGATTCACAATTATGGAAGGTGTGATTTGGAAAACGGCAATTCCAGCATACTAAACTTTTCGAATTTCCGGAAGGTGAAAAAGTAGGAGTTTCAACATTACTTGATTCAGATTTCGAAATCGTTTCCACCCTGCCATCAGCACTCCTGCGGTTACTGTTTACATGTGAATTACTTCTATTTTGGAAACCTTTATGTTTATTATTCCCCTTATAGTTCTCATGCGCTTTATCAGCACCCGAAGTTCCTGGTTGAATCGCCGCAACGACACCATCGTGGCTCAGACAGGAACAGCCCTTTTCTGATATAATGGATTTCTGTTGATTTCTATCTTTCATATAATTTGCATCTTCCAATCGTTTTACTAATTTGACAAGTTCCGAAACGGAATTAACATCATAAAGTGCTAAATGCGACATATACTCTGGTAAAACATTTTTTTGTGATGATACGGAGTTTTGTTGTTCCAGCGGGAGGACGACTAAGTCTCTTGAATAAATTTTCCATTACCGCGGAATAAAGTACGATAGTCTCAGTTTTCTCTTGCTTTCGTGATTTAATAGTATCCCAAATATCGTCTTCTGCATGAGGAGGTAAGGAATCATCTTTCATTTGTGTAACCAAAACATCCCAATTACTCAGGTTTGTTTTCACTTTCGAAAACCATAGAAATGAATCACTGGAGAATAATTCTGCTGCAGCTTTAAACAATTCAGTATTGTCTAGGCCTCTTGCGCGAGCATACTCTACTACGCGGTCCAAAAAGTTATAGAGTTCCTTCGGATCCCCACTCATCTCCAAACCCCATTCCGAAATTAGAATTTGTCTAGAATTGCAAGTGACAACTGGTGCAGGAATATTGATGATGGGCTGAGACGTTTCGAGCGATTGGGAAACAGTTTTCCCAACGATCTTTGAAGCACTAAGCTTTTCATGCAAGTCCGCATCCATTAGATAACAGGTAGCTAAACTCTCATTTTCATAGGTAACCTCGTCAGCTACATTAATATCGATTGGCATTCGTTGAATTCGACCTGTAATATGCGCAAGTCTTGATTTCAATCGTTTATATAATGTATCAGTGATATCTCCTTCAAATTCTTCAATTGAATTTTTTATTGAATCAAGCGTACCTTCAATAGCAGTTTTCAAAGCAATCAATGAACTTGATGATTTCATTTCTCTATATAATAATTGCGCAAAAATTCTTCGTCTCTCATCGTGTGGTTTAGTCGTGAGCACTCCCCTGATAGCCAACTCATAGTTCAACTCCTCAAAAAGAAGGTGATTCGGTTTGAACGTATCAACCATCTCGAAGATATAAAAATAATTTTACAAACAATTGGCAACCAAAATCAGCTGCGTTACGACTAACTACAAGCCAAAAGTATATAGATACCTTTAGGACCCCTTATGACAAATTAGTAGCGCACGAAATAATTGGAGAAACCGAGAAAAAGTAAACTAAAGCAGGCGTGTGAACGGTCGACAAGCAAGTGTTATTACCACCCTGTATAATGAAAGGAAAGATTCACGTCTATGTAATTACCATTCATCAAAAGGAAACAATATGTCTTTATATAAATTCAACTCGTTGAAATTGTAACTATGAAATCCCTGTATATTGTTGAAATGACGAAACAAAAACGAAAAACACGAAAACTGTGAATTGCAATCGAAACGAATTCAAAACTGTTTCCTATATTCGAAGTCAAGTAAACTTTTTATCAACAGACAAAAGTATTTTTATCAGCCGAAAGAAAAAGCTTCATAAAAAAGTGTTGAGCACAAACATGTTAAACTTTTCCTAAAGGTAAAGTCTGGAATTCGCAATTCGCAATGATTATTGATGATTTTCATCAGATGTAATGTTTGCCCAGTAAAAATTCTCAAAGGATGCAAAAACGAAAAAAATACAAATACACTCTGGCCCCAGCGTTGGGCGCCACTTGTGAAGTTTTCCTCCTCTCTGCGGTAGGAAAAAGTGCGGCTCCGGCAGCTGTTCGTCTTGGTGTACAAAAAGGTCGTAGGAGTTTGAGTGTATGTCCCAATGCGAATGTTATATAAACTTATTTAGGGCGCCACCTGGCTAAATGCATTATATAAGAACGTTAGTTTTACCAAACCAGGGCGACAAGACTGAATAATGAAGTAATTCAAGATAAATGCATTATGTGAGCATCCTGAAAATAAATCTGGGCAAAACAAAAGAATCTTGACCAATCAGGCAGTTATAATTTCGATTGGTGGGGAAATATACATAACAGTTTTTATGGTATGATAAGGTGTTACCTTTTTTGTAAAATTATACATTCGACTGCATAAGTTTTTCTTGCAATCACCCAGTACTGCATGTTAGCTTACACTTGATGATATTTTCTTGTCGAATATGATAAGTGATGAGAACAGAAAAAAAATAAATGGTAATGAAATGAAGGCCTGATATTTCTGAACTAGACTGTGCTGGTAGGAAAATCAGGATCGGGCTGTTGTTCGCCTTCTTTCCGTATAGTGATCTGTTAGGATGCTCGGAAGATAGAAGATATCATAGTTCCAAGGTGGAATGATGATACTGGGATTCATTTTCATTTCCAGCTTCACCAGCAATTACAGGGTTCGATAACCACACCTACAACCCCCACTGAAGGAGGGTTGAAATATCAAAAAAAACTCCTAGATGATTCCTCGAAATCGACAATAGATGAAGTGGAAATATATTGGTATTCGACTTCATTAAAATAATAAAAAGTTGAGAGAGCCGGTAGTAGACAAAAAACAACCAGAAGGTGTTATATCTTCAAAACTGACACTACGAAACTTATCTGAAGGGAGTGAGTAGACACTTTGTCAGAGTGGCACTTCGAGTTTCCAACAATATTCTCATATATGCAATTTTTTCAGCAAACGAACTCGCTTCATGAATTCACCTCAAACTCTGACCATTGGCCATTCTCGCACGATTAACATTGCGCAGATAGCATGACTGAGTATAATGGTGCCATCTCTGATAGATAGGAATACTCCTTTAGGATTTTAAGAAATCGTAAATGATGTGACATAATGCAGAATCAATTCATGAAGACTGTATGAAATATATTACGATAGATAAATATCCAAAATAATCTAAGGGAATAATTATGAAGAAATAAAAGGTAAATACTTGATTTGAATTTTACCACAGCTGACTTGGTTGCGCTAATCTATTCATTTATTCTATTGTCATTTCACATTTATTTGATCACGAATGACTGAAATATATTTGTAATCATTACCACTTTTCAGTGCTTTTCCTGAATGAAAGAAAAAATATAATAATTAATCATAGTTAAATTCCTCACAACAATAATTTCCCGCCAGGCAACCAGCATTACTCATATGACGGTTATTAGTTGACTACTCCTTCAGTTCACCTGGCGATTCACAAAATGATTATTAGCGCTACCTACTCTCCGGAAGTTGAACTTTCGTCGCACTTTGAATTGATTTCAAGATACCTACAAGTATTCTTCTGAACTGATTTCTTCTAAATTTTTATATATACACAGGGAAAATAGAAAGTAGCATCTTCGAATGCTACAAGACGTCGAACTCATGTTTGGTTAACACTGTAAGCCAATAATTGCAGGAATCGATGATTTGAATATTCAAAAAATGGTGATTTAAAAAAAAACTTCTAAAATTGTTCGTTCCGTTAACCAGCTGACGAACGTCAACCCTCAGAAGTCGAAACTTGTGCGAGCGATGGATCACCGAGGCCTTACCTGTTAACGTGCGATTACCCAGCACGGTGGCCCGGCGAGGATTCGAACCCCGGCCTTCCGCTTGATAGGCAGATATGCTAACCACTTCACTACCGAGACCACTATTTGCAGCAGAATATTTGGAAGTGACCACTGATGGAAGTGACCACTGACATGCTGGAAGACTTCTTCACTTCTGATGGTGTGGAGGTGTTGTGATTGATTATATTATCCCATTTCACAATTATTTCAAAACCAATCGAATAATTTATTGTAGGAGAAATACAAACAGGGCCATAAGGCCCTAATTACAGGATTTCTCTTTCCTGAAGCTAACTATGAACTAAATGCTACTATAAATTGGTACTATCCTCTATACATAGCATACGGCGATACATGTATAAATCGATATATAAACATACATATCCAATATTACCGAAAAGGAGAAAAAGACAAACAAAACTACCTCATTAAGAAATACAAATAGAGAAAAAAAATTAAAAAATGTATCGTTACACCTATATCTCTAAATCATTATATACTAGACAGGTTTATTTGAGAACACCTGGTTATATTTGGAAAACTATAATGAGTAAATTCAATGTGATTAAGATTCTTCCATGACGAACATTGTTTACATAATGTCGACGTTTCGTAAACACCATTTGAATTGATTACAATTGATATTGTACAAGTCAACTGAAATTTTATCCGCATGCTTATTTACTGTTGCGCACATACTATCTATCGAATTTGGAGACCTGGGAATGTAAAAAACGTAGTATTTACTGAGCAAATACCATTGTTTCGGTATTTTTTGACGTTTTTATTTATTTATTGTAGAAGAAATACAAACAGGGCCATGAGGCCCTAATTACAGGATTTCTCTTTCCTAAAGCTAACTATAAACTAAATGCTACTATAAATTGGTAGTCTCCTCTATACATAGCATACGGCGATACATGTATAAATGGATGTACAAAAATACATATCCAATATTCCCGAATAGAAGAAAAAGACAAACAAAACTACCTCATCAAGAAATACAAAAAGGTAAAAAAATGGAAAAATGTATCGTTACACCTTTATCTCTAAAGTCATTATATACTGGACAGGTTTATTTGAGAACATCTGGTTGAATTTGGGAAACTATAATGAGTAAAATCAATGTGATTAAGGTTCTTCCATAACGAACATTGTTTACATAATGTCGACGTTGATATTGTATAATTCAACTGAAATTTTATCCGCATGCGTTGCGCACATACTATCTATCGAATTTGGAGACCTGGGAATGTAAAAAACGTAGTTCTGGGGCGAATCATATGGGATGGTGCATATATTTTCAATTCCGAGAGAAGATACGAATCAGATACTTTATCACTGAGTAGTTTGAAAATAAACAATATTTTTTGCCGAGTTTGTCTATTTTCCAATTTATCAATACGAAATTCACTTCTGTGTGGCTCGTATGAAGAGTGTCCTGCACCAACACCATATTTCTTGTAATATAGGTAGGCAATAAATTTATTTCGGATTGTTTCAATCGTTTTTTTATTATTGACTGTGGACGGATCCCAAATTATACTGGCATATTCCAAACGTGAGCGGACGATGGAATTATATAGGAGTTTTATTGTATTTATACAAACAAATTCATGCAGCGAGCGCTTGAGAGATCCAAGTAGTTTCTGGGCATTTCGAGTTATTGCTGAAATATGTTTGTCAAATTTGAGTTGGCTCTGAAAAATTACTCCAAGGTCATTAATCTCTACCGATCTTGATAATGTTTGATTTTCCGCCAGATGATATGAATGGTTAGTGAAATTTAGTGACCTGTTATAAGTCATAAGTGATGACTATGACTTACTCAAGTTGAAAGGTAATTCATTAGAAATGGTCCAGTTATGAAGTACTTTGAGATCTGAAAGCAGCTGCTCATGATCAAATGTATCACTAATCTTTCTGTAAATTTCACAATCATCCGCATACATCAGACACTTCGAGGATAGAGATTCAGGAAGATCATTAATAAAAATGATGAAAAGCAGTGGACCCAGATTTGATCCTTGTGGAACTCCTGATCTGGCTACAAACCAGTCAGACTTTCCATCACGAAATTTAACCATTTGATTTCTACCCCTAAGGTATGTTATCATTAGTTGAAGGAGAGGTTCACTGAGACCATACATACATAACTTTTTCAAGATGATATTATGATTGACTTTTTCCAAGGCCTTCTCGAAGTCTAAATAAAGGCAGTCTACCTGTCCCCCATTCTTTTATATTTCAGCGATGTTACATGTAAAAGTAGGCAAGATTGTTTCTACTGATTCATTTCTACAGAATCCATGCTGGGGAGCCGAAATTAGATTTTTTATGTGCCAATAAAGTTTTTCATATAAAATATATTCAAATATATTTAGTACAGCTATTGGACGGTAGTTTGATATTTTGCTTTTTTCACCGTTTTTGTGAATAGGAGTGAGTTTGGTGTTTTTGAAAGAATCTGGAAAATTAGTTACTTGTAGAGATTTTTGAAATATGACCATAAGTGGATAGAGTAAATATTTTTTACAGGCCTCAATAAGGTACGAAGGTAACTTATCAGGACCCGATGATCGCTCTGGTTTGAGCTTTTTGAATGCCATTTCCATGTCAGAGACCGATATATGTGTGGAATGCAAAATTTCTGAATTCCTATACTCAATCATTTCCATAATATTTTTTTTATCATATGTCGATTTATCACCATATACTGAAGTAATTTCGAAAGGCCTCAGAAATTATATGTGAGTCTTTTGTATTTTCACCGGCAATAATGAAATCGTCTCCCGAATTAGTTTTACTCTTTTTGGAATTGACATAGTTACAAAAAAAAATTGGCGAATATGAGATTGAATTTTCAATATCTCGAATGTATTGAGCGTGGGCTTTTTTGTATCTTCCTTTGATTCTGCTCTTATCCTTTTGAAGTTAATCATATTCTCCTCAGATCGTCCTTTTCTTTTCCTATAATATTCCTTCAGTCTGAGTTTATTTTTAATTCCATTCGAAAACCAAGGGGGGTATGATTTACTATTTATATATTCTTTCGGGAATTTCGGAACACAATTGTCCAAGACATCATATATACGACTATAAAAATATTCAACCTGATCATTAACATCCTCAGAGCATTACAATCCAAGTGAATCGTTGGAACTTCGAGAATTTTCACTGGTAAATCAGACTCATAAACTTAGCCAGGTTCCAGCGATCTCTCTGGAAATTCCATGTCCAATGCAGTCTTCAGGGCGAACATCAACAGCGTATATTGCTGTATTATTCACACTGTAGAGTTTTGAGGTTAGCATTCAATGAAAACACTTGATATTCAGTTCTATTCTCCTCCTCCTTTTTTATTTCGTAGTTTTTCTTCCTTTTCCCAATATCCTTGGTTTTTATTACGAATTTTGTTAGTAATTTGGCAATATTAGTGATTTCGTAGGAACCAATAGAAATACTGATGATTTTTCTCTTGGTCTTATCAGCGTTCTTGGAATAGTAAAACTTTCTAATATACTCTTCTATGTTTGGAATGCTGTTGTACGAGTGAAATCGGGATGGTGGAGTCACTGCTCGCTGTGGAAGGTTGACTCGTCGCGTCAGTGTGACAATCAGTGACATGATTGAACCTCAACGAAAGCTACATACTAGTTTTCTAGAAAAATTGAAAGCACAAGTATCTACAATTTGCCTCATTGAAATTTTGAAAGCAATCATTGTTGTAAGGAATTTCAACATTTTTTTCCAGATATTGTACCTATTGCAGAGGTGGTTTTGAAATGACCGAAATTGTCGAAATAATGCATCTCATTCCCATGTTTGCGGTAAGCTACCCAGTGTGTTCCCTTGTTCTTTTGAAGATCTAAATTCATGATGACACATTCTTTGGCTGCTGGTTTGAAGTGTAGCAGTGTATCACGCTTAAAGCCTCCCCTTGGAATGGGGAATTTTTAATTGTTTTGCATATGGCTTTGAATGCTCCAAACTGTCGAAATATTGCACCTCATTCTCATTTTTGCGGTGAGCTACCCAGTGTGTTCTCAAAAATAACCCTCACCTCTTTCCGATCTCTTCCATTGCCTTGTTGTGTCGATTATCCTCTTCAAGTTTTTTCTTTGCAATCTTGGCATCAATCACTGTCTTGGCAACTCCCTGCAGCACCACCAGTCAAACCACCTTGTGCACTTAGTGAGGCAAATATTGGTATCAAAGGTAGAATACCACCACTTTTTTCTTCAATTGGTATCATTCGAAGTACTCGAACCTTCTAACGTCCACCAATACTATTGATGTGATTTCGTGCTGTACAGCCGTAATTGGAGCTTTTCGCGAATTATTTTCACTCATATCAGACAGTTGATGAGGTTGGATTTGTTTGCGCAATGATGAGGAAAATTTCTGCACAATATACTTTTTGAATGATGGCTTCTTCACACCCATAACGAGTTTGCATTTGGTCTTCATGGCAGTAGTTATGAACCAATATAGCATTTTCTTTTTTCATGCAGTATTTTATTCATATCAAATTTCTTTCATGTTGGGGCTCACGTATGACATGTCAACTCATACCGTATTCAACTTACAGCACCTAAGCATGCACCAAAGTGAGTTATACTTATACATTTTATTAAGTGACTATATAAACATCATATACCGTGTGTCACAGACTCATAGTACACCCCCGTTTTCTCCTTTGTTTTTCTAGATATATTGTTGAAATCGGAACATTGAATATGCTCACTGAATAGCATTTCTCGACATATCTGAAAGAAAAAAATAACTTCCAATTTTTCCGGAAATGACATCAACTTTCGATTCTTGAATGGGACACCCTGTATATTAATACATGATCGGCTAGGGATGATCATGAGGAATCCAACGATACCAGGTTTGAATAGATTATCTCCAATGACTGCGGAGATATCGCCATTTATTTTATCCATAAGCTCAACGAGTAGGAGAGAGAAACTTTTTCTGGCGGGTCAATCCAATTCTCTCTCCCACTCATTGAGCTTATGAATAAAATAAATGGCGATATCTCCGCAGTCATTGGAGATAACATCATCATACCTGGTATCGTTGGATTCCTCATGATCATCCCTAAACGATCATGTAACAATATACAGGGTGTCCCATTCAAGAATCGAAAGTTGATGCCATTTCCGGAAAAATTGGAAGTTGTTTTTTTCTTTCAGATATGTCGAGAAATGCTGCTCAGTGAGCATATTCAATGTTTCAAATTTCAGAAATATAGCTAAAGAAGCAAAGGAGAAAACGGGGGTGTACCCAGAGTCTGTGACACACGGTATATCACTTTTATCTGAACCACAATAATGCTCCACAAATCCCCTAAAAGAAAAAAGGAATTAGTAGTGTTGTGAAAGATTTGTTGTTTATTACCTATTTTCGAAATACCATATCATCTTCTATACACAATCTAGAGTACACAAAACTTTCATAACTGCTTTCTGCTACAGATTACATCATTAGTAGTATTCCTGTAAATTAAAAGAGGTCATTTTGCTTGAAGTGTATGTATAAGTGTTTATGTTATAGTGTTCTATATTGTTATATTTACTAACTTGTTGCTGAAGAGTATAGCTACTCTAGTTTTCATGTATTTGTTACACCTGTTGATATTTTTACTGTTGTATTTATATAATTCCAGGCTTTGGATCGTCTATTTGCGTTGGTGGTTAACTTGAGTATTTTCAATCTGTCATCACAAAATAAACAATTGGATTGTCGACCTTGAATCAGCTGAAAGATACTTTCTTTCATATTCCGTGAGCCGAGCTGTTAGTGTACGCTTTTCTCATCATTACTCTGAACTCGATGTGTTCGTTGTTACTCGACTCTATGAAACATGAATTTCTAGGCATGACATCTGAAGGGTTGGAAAAAACTATTGTATTTTCAAATATTAGTTCTTTGTCATTAGGTAGACATTCTTGGCGTTATGCCACACAAGTTTGGCGCCCAACGTGGGGCTCCGATTTTTTTACATTGATTGTTGCAAAATAAACATAATTTTTTTTGTGGTTCTATGCTTTCTGACAGAACTCATGAAATGATAGTTTGATTTGCAGTTCCAAAATCTTGGTGATATTTTTTATGTACAATTGTGGAAAATTCATTCGATGATATGTATATTTTGCGGATTGAAGACTTGCAGCTTTTTACATATTTGAGTGCATGTTTATATTGTTTATTATTGGGAAACTTTTATGTGCTCTTTACATTTTTATAGACAAGGTGAATCAACGCAGATCTTCTACAAAAGAAATTCCTTCCCCCATTCAAAGATTGATATATTTTTTTGGTAAAATGAGTATAGAAAATTTTCAAGTCAATCAATTACTTGATTATGAATTGGAATATGCCCGTACCGTAGCCGATAAACGCAAAATTTTAGGCAGACTCTTGAATAAAGAACTTGTGAATCCAGATGCAAATCTGAAGCTTGATACTTACAGTTTGGATATCAAAAAAGAACAAGATACTCTTAATGAAAGTTTGACTTCTATCACAGTATTGATCATAGATTTAAGTGACTCTGGTCAGGTAACCGACACTCTTTTCCTCCGAATTGAATCTAGAATTGCTCATGTATTGAAGAGAACAAACCGACTTTTGAAATTTCTTGATATCTCTGGTGAAATTGCTGACGATTCAAAAGATGATTCTAGAACATTTCAATCAGAAGCCTATGCATCAATTTTGAAATCAGAAGCTGATTTATATGTCAGCATGAAAACTGCAACACCGTCAACTTCCAATGCTTCCGCACAGCCACCGTTATTGCTCAATGTCCCTGCACCTGTTGTTAACTGTTCTAATAATGTCATTCCAATTTCTGAATGGGGAGTTGAATTCAATGGTGATTCCAAGACATTGCATTCTTTTCTAGAACATATCAGTGAGTAAGCACAAGCACGTAAAGTTGATAAACAAACTCTATATGAATCCGCTGTTGAATTTTTTGTTGGTGATGCGTTTATGTGATACCGTAGTATAAAATCAAAAGTAAATTATTGGACTTCACTTGTTTCATTACTCAAGAGAGACTTTTGAATTCTGAGGTGGATGAAGATATCGTGGGGGAGAGGAGGCGAAAATAACTATGACATCCCCGTGCCGACCAAGAGGAGAGAGGAAGAAAAGAGCAAGGCGATGCGAAAGAGGAGAAGGAGAGAGAAAAGGAGAACAGTTTCCGGTGGGTCAAGGTAATAGTTCAAGTAGAGAACCCACTACTGCTTCGAGTAGTAAGCCAGTAACTTGTTGGAATTGTGGGTTGCCTAACCATGTCTTTCCAGTTTGTCGTACAAAAAGAAAAGTATTTTGTTTCAAGTGTGGGTTACCAGATGTGTAACTTTTCAACTGTCCGAGCTGTTCAGTTCCAAGAGAAGAGTAAGGGGTAGGAAATTTCGTGGCTATAACCCTGTCCCCAATTTCAAAGCCAAACCTCACCAAAATTTTGATAAGTCTGACTGGAACAAATGGTTAGATAGGGTATCAAAGTTTTGTTAAAATACCTTATATATATATATATATATATATATATATATATATATATATTAAGATTTTAAATCTAAAGGTTCATAATACTGAATCAAAAAATATTTCTACAGCTGATGGAACTCAAAAAACCGTCGAGGGGGTTGTTTACTTACCAATTGTTATTGATGGAATCTGTCAAGTTATTAAAGCTCTAATTGTACCAAGTTAACCACATTCTTTCATTTTTGGATGTGATTTTGCAAAGTAGTTCAATTTTAAAGTCAATTTTGCGAATAATAGTTGGCATATACAAAGTAATCTTTCTTCCTGTTGTAAAATTGATGTGGTTGATACACCAAAAAATTGTTTCTAGGGTAGAAAATTTGCCATCATTAGGTGATTTATCTTTACAACAGCGCTTACAGGCACAAACTGTTATAGATTCTTTCAACGAAATCTCTAGTAAAGACAGACTTGGTCGTACTCACAAAATTTCCCTCAAAATTGATACCGGTGATGAACCTTCGTTCCGTAAAAGACCTCATGTCATGTCTCCTTATATGTCAAAAATTTCAGATGATGAGTTAGATGAAATGTTAAAACTTGGAGTAGTTGAGCCATCTCAAAGTCCGTTGTGTTCACCTGTTTCATTAGTGAAAAAGTCAAATCCAGAGTATCGATTTTGTTTTGATGGACGTCCTCTGAACGCCATAACAAAATATGATAGCTATCCTTTACCGAATATTGACAGAATTTTGAATTCATTGAGAGATTCCAAATATATATCATCAATTGACTTGAGAAAATCCTTCTGGCAAATTCCATTGGATCCTTCTTCAAAGGAAAGAACAGCTTTTAGTGTAATTGGTAGAGGACAGTATCAGTTTGTTACGGTTCCATTTGGACTTTGTAACACAGCTCAAACTCAACAACGCTTAGTCGACGCAATATTTGGCCCTCGTTATGAACCTAAAATATTTTCCTACATTGATGACATCATTATAACTGGTTTGACATTTGGGGAACATATCCAACTGTTGAAAGAGGTGGAAGAGAAGTTGCAGGATGTGAATTTAACCATCAATTTAGATGAATGTGAATTTTTCAAAACGTCACTAAAGTTTTTGGGTTTTATAGTTGGTTCTAATTCACTATGAAAAGATCCTGATAAAGTTGCCAGCATGATAAATTATCCCCGACCGCGAACTGCCACCGAGATCAAGAGATTTGTAGGAATGTGCTCTTGGTATAGGAGATTTATTGAAGATTTTTCAACTCTTCTATCACCCATTAATGATCTTTTGAAAGGCAAAAAGGAATCTCAGCCTATAGTTTGGAATGATGCTGCAGAAAATTCATTTATGAAAATTAAGAAAATTAAAGAATTGTTAATATCAGCTCCAATTCTGTCTCAGCCAGATTTTTCTAAAAAAATTACCATTCAAAGTGATGCTTTTAGCACAGGGTAAGGTGGTGTTCTTACCCAGGAAATTGAAGGTGGAGAACGTGTTATTGCTCATGCAAGCAGAACCTTGTCAAGAACCGAAAGAAATTATTATACCGTTGAGAGAGAGTTATTAGCAATTATATTTTGCATTGAAGAATTCCGACCGTATATTGAAGGCGTTAGATTGATTTTGATTACAGAGCATTATTCACTCTTGTGGTTGAACAATTTGAAAAATCCTTCTGGATAACTCCAGATGTGGGCGGTTAAACTCCGACAACATACTTTTGATTTAGTGTTCAGAAAAGGAAGTACTAACATTGTTTCTGATGCTCTTTGTCGTATTGTTCCTGAAGAGGAAATAGCCATGTATGATGTTGATATTGACTGAATCGATCCGTGGTATGATAACTTGAGACAAAAAGTTTTGCAGAATCCTGATCAATACCCACAATGGAAAGTTGAAAATGATTTTTTTTACAAATTTATTCCGTCAAATATTCCTGTTAATTCTAATATCCCTGAATGGAAAATTTCAGTTCCGAAACCACAACGTGCAGAAATTATAAAATCATTCCATGATCCGCCTGTTTGTGCTCGATTTGGATTTTTTAAGACCTTCAGTCGAATTAAAGAAAAATTTTATTGGCCTAAGATGAGGCATGATATTTTAAAGTGGGTATATCCGATCTTGTGAAGTATGTGGTGCGCGAAAGATGCCGAATAACGCAAGAATGGGACTAATGGGAGAAGAAAAAGTCGTTTCACAACCATGGGAAGTTATTGGGCTAGATTTGGTTGGTCCTTTGCCCTTATCGAAAAAAGGTAACAAATGGATTTTGGTTATTTCAGATTGGTTTTCTAAGTATACACTTTTGTTTCCGTTGAAAAATGCTAAAGCTCCGCTTATTGAAAGAATTTTGGAAAATGATGTATTTCTTGTATTTGTAGTTCCAAAATATATTATTTGTGACAATGGAAGTCAGTTGACCGGCAAATTCTTTAAGAATGTGTGTAAGAAATATGAGGTTCAGAAAATATTGTACAATGCTGTTTATTCACCGCATGTTAATTTTGTAGAAAGAACCAATCGAGCAGTTGGGACTGCTATTCATAGTTACGTAGACGAACACCAAAATTGGGATCAGGAAATTTATAAAATTCGTCAAGCGATAAATACCGCGAAGCATGAAGTTACAGGGTATTCACCTTCATTTTTAGTTTTTGGGAGACAGCCTCCTATTCCAGGAATTTTTTTTGATAATGATCAATCAGGTGAAGATTTTGAGTTAATGTTAGGAAACAGAAGTTCATATTCAGATAATCTGAAAAATTTGAGTGAAATTTTCAAAGATGTTAGGGAGAAGCTTCATAAAGCGTATGAGCGCAATAATAAAGCTTATAACCTCCGAAAACGGGATGCAGCTTTTGAAGTAGGAGATAGAGTTTGGCGCCGTAACAAAGTGCTTTCTGATGCAGGTAACCGTTTTACAGCAAAGCTTGCTCCTAGATATATATTCTTTCTACTGTGAAGAAAAAAAAACCCGTTTCGTATATGAATTAGCTGACGATGATGAGAGTAATGTTGGTCGTTGGCATATTAAAGATTTGAAAGCCTATGAAGGTTCAGAGTCTAGTGATTCTGAGGGAAGTTCTTCAGATGATAATCCTGAATGAATTTCATATATTTCTTTTTCTGTAGACTTGGAAAATTCCCTTGAACCGTAGGAGAATTCTAGACGTGTTCAATTTTGTGTATGTAATTTGTTAAGTTTTTTTGAGTATATTTCTTCAAGAGACCCCTACCGATTTTGACTTAACCGATTATGACCCATACCGATTTAAGACTTACTGATTAGTAGTGTGTAAATGAGGCATTAACGGAGCCATGTTCAGTTCACACCTGCCCCTAATTAATATGCACCCATTATCGATGGGATGTATGCACCTGCACCTAATTATAATGCACCCTCATATGTAATTATCGAACACCTGCCCCTGATATTCACCTGGCGTAATATGTAATAGAATAAAAATATAGCAAAAATGCATCTTATACACCTGGCCTAATATGTAATAGAATGAAAATATAGCAAAAATGACCACCCTTATACACCTGGACTAATATGTAATGGAATGAAAATATAGCGAAAATGACCACCCTAAATATTCACCTGGACTAATATGTAATAGAATGGAAATATAGCAAAAATAATCACCCTAAATATTCACCTGGCATAATATGTAATAGAATAAAAATATAGCAAAAATGCATCTCTATTGATTAATACCCGCCTATGCGCCTGTTGCGAATATCTAGCTGATATGTAAGTAATATGCATGCATAACTGAAAATTAGATGCAATCACTGGAAATATAGCAAACAGACACCTGCATATCAATAATATCCATCTTCATCACGCCATGAGATCACACCTGATGCGTCTATACTTTCATCATTATCCCTGATGGTACAACCCGCATATGAGAATGCGCGAATATCTTAGAGTAGAAATTAAATCTCCAGTTGCAAGAATTGCAGGTGAAGATGTGTGTATGTGTTCTTTCACCTGTGCCCACTTCTTTTAATAAATACATCTGTCCCGCATATAAGAATGTGTCTGTTGCAAATATTTTTCTAGTAGAATTATTTGAATGTTGCAAGACTAGGTGAAGATACATAATGATAATTAGCGGACTGCTTATTCTTATATAAACTGAACATCGAGCTCGAATATAGTTAGTTTTGTAGTAACAAAGGTACAAACAACAGTTTCAAAATGAAAGTCAATCGTGGAAAGTCTTTGACTCAATGGAGAAAAGACTTAGAAGAAGCAGAGTTGAAAGATGTGAACTCGGAAGAGTTTAATCAATCATTCAATAGTGACAGTTCGATTCAAATCATTAGTGGATCATTCAGCAACCTGAAGCCGATGAATTGTTCTACCCCAATTCATGAATCAAGTAATGAAACTATCGACGAGAATTGCCCTACTGAGTATGGCGACCTTGTGGAGGAATTCATTACCAAAAGTGATACCTTTTTGAAACGGAAACTTAAAAAACGTCCAAGGTTGATGATGAAACTAAATGAATACAACAAGAAGTTGGAGAATACAAGAAGAATGATGAAAGTTGTGGACCAAATAATTTCGCTTGCATCGAAATTCCCGAAGGTGGTAGATGTTCCAATGGAGGAGCCCTCAACCAACGAAGACTACGAACGTGAACAATCGAACTGTCAGCAGTATTTTGACAAGATGAAGAAAGTGCTTGAAGGAAATGATAAAATTTTGAGTGAAAAAAGTGATATGCGTACGGAATTATTGGAAACGTTCGAAAAATATTGTGAAAAATCTGATTCAATACGAAACGCCCTGAAAGGTCTGGATGAATTAGCTATGATCGGCAAGAAACTACCAGCGGTAATAAAGGAAACTTTGAATGTTGTAAAACAACAAAATGTATAATTGTTTTTCATTTATAACACTGTTGTATGTATCTTTGTTGATTATAAAACTCACAAAATGTAAATGTTTTTTTTTCCTCCAAGACATGGTACCTCAATTTCCTCAGTTGGAAACCAATACAGTTTTCTTAAAAAAAACAATAAGGTTTTCCAAAACAATTCATATTGTTTCTCTAAAATTTCTCGAAAAAATTTTTATAATGATTGTCAATAGATGAGAAATATTCATGATTCCAAATGAAGTTAATATCATTTTTTTCATAAAATACAGATCATTCACGAATAACTTACTTTGAAAAAAATATCCGAGAAGAACCCACACTCTTCACAACAAACATTTCGATAAACCATTCCCAAACAACAGAAACTGTTTCACCAAGAATCCACATTTCAATAAAATATTCTGGGAGTCGACCTATACCCGAAAAAAATCACACGAAAATATTTCGTAAAAGTTAATTGTGTGAAAATTTATTAAAACAGAAATTTCATAACAAGTTATGAGGCAATAGATGAGGAATATTCATGATTCCAAATGAAGTTAAAGATAATTACTTTCTTAAAATACAAATCATTCTAACTTACTTTGAAAAAAATATCCGAGGAGAACCCACACTCTTCACAACAAACATTTCGATAAACCATTTTACTTCCAATTGTTGTTCACCAAGAATTCACATTTCAATAAAATATTCTGGGAGTCGACCTACTTCCGATGAAACGAACTGAGATATAACTGATGGAATCGCAGACAAGGTCATCATGCCAATTACCTTGAAAACTGGATTCGCTCTCGGCAAGATTACAGGTAGGCGCATCTGAAGATCAATGAATTGGAATATACTTGTTGATTTTTTGTTATTACATACTTTGTGAGGCGTTGTTCTCTCAAACTCTCGTCAATAGATGGTTGGAACACACCATAATATTATGGTTATTTGTTATACTCACATGTAAATACACTTTGAATGTTGATAAATGATTGTTGTGATTACATAGCATACAGAACTTGGTTAGAGAGTATGTGAATAAATGCAGGATTCAGTATCCCTTTGCAAATCCAGTCGAGTGGATTGGATGATTCCTTATTATACTTCCGCTTTGAAAACAACATTTGTTGAGATATGGCGGGTTGAAATGCTTTTTCAGTCAAGAGATTGAATGAAAAATAAGTGTTTAATACAGAATCTGGTTATATGTCCAGAGATGGTCGTTGCAATACAAGATTGAACGATTCTATCTCGTAATGAGTTAAATGAAATAATGGCGAGATGCTGTTCTAGTCGAAATTATGTATTAAACAGAAACCAAAATTAGTTTATTGATTATTACATAGTATACAAAACTTGGTTAGGCAATATATAAATATATTATTGTTGCATTGACTGCAAGATTCACTATCCCATTGTACATCCAGAGCATATCCAGTCGAATGTATGGAACGATGTGTGGCCGTCGTATTGTGATTACTCTGTTGAGCGATGTCAAAGAAACACGACAGGCACCATGTTGACGAATCATTCAGAATATAATACTGCGCCGTCAAACACAAATATTCCCTCGTGGCATTTTGAAGAAACTCTGGAATGTTCACTTGATGTTCTATTAACGTTCTATGTACACTATCGAATTCATAATCGGTATCTGCCATTCCACACAGTAATATGAAAATGCTGTAACGAGGAGCTTTTATATAGTGTAGTTCTGCTTCTAGTTTTGCGAATGCTATGCAGGTTTCAACCTGCATGAACAAAAACGGTTTTGCGAATAGTAGTAGTAAACACCTGCTTCTAACATGCATGTAATTAAGGAGTTTGAACACCTGTAGTAAACATCTGCTATGAGGATCAACGGTTTTGCGAATAAACACCTGTTGTAAACATCTGCTGCCAATGTTCAATGCGAATGAGGTTAATGACTCTGCTATTCAAGTTCTAATGTATGGTTGCCCCCACCCTGCCTTCTATAATATATAAAACGGGCTTCAGAATAAACACAACAGTATAAAGTTATCTGAATTGTAAATAAGATGACTGAATCTAAGTTTGATTTGAGCAATGACAGTTCTTTCAAGAAAATACCTTCAGTGTTGTTGGGTGAAAAAAGATATTATTTGAACAGTTCAAAGACAAAATTCATATCAGTGAGTCTCAACTACGATTACGAGTTCACTACGTGTATTCAAATATCAGGAAACAAAAACGACACCATAAGTTTCAACGAGGTGGAGTGGCAAGAATTCGTAGACCTGCAAGGAGTAATAACCAATTATTTATACTCCAATATAGAAGAGCATATAGACAGTAGAAGATTCAGTTTGGATATTCAAGTGCTACCCTTTGCAACAGTTTTGAAAATAACCAAAGACAACTCTTATGTGTATCTGTCGTATGATAGTGTGTGTGCCTCATGGAACCTATTACTTCTCATAAGTTATAGAATCACCATGTTGAAAAGACAAGAGTTCCCGAGTTATTTGAGAATTGTGCAATGTGGTTTGCAGAATATGGATGGTGACGTGCTGGAAAATGCCATCAAGGTACTTCAACCCAGAGAAAATTCAGGGTCAGAAAACATTGCTATTATATTGGAATTGATATATTTGTATCCCGATATCTTCAGAAAATATTGTGGAAAATGAAAAAAGTGAGATTTAACGAACAGTGTAATACAGTGCAAAAACTTGTTGTATGGAGTTCTG
The DNA here is from genome assembly GCA_032362365.1 of Zygogramma bicolorata. Taxonomy (NCBI): domain Eukaryota; kingdom Metazoa; phylum Arthropoda; class Insecta; order Coleoptera; family Chrysomelidae; genus Zygogramma; species Zygogramma bicolorata. Next base: position 16,706 of record JAVJAQ010001445.1, on the reverse strand, counting down.
CGTATAAACTTTCAAGACAGAGATACTGGGAACTAGTAGCTCGTGACAGAATGCATTTCCAGCGCCGTATTGAGAAACTGGCTGAAATGATCAATCCTATATTAGATTATAATCATAGATGTAAAATATATTCAGAAAGATTCAAATAAAACAGTTATACAAATTTTACTTTTATTTGAAACTTCATAACACACGTTTATCAACCCAAGAATTATGTCTATTGTCAAGTCCTAGCCATTTAATAAATAGCTTATTTCCTTTGCGTCTTATAATTTTCTCTACAAGGTACACGTCCGGATATTTAGATTTTTGTAGTTCTTCGGTATAGAAGGCACCTTTGATCTCCTGCCCCGCTTGGTCTTCCAAAAGGTAGGTTATAGGATTGGTATAATTTACTTCACGAACTATAAAACTTTCGTTCGACCACATGGGTCTATAGGATTTGGTAAATGCTTCGCGGTACTTGCTTATTCTCACAGAGTCACCTTTTTTAAACTCGTCACCTTTAGGATCGAGAGTCCTCAAACGACTGTATACAGTTTTCAAAAGTGTTTTTGCATTTTCAGCAGTAACTTCACTTGGTTTCATGTTTATAGTAGTATTCTGAGTATTATTATATTTATTTACAATTTCTGGAAGTAAATTCAACCATTTATAGGATCCTTGTAAACTAAACTGCTTCCACATTGAATTTTTGAGAGGTCGATTGACACGTTCAACTATACTGGCTTTTAAAGAGGAAAAAGAGCTGTAGTGATTAATGTTCCATTTCTTCATCAGCTCTTGGAATTCCCTATTATAAAATTCCTTCCCCATGTCCGTTTGAAGATTAAATGGTGGAGAGCTCATTTGGGACAAAATTTTGTTCATAGCGAAAGTAACGTCTTTTCCAGTTTTACGTTTAACAGGTTCAGCCCAAACATATTTACTGAAAACGTTTATAACCACTAATATGTAACGAAAACCTCTATTAGTCTTTGCGTAAGGAATCATTTCCACCAAATCTGCTTCAACCAAATAATTTAATCCTTTAAGTATTACATGACGACGTTTAAAACGTTTTTTTGCACCCTTGTGCAGTTCATTTATAATTTCTTTTTTAACGTTATTCATTTCTTGTTATGGTGTAGCGCTCACATTTGTGTAATCGTTATGTTCTTCAGAAAAGCAGGGAAATAAATATAAACACTGGTCACTTAAACACTTCCTAGAGGCATACCATCTGATGAAATAAGTAATCATGTTTATTTCCACAGCTCACGAAGGTCTCTACTTCCAAAGGAATAATCATTCATCATTTCAGTGTTTTATATAATTAGTAAATTTGGTTATCGAAATGTAAACATGTCATATTAACCTTGGTATCATCCAGCCGATCAGTTCAAATCAGTTGACATAGATTCTTCTTCTTATAATTTCGACTAATTGCCACAGTATAGAGTTTTCAGAAGCGACACCTCAAATGTAAATAATGTCTGCGTTATGTGATTATGCTTTTATGTCATATTGTGTTTTCGGAACTGTTTGTGGAATTGAATCGAATGAAGCGTGTTCGAGTTGGTAACCGTGAAATGAAACGGAAATTATTTTTTTATATCTGAATTTCAATTTGGAGAGGACGGAAGTCGTCAAGGGCCCATTTCTGCCCTGGTAACGCTAAGAAGAACTCGTGTGGGTTAACTGTAAAATAATTTTGATTTACCTTCACAAGAGAATATAGATTCCATTCATTTAAGAGGTAAATATTTGAACATCATTATTGGGATTTTAATTCAGGATAATAATTTGGGTGGATTTCAACTCGCTTCACGAGAAATTTAAGAAATAAAATTATTTTTGTCCGAACACGTTTTATCATAATTCTTTTCTTTCCTCAATAACAGTTCTTCCAGGATATTCAACAATCTATTCCACAACAAAGTAATCGATCCCACAACAAAGTAATCGATTCTACATTACACAACAAAACATTCAATTCAACAACTATTGACGAGTATTTAGACCTCATAATGAATTGTAGAGACCTTGTGGAGAATTTTAAGGAGATTAATGGTGATAGTAGAGACCTTCCTGTCTGTGGAGATCTTCATGGAGGATACTAAGGGATAGCTGAGTTCTGGAGCTATCATACTATCGTGAAACTGTAGGAACAGTTTTTGGAACGAAGTGAATATCACACTGGAGTGACAAAGTGGAAAACGTCAACCTTCAGCAATAAATATAAATGTAACAGGTTTGAATGCATTCATCTTGATTGTTGGTGTCATTATTGTTTTATACCATTACGCTGAAGTTACTTTGACCATTGTGTATTATTTGATTCCATATTTAATTCTCGACTACTAAATCCATCGTACTTTGATATTTACTAAAATTCCAATTAAATATTTCTATTTGACACCTGCGTGTTTATTTGTATGTTCAAGAATCTCTTTTCCAGCATGGTAAAGTCTTTCTACAGAGATTGGCTTGAGAATAAGTTTGTATAATCTTTTTCTTCTGTAGATGGCGTCCAATTAACAACATTTTACTTTTTTACATCTATTGGATTTCTGGGAGTTCTCAAATAGCACCGAATCACGCCCTTGCCTCCCTGACAAAAGCTAGCCGTTCGCAATCTGTACCTTGTGTTGGGCATATAATCTGGTATACCTCATTATATGAACAAGATAAGGTTACATAAAATTGGCGCGTGCCAACGTGTGTGGGCCTTTTTAGCCGTACATTTGAGCTACAGATAACTTACATAAATTCAATTATTGTGCTGTGGAGGTTTCTTGAACTGCAGATAAAATTCATATGTGGTATGTCTTTATGAACGGTTTTTCATTTTATCTCTTTATTGGTATATATTTTTTTGTTGCTGACCAGCTATCTAGTATTTTATTGAATTTATTGCACTGTTATCGCCCTATTTTATTGTTGTGGTTCATAACTTGGAAAATATTTTATTAATATCTTCAAAGAATTTTTTGAATAATAATGGAAGGAAAAATGGAACCATTATATCTCACTGAGGAAGAGATTGATTACGAACTGCGTATTCGTGATGTAGTAGCTAGTAGAAAAACTTTAACTTCAAAAAGAATAATTTTGGGAAGACTATTGGCTACAGAAACTGTGTCAACAAAGTTTGAGGATTAAGAGTTTGATGCAGAAAAGGAAAAAACTTTCATTGAAAAAACGTTCTCAGATTTGGAATCGTTGATACTCAATTTTAGAGCGTCGGTATCTGATCCCATGTATAAAATCATTGAATCAAGATTGACCTCTTCAACAGGTAGAGTGAAGCGTTTCCAAATTCCAGAACAACTGGAGAAAGACGAAATTTCATATTCTGATTATAAAGAGCATGCAAAGGCTACTTGCATTGAATTAGATGCCAAACTAGCAATGAATGTTGTTCCAGATTCTGCACAGCAAACTTCATATACAATTTCTTCAGGGTTAGGAAAATCTATTCCAGTATACAAATGGGGAATTCAGTATGATGGTTCAACTAGCTTGAAGTCTTTCCTTGAAAGAGTTAAGGAGCTTTCACAATCTCGTTATGTCTCAGAACTAGAACTTTTCAATTCTTGTATAGATTTATTTACAGGTAGAGCCTTAATTTGGTACAGATCGATTGAAAATGAAGTATTTGATTGTCAGGAATTAATATCTCGCATGGAAGATGCATCTTTACCTACAGGTTATGATGATATACTTCTTGAAGAAATTAAACATCGTACACAAGGCCGCGATGAGCCTATTGATATTTATATTGCAACAATGCAAAGTCTTTTTAATAGATTGAGTCAACCTATGAATCATCTCGATTGTTTAAAAATAATAAGAAGAAATATTTTACCAAAATATAAAGATCACCTGATTTTACAAGATATTAATAATACTAGAGGGTTTATAAACTTTTGCAAAAAAATCAATGAGGCTTCTCAGATCAAACAGAAGTATGTTCCTCCAAAGTCTTTGAATTGTTTGGAGACAGATCTGGCGTATGTGGAGGCAATACCTGAAAATAAAAATTCTAATTTTAGATCTACGGATGCAAGGAGTAATGATAGAAAACATTTCAATTCTTCAAAACCTACAAATGTTGAAAGTTGAAACTCGAGAGTTCCTTCAAGTTCTCAAGCTTCTACAAGTGATAGATCATCCTCTAATAGATGTTTTCATTGTGGTAAAGTAGGACATGTAAAAAGAGATTGCAGAGACTCACAGAAAAAGTTTTGTTATAACTGTGGTGAAGCTGGTTTCACAAAATTGAATTGCCCTTGTATTTCAAAAAACGTATAAGTTGGACGGCTCCCTCAAGTCGTCCAAATTTGATGAATCAAAGACTTTGTAAATATAAAAGTTATGATAAAGGTCACTGTTTTAAGAGAAAAACCCCTTTCTCCTCAGTTGAAGATTCTTATAGAAAGACAGTTTTGGACATGAATCAAAATAGTAACTTGGTTAAAAGTCATGGGACTGAAAATCTATCACCTCTTTTTATTTCCAAGCCATTTGATAATAGACCATACATTTCTGTTGAACTTTACAATGATCAAATCATTTCTTTACTTGATAGTGGAGCAAATTTAAGCTGTTTGGGTAAACATTCCATGGATTTGTTAAAAAAACATGAAGTTAAAATAGATAGGAGTAAGAACAGACCTGTCACCACTGCTGATGGTAAAGAGCAATCTGTAATAGGTATTTGTGGGTTACCTTTGTGTCTAGGTAACATTTGCAAATTAGTAAAAGTAACTGTTATACCCTCTTTTCAATGTGGACTTTTTTTAGGAAGTGATTTTTGCAAGTTGTTTGAACTTACCATGGATTTTAAAAATAGTTCTTGGAATATTCACAGTAAACTAGGAATGAATATTAGTATTTTAACAGAAGCTCCAAAGCAAAATGATTTGAATACAGGTATTTGTAAAAATCTTTCAAATGAACAAGTTCTGGAGATGGAAAAGGTGATTGATTTATTCAAGTCAATTTCTTCTGAAGATCGTTTGGGTTTCACTGACAAAATAACAGCTCATATTGACACAGGAGATCATCCTCCGTTTAAAAAGAGGCAATACAGAATGTCTCCATATATCTTAGGACACCTTAATAAAGAGTTGGATAAGATGCTTGCAATGGGTATAGTGGAACCCTCATTCAGTCCTTGGAGTTCGCCTGTTCTCTTAGTTCGAAAACAGTCAGGAGAATTTAGATTCTGTTTTGATGGGAGGGCTCTGAATGAGATTACAAAAAAAGATTCTCACCCACTCCCATTGGTTGATGATATCCTCAATATGTTAAACAATGCAAAATTCATATCGACACTTGATCTTCGGTCAGGTTTTTGGCAAATCCCTCTAGACGATGAAAGTAAGGAAAAAACAGCTTTTTCTATTCCTGGGCGTGGACTGTTTCATCATAAACGTCTTCCGTTTGGTTTGTCCAATTCAGCCGCTCTTATGCAGAGATTAATGGATAGGATATTAGGTCCAGAGCTACAACCAAAAGTATTTTTTTTACTTGGATGACATTGCAATGTGTAGTTCAACTTTTTCTGAACATATAGCCCTATTGAAAGAAGTTCATAAACGTTTATTAGATGCAAATCTAATTGTAAATTTGTCAAAATGTAAATTTTTCAGAGAATCTTTAAAATATTTAGGTTTTGTGGTAGATCACAGAGGACTTAGAACATCCCCTGACAAAATAAAGGCCATGATCGATTATCCTCGACCTGAGACTACAACGGAGATAAAACGTTTTGTAGGAATGTGTTCCTGGTACAGGCGTTTTATCCCCCATTTCAGTACTTCAATAAGTCCATTGAATGAATTATTGAAAGGTAAAAGTAAAAGGCAAACAGTTAATTGGAATAATTCAGCAGAGAAAGCTTTCATTGAAATAAAACAAAAATTAGTTTCATTCCCAATTCTCACTGCCCCAGATTTTTCACTGGAATTTACTATTCAAGCAGATGCGAGTGATACAGGTTTAGGAGGTGTACTTACCCAAGTTCAAAATGGTGAGGAGAAGGTCATAGCATATGCGAGTCGGAGTCTGAGTAGGGCAACTCAACTACAGAGCGTGAGTGCCTAGCATTGATATTTTCACTGGAGAAATTTCGACCTTATATCGAAGGAACCCACTTCAAAATAATAACAGATCATGCAAGCTTGAAATATCTCTCGAAGATGTCATCTAGTTCAGGTAGGCTCAGCCGTTGGGCAATGAGACTGTCTGTATTTGATTTTGAAGTTATTCATAAAAAAGGTAAACTCCACATAACTCCAGATGCTTTGTCCCGAGCCCCTCTGCCAGAAGAAATCAATGTTTTAGGAATTTCACTGGAAAACCTTGAGCCCTGGTATCTGAAATTAAAAGAAAAAATCATTAAAAGTCCTGAAAAATATATTCAATGGATGGTTGAAGATGGATATATTTTCAAACTTACACCCAGTAAAATTGCATTGAAAACTAACGTATCTGATTGGAAATTGTTGGTTCCATTTGTACAGAGAAAGAAAGTTATTTCTGATTTACATGATTTGCCTACTGCTAGTCATCTAGGTTATTTTAAAACTTTTAAAAGAATAGCTGAAAGTTTTTACTGGCCACAAATGAGAAAAGATGTTCTCAAATATGTTCGTCAGTGTCAAGTGTGTTGTAGTCGAAAAGCTTTAAATGCAAAACGTTTTGGTCTAATGGGTGCGGAGAAAAGGGTTAGCTTTCCTTTTCAGTTAGTAAGTACAGATGTGATGGGCCCTTTTCCCAGAAGTAATAAGGGTAATAAATTTCTCATTGTAGCTTCAGATTATTTTTCGAAATATGTTGTGATAAAACCTGTAAGAAATGCAACTGCGCAAGCAATCACAAATTTCTTAGAAGAAGTATTTTTAACTTCTGGTTTTCCTCAAATTTTATTGTTGGATAATGCTCCAGCTCATACAGGAAAAGTTTTCAAGGATTTTGTTGAAAAACATAAGATCCCCAAAATTTGGTATAATTGTAGATACTTTCCACAAAATAATCCAACGGAAAGAAATAATCGTACAATTGGAACAGCAATAAGGTCTTTCATAAAAGATTCTCACAAACAATGGGACAAAGAAATATTGCAAATTCAACATGCAATGAATTCTGCCACTCATGAAGTGACAGGTTTTAGTCCAAATTTCTCAAATTTTGGAAGGATAACTCCTGCTTCAGGAGATTACTATGGGGATGTAGTAGAATTTGAGTTTGATAATAATGAGGAATCCAGAAAATTGTATTCTGAGGAATTGGAGAAACTTCCCCCAATTTATAAGAAAGTCCAGGAGAGGCTTTCTGATTCTTATAAGAAGATTGCAAAGTACTTCAATCTAAGAAAGCGTGAGCATATCTTTCGGGTGGGTGAAAAAGTCTGGAAGCAAAATTTCATATTATCAGATGCTGCGAATGAATTTTCCAGTAAATTAGCTCCTCGTTATGTTTTATGTAAGATAAGGAAGGTATTGTCGAAAGTGGCTTACGAGTTGAGTAATCTTGATGATACACCTGCTGGTACATGGCATGTATCAAAACTTAAGCCATATTTTGGGTCTGATGGTGATTTGACCAACTAGTTAGAAAATTTGTAAAATATTTTCAGGGAATAAGTTACCTTTTATGACTAATGGCAACCTTAATTTGTAGACTACTTTTAATCTGAATTATTTCTGGAGAATCAATAACAAACTTGAATTCATTTTAGTAATGAGAATATACCTAGGAAAATTAATTCTAACAGTAGTTTAATTTTGTTAATTTCTCAAAATTATTGTAGGTTCGATTCAAAAAGAAGTCATGAGCTGGTAAATTCTGTTTATGTCACATGGAGGACATTTTTTTTTGTTCGGTTTTGGGTAACTCTATCTGAGTGCTATTAGTTAGGACTCGATAGAAAAGAATTTTTGCTCTAATAAGTGAAAATCAAGTACAATTATAGGATTTAGAGAAAACTTGTCTTGAAGTTTTAGAAAGTGGAGTCTGATCAACTTCACTGAGTGATTGGGTATACCTGTAAATAGTAGTTATAGTGTTATGTTGAAGTAAGTTTTCAGATCAGAACTAAAAAGATAGAATACATATTTGCATTCCAGGTATGATTCTATACAAAAAAATATTTGAGGTTGATGGGAGTTTTTGTTTATAGGAAGCGTAAGGAATTTCTTTGAGACTTGGCCAGTCTTCATTAGAAATTATTTTACTTCTAGATTTTCATGCTGCATGTGTAACTCACCTTTTTTTTTGAGGTAGAAGCTAGCTATCTCTGACATCGCGTCTGAAGCAACTTGGACTTGGTACGTTCCTAGCTAGTGGGAGATTTCGTAACCAACATGACCTGTTTGGTATTTTAGTTTGGAATACGGTCTCGAATAAGCCACGACAGTAAGACCACTGTTTCAGTCATTGAAGGTGTTGCGATTTGTTTTTGATGAGGTTTCTGCCTGGAGTTTTGTAGTCTCACCTGAAAAAGAAATTTGTGTAATGGAATATTTAAGGTCTTTTTCACAATTCCTTATAAGAGAACTTGCCTGCTAATGGAGGTTTCTTAGGAATTAATGTGGAACACTATTTTGTCACCTCGATGATTGATGCCAAAAACTTCTTTTGTTTCTGAGGCAGAAGTTGGCTGTCTCGGGCATTGGGCCCAAAGCAATTAGAACTTGGACATGTTCCCAACTAGTGAGATTTCAGTTGAGTATGATTGCTCTGAACATCATCTTGGAATCTCATGGCAGTAACAACGCTGTTTAGATGAGCATTTTTCTGCAGGAGTTTAGGATTGATCTTTGCCTAATGAATCTAGTTGGCTGTGAAGAAAATTTTTGTTGGAATTTGAGATAAAAAATTCACTAGTGTACTCACCTCAGAAAAATGTGTTGGTCTATTGGATATTTAGGTATTCGATAGTTGTCCACTGTACATATTATTGATGTTTGTAAATAAGTATATTTGGATATGGAGATTCTTCGTTGAGTTGATAGACGATTGGCCTGTCAGTGTGTGATACTTTGATATGGAGCTTCGCTGTAGATTTCAACAGACGATTGGCCTATCATTGTGTATTATACGGTTTTTGGTTTTTAGTAGTAGGTATCATTGTACAGATTGTGGGATGGGATTTCTCTGCTTGTATTTTTCTGGATGGCATACTTGGGGGTGGTTTGCTATCAGGGTTTTAAACCTCCCATTCTCCTATGTAGAATGCTCCTTAGGTATTTGCTGGGACGACAAACTTGGGGTGGTTTGTTACCATGCATTTCAAGCCTCACATTTTTCGGAATGTTCTATAGGGTGTGCTAGGACGGCAAACTGGAGGTGGATTGTCAGCAGCATTTCAAGCCTCACATTCTCCTACGTAGAGTGTTTCAAGAGTTGTTGCTAGGATGCCAAAAATGGGCGATTTGGTATTATGCATTTCAATGCCCCCACTATTTTTTTGTTTGTAGGGAGCCATATCATTACTTTTGGGGATGTTTGTGGAGTACTCCTGGAAGGAAGTCTAAGGATGGGTCGTCTTCAGCCACTTCAAGCCTCACTTGGAGTGAAATTCGAGATCAATCTGAACCTTCCTGTAATGAGTGGTATTTGTGTTGAATACATTTCAGTTGGTGGTGGTACCTATATTATCACTAGGGAATTGAAGAAAACCCTGTGACTGTTCACTAATATGTAGTGAAGCCCGAAGTTTCTCTAGATCCTTCGAGATCAAATGTGTAAATACTTTTCTTGTATAATTTTGTATATTCTTATGAATAATTGTAAATATATTTTTTCCTTTGAAGAACCACTATAGTAATGAATCACAATTTTAATCGAAAAATTTGTTCCAAATTTTTTTTTCTCAAGAAGGGGGGTAATGTAACGCTCACATTTGTGTAATCGTTATTTTCTTCAGGAAAGCAGGGAAATAAATATAAACACTGGTCACTTAAACACTTCCTAGAGGCATACCAACTGATGAAATAAGTAATCTTGTTTATTTTCACAGCTCACGAAGGTCTCTACTTCCAAAGGAATAATCATTTATCATTTCAGTGTTTTATATAATTAGTAAATTTGGTTATGGAAATGTAAACATGTCATATTAACCTTGGTATCATCCAGCCGATCAGTTAGGCATTCCAGATACTTGTCAAAAATGTCAAATGAATCGAAATGAACCAATACGGCACCATCTGCCCCCCAGAAACTATCGTTTGTTTTCTTTTTTATAAGTGCATGATTGGTTAAAACTGGTATTTGCCCCCCAGACATAACCTGATCTGGAATGCCTAGTTCAAATCAGTTGACATAGATTCTTCTTCTTATAATTTCGACTGATTGCCACAGAATAGAGTTTTCAGAAGCGACACCTCAAATGTAAATAATGTCTGCGTTATGTGATTATGCTTTTATGTCATATTGTGTTTTCGGAACTGTTTGTGGAATTGAATCGAATGAAGCGTGTTCGAGTTGGTAACCGTGAAATGAAACGGAAATTATTTTTTCATATCCGAATTTCAATTTGGAGAGGACAGAAGTCGTCAAGGGCCCATTTCTGCCCTGGTAACGCTAAGAAGAACTCGTGTGGGTTAACTGTAAAATAATTTTGATTTACCTACACAAGAGAATATAGATTCCATTCATTTAAGAGGTAAATATTTGAACATCATTATTGGGATTTTGATTCAGGATAATAATTTGGGTGGATTTCAACTCGCTCCACGAGAAATTTAAGAAATAAAATTATTTTTGTCCGAACACGTTTTATCATAATTCTTTTCTTTCCTCAATAACAGTTCTGCCAGGATATTCAACAATCTATTCCACAACAAAGTAATCGATTCCACAACAAAGTAATCGATTCTACATTAAAGCATTGAATTTCCACAACAAAACATTCAATTCAACAACTATTGACGAGTATTTAGACCTCATAATGAATTGTTGAGACCTTGTGGAGAATTTTAAGGAGAATAATGGTGATAGTAGAGACCTTCCTGTCTGTGGAGATCTTCATGGAGGATACTAAGGGATAGCTGAGTTCTGGAGCTATCATACTATCGTGAAACTGTAGGAACAGTTTTTGGAACGAAGTGAATATCACACTGGAGTGACAAAGTGGAAAACGTCAACCTTCAGCAATAAATATAAATGTAACAGGTTTGAATGCATTCATCTTGATTGTTGGTGTCATTATTGTTTTATACCATTACGCTGAAGTTACTTTGACCATTGTATATTATTTGATTCCATATTTAATTCTCGACTACTAAATCCATCGTACTTTGATATTTACTAAAATTTCAATTAAATATTTCTATTTGACACCTGCGTGTTTATTTGTATGTTCAAGAATCTCTTTTCCAGCATGGTAAAGTCTTTCTACAGAGATTGGCTTGAGAATAAGTTTGTATAATCTTTTTCTTCTGTAGATGGCGTCCAATTAACAACATTTTACTTTAGACTTATTCTCAGTGCCATCTATTGGATTTCTGGAAGTTCTCAAATAGCATCGAATCACGCCCTTGCCTCCCTGACAAAAGCTAGCCGTTCGCAATTTGTACCTTGTGTTGGGCATATATCTGGTTACCTCATTATATGAACAAGATAAGGTTACAATGGGACATTGAAAAACAATTTCAATAAATAGTTTTTGCTGTTGATCGAGAAGAAATGTGATCTTATCCCCTTCATCAAAACTCTTATTAACAAAATCGTTTAATGGAACAACATTTGCAGACTCCTCATTAATAAAGGCTGATACTTGCTTTGGTAATGAGAGAATACTTTCAATTTTGCCAGAGACTGGGAATGTATAAGAAATTGTACCATTTTCCAGTACAAAAAAACTGCTACTTTTTCTAGCATCTCGAGCTGCCCTAATATACAGAACACATTTGCAATGATATTCAGATGGGTTCCATATGTAAAACGGCGTACTTGGTGTAGGAGATGATACTATTTCTGGTTGTGAATAGGGAAGTTGAGCTGGTTTCAAATAATGTCTACCGAATTTATCAAGTGGCATTGTCAACGTCAACGAGACGACTGAGTAATTTGTGTCAGATAACTCATTTTATAATTTTCGATTCTCTTAGTTCTTCCAATATAGATATAATTTCATTATTATGATTTGTATTACCAGCAACTTGAGATGCTACCAGTAGTTTCAACCTATCGACTATCTCATTATAATCATCGAAATATTGATATTCGGTGCGTTTATTATTCAAAGCCATCATTTGCAAACCTTTACCGGTAGTTGGTTTTGATTTGCTTCGTGTAGCCATAGTGGGAAGAGTGGAGGAACGTAGTCTTGGTTCGACATATGGTTCGATTATAAATTTGAATTTGTCCTTGACTTCTCTGGTGGCAGATTTTAAAGGTTTTGTGGGATCACTTTGTATATGAAGCGCATTCGTTCGCTTGAGTATATCAATATACTGATCAGTATCTGCTTTTTTATATCCGATGGGATTTGTCTTGAATAACAATTCATACAAACCAGGTGTTCCTTTATATCGAATACCTTTGATTATAAAATCAGGACCTCGGAAGTCTATTGTAGAATCACCTATAGTAACTTTATCGGTCTCCAGATCATGATGAATACCGAAACGATGGTCGAATAATCCTTCTGTATCTCTGATATTTTCTTCAATGTAAGTTCTTGGTAATGGTGCCTCAAAGGCTTCCAAGTACTCTTGTAATGCAGCCTGGGAGGTGGTATCAAAAACATTGCGTATAGTATGAGGTAATGAAGATTTTGGTCGACGCTCCGGTTTTAGTTCAGGAGTTTCCATTTTCGGTTTGATCGTTTCAGACCGTTGTATATTAGATATAAATTCTTTGAGAGGTTGTGTCAGCGGTTTGTATGCCTGCTCTAATTCAGATTTCGATTTGGTAATTTCACCTTTTAACATATTATACTTTTGTTTCAATGCTTTCCGAGAAGCTAAAAGTCGTCTTTCTAATTGATGTTTCATCTTCAATGTTAGGTTTGCACTGACTAATTACACAATTATGATCGCATTCATATAGTGATAAACGTATCGAATCCCTTTCGATATCTGCCATATTTTATAGGACAGTCTTTGTCTATGAAAATAAAACCGTGTTCATCTTTCCAACATGCAGCGCACAATTCTTTGAAGTCTTGAAATATATATACAATATATATATATATATATATATATATATATATATATATATATATATATATATATATATATATATCTCAGTGCACAACTCTCTTCAATTCATGCTCAAGAGTATAAATGGTCATGCAAAAAAATATTAGTTAGTACTCGAAGAACAGGCATAAAGAGGGGTAAAGGTTTACTGAATACCCTGATAAATAAGCTTCCATTTGAGCTTCATATTCCTGGATATCAGTAAGTGTAAAAAACAGTTTTTGTATTGGTTTTTAATAGATTTTCATTATTAGATTTTGCGGACCAGGAACGAAACTGAATGAGAGACTAGCAAAAAATCAACAAGGCATAAACAAATTAGACGAAAGCTGCAGAAAGCATGATTTAGCATATGCAAACTTCAAAGATACATCTAGAAGAAACATAGCAGACGAAGAGTTGGCCGACGCAGCTTTGCAACGTTTAAAATCACTTGACGCAAAGTTAGGGGAAAAAATTGCTGCAGCTAGTGTAGCAGGCATAATGAAAATGAAAAACAAATTAGGAATGGGTCTGAAAAAGAATAGAAAATCAATCAAAAAAGGAGGGTATTTGAAAGTTGTTAAAAAAAATCTAGAAGAAATAAAAAAGCAAGAGTTATTCCGATTCCGAAAAAGGGTGGTTTTCTTCCATTTCTTCTCCCATTGTTAGGAGCAATTGGAGCCCTTGGAAGCGGTGCAGCAGGTATCGCCAAGGCTGTAAATGATGCGAAGGCAAGTCGTCAGGAGTTAGAGGAGCAGAAAAGGCATAATTTGGCGATGGAACAAACAGCGAAAGGAAAAGGTTTATACCTCAATCCTTATCGGAAAGGATATGGATTATACCTCAATCCATACCAGAAAAACCAACGATAAAGCTACCTCATAGACCCCTAACTAACGTAGATCTGAAGAAATATGTGGATTATTTAAAAATTCCGTATTTTCGAGGAGTATTTATGAGAAACAATCTTCCAAAAACAATACGAAATCAGGAGAGTGGAATAGTCAATTTAGATACGAGTAGTAGAGATGGAACACATTGGACAGCGTATGTGAAAAAAACAACAAAATAGTTTATTTCGATAGTTATGGGAATTTAAGACCTCCGAAAGAACTAGTGAAATATTTTTTAAGTGATGGTAGCTTGAAAAAAATTCAATATAATTATGACACAAAACAGTCACATTCTAATATCTGTGGGCACTTGTGTCTAGTATTTTTATATAATCAATACAAGTAACATTCTTCGTTTAGTGTTGAATAAACCGTTAAACAATAATAATGTCTTTCACTTCTACTCTCACCGGTAATTCTTCGATTCTAAGCTATAATTTTAATCCTCCTATATATTTAGAAGATGATGTTGATTATGAAATAGGATTAGCCAATATTGAGACTTACAACAGTATACCAAACATCGATAATACCAATAATAGTTTCAAGTTTGGAGAACGTTTGGAGCATACGGTTTCGCTTCCACTTGGTGCATATGATGTCGACGAGATCATCAAGTACATAGTAACAACAATTAATAATGAAGATAGAGACGTAAATGTTGGGATGACTCCTGATGTGAATACTGCTGAACTTAATGTACAATCGACAACGAACATTTCGTTCGATGTTGAAAACTCTATAGGCCCTGTATTCGGTTTTGAACGCAGGGACTTGCTTGCTGTTGATAAATCGGATAAAATGGTATGAATTTCGAAAATGAATACCCTTTGTATCGACTGCAATATTGCAGGTGGTTCTTTCCTCAATGGTAAACCCGTCCACATCATACATCAGTTTTTTCCAATGGTCCCTGCCGGGTATAAAATAGTCGAGTCACCGTTGAACATCATTTACTTTCCTGTCAGCGTTAAAACAATAAACAACATTACAGTTTCAGTAACAGATCAAGACGGATATCTCGTCAATTTTCAAAAAGAGACTGTAACCGTCAGATTACATCTGGAAAAAGTTATTTCGTGAATATGGTTTTGAGATTCAATTTATTGCAGACTACACCAAACTATATAAAAGCACGTAAGACGACAGAAGCCATTAGTAGCTCCCATAGACGTAAAGTACTAACATCCGAAAATCGACAGTTTTTACAATCCCTTGGACTTCAAGTGTTAGTATAATGGATCTCCTCAACGTAGTCGAACAAACCTTTAATGACACTGCTACCGAAGATTATCAGTTTCATACATATCAACCTTACATACCTGGAAATTTGAATTACAATGATGAAATCAGAATTTCTATCCAAGATCTAGATGCATATACAGCCCCATGCAATAGCTATTTGTATATTGAAGGGAAATTGACCAAGGCGGATGGTACAGTACCTAATAAACTGAAATTCATAAACAATGGGGTGGCTTCCATATTTCGAGAAATTCGATATGAACTGAATGGTATAGTGGTTGATTCTGTAAGGAATGTTGGATTGGTGTCAACGCTCAAGAACTATTTATCATATACTGAAAATGAGAGTGTGTCTTTACAAAATGCTGACTGGTTTCCAAAATACACTTCAACACAGGATATTTCAGTTGATGCTGTAGGAAACTTTAACGTATGCATACCTCTGAAGCTCTTGGTTGGATTCTTCGAAGACTTTCAAAAATTGATAATCAACATGAAGCAAGAACTTGTACTGATACGTGACTCTAACGACAAAAATTGTGTACACAGCACAGATGATTCTGAAGAACCCAAAATAGATATATTCAAATTATATTGGAGAGTTCCCCATGTATCCGTCAGTATTTCGGAACAACTACGATTGAATGAAATTATCAATAAAAATGTGGAATTACCTATCAAATTCAGAAGCTGGGAATTGATAGAATATCCGTCTTTGCCAGCAACAACCAGACATACGTGGCCTGTAAAAACGACTACCAAAGTTGAAACGCCAAGACATGTTATAATTGCTTTTCAGAAAAATAGGAAAGTAAAAATCACGTCGGACATGTCTCAATTTGATGACTGCAGCTCAAAGAATGTAAGGGTATTCCTCAATTCAGAGAGATATCCATATAACGATCTGTATCTAGATTTCACTAATAACAAATTTGCAACATTATATGAGATGTTTGCCAACTTCCAGGAATCATACTATATGCATAAAAACAATCAGCCCATTTTTATTCCAGATGAATTCAAATCACGTGCTCCAATTACTCATATTGATTGCTCCCGACAGGAAGAGACCCTACAGACAGGGTCAGTAGTGATGCGTATTGAATTCGAAACGGAAAGAGCGACCACACCAGATACAACAGCATATTGTCTCATTTTACACGAAAAGCATTTCACTTACAACCCCTTAATCAAAATTATCAAACAGTATTGAACTTGTTTCCCCTCCCTCTTCAATTTTGGGGGTATAAATAGGAATTCTGTGATGACTTTAATGAAGATGACTTTTAACCATCGGCTAACACTTTATCAGTTGAATTTGAAATTATTAAAACGCAGAATTGAATTGTATTGTTTACAAAAAAGCTTGGAGAACAAGTTTTCCATG